>ONZH01030860.1:0-29399 GCA_900303285.1 Rhinella marina | reverse complement strand
CTCCACATAATTTTTAAGAGGTCTCACCTCTTGGGCCTCCACAAAATGTTTAAGAGGTGTCACCTCTTGGGCCTCCACATAATTTTTAACAGGTCTCTCCTCTTGGGCCTCCACAAAATGTTTAACAGGTCTCACCTCTTGGGCCTCCACATAAATTTTTTAATACGTCTCACCTCTGGGCTCCACAAAATGTTTTAAACAGGTCTCACCTCTTGGGCCTCCACAAAATGTTTAACAGGTCTCACCTCTTGGCCTCCACAAATGTTTAACAGGTCTCACCTCTTGGGGCCTCCACAAAATGTTTAACAGGTTCTCACCTCTTGGGCCTCCACAAAATGTTTAACAGGTCTCACCTCTTGGGCCTCCACAAATGTTTAACAGGTCTCACCTCTTGGGCCTGCACAAAATGTTTAAGAGGTCTCACCTCTTGGGCCTCCACATAATTTTTAACGGGTCTCACCTCTTGGGCCTCCACATAATTTTTAACAGGTCTCACCTCTTGGGCCTCCACATAATTTTTAACACGTCTTACCTCTTGGGCCTGCACAAAATGTTTAAGAGGTCTCACCTATTGGGCCTCCACATAATTTTTAACAGGTCTCACCTTTTTGGGCCTCCACAAAAGGTTTAAGAGGTTAACAGTGGAAAGCAGCCAAAAGTGAAGTGCCATCTGTATGAAGTGCCATTTCCTCCTCCACCTCCTCCTCCTCCTCCTCCTCCTTAACCGCCGTAGAATTGCTCCGTAAATAAGAAAAATGTATATATTTATGGCTCACCTCTTGGGCCTCCACAAAATGTTTAAGAGGTCTCACCTCTTGGGCCTCCACATAATGTTTAACAGGTCTCACCTCTTGGGCCTCCACAAAATGTTTAACAGGTCTCACCTCTTGGGCCTCCACATAATTTTTAACACGTCTCACCTCTTGGGCCTGCACAAAATGTTTAAGAGGTCTCACCTATTGGGCCTCCACATAATTTTTAACGGGTCTCACCTCTTGGGCCTCCACAAAATGTTTAACAGGTCTCACCTCTTGGGCCTCCACAAAATGTTTAACAGGTCTCACCTCTTGGGCCTCCACAAAATGTTTAACAGGTCTCACCTCTTGGGCCTCCACAAAATGTTTAACAGGTCTCACCTCTTGGGCCTCCACATAATTTTTAACAGGTCTCACCTTTTGGGCCTCCACAAAAGGTTTAAGAGGTTAACAGTGGAAAGCAGCCAAAAGTGAAGTGCCATCTGTATGAAGTGCCATTTCCTCCTCCACCTCCTCCTCCTCCTCCTTAACCGCCGTAGAATTGCTCCGTAAATAAGAAAAATGTATATATTTATGGCTCACCTCTTGGGCCTCCACATAATTTTTAACAGGTCTCACCTCTTGGGCCTCCACAAAATGTTTAAGAGGTCTCACCTCTTGGGCCTCCACATAATTTTTAACAGGTCTCACCTCTTGGGCCTCCACAAAATGTTTAACAGGTCTCACCTCTTGGGCCTCCACATAATTTTTAACACGTCTCACCTCTTGGGCCTGCACAAAATGTTTAAGAGGTCTCACCTATTGGGCCTCCACATAATTTTTAACGGGTCTCACCTCTTGGGCCTCCACAAAATGTTTAACAGGTCTCACCTCTTGGGCCTCCACAAAATGTTTAACAGGTCTCACCTCTTGGGCCTCCACAAAATGTTTAACAGGTCTCACCTCTTGAGCCTCCACAAAATGTTTAACAGGTCTCACCTCTTGGGCCTCCACATAATTTTTAACAGGTCTCACCTTTTGGCCTCCACAAAAGGTTTAAGAGGTTAACAGTGGAAAGCAGCCAAAAGTGAAGTGCCATCTGTATGAAGTGCCATTTCCTCCTCCACCTCCTCCTCCTCCTCCTCCTTAACCGCCGTAGAATTGCTCCGTAAATAAGAAAAATGTATATATTTATGGCTCACCTCTTGGGCCTCCACATAATTTTTAACAGGTCTCACCTCTTGGGCCTCCACATAATTTTTAACAGGTCTCACCTTTTGGGCCTCCACAAAAGGTTTAAGAGGTTAACAGTGGAAAGCAGCCAAAAGTGAAGTGCCATCTGTATGAAGTGCCATTTCTTCCTCCACCTCCTCCTCCTCCTCCTTAACCGCCGTAGAATTTGCTCCGTAAATAAGAAAAATGTATATATTTATGGCTCACCTCTTGGGCCTCCACATAATTTTTAACAGGTCTCACTCTTGGGCCTACACAAAATGTTTAAGAGGTCTCACCTCTTGGGCCTCCACATAATTTTAACACGTCTCTCCTCTTGGGCCTCCACATAATTTTAATACGTCTCACCTCTTGGGCCTCCACATAATTTTTTAGAGGTCTCACCTCTTGGGCCTCCACATAATTTTTTAAGAGGTCTCACCTCTTGGGCCTGTACAAAATGTTTAAGAGGTCTCACCTCTTGGGCTCCAAAATGTTAAGCGGTCTCACCTTGGGCCTCCACATAATTTTTAACAGGTCTCACCTCTTGGGCCTCCACATAATTTTTAAGAGGTCTCACCTCTTGGGGCTCCACAAAATGTTTAACAGGTCTCACCTCTTGGGCCTCCACATTATTTTTAACAGGTCTCAAGTTTTGGGCCTCCACAAAAGGTTTAAGAGGTTAACAGTGGAAAGCAGCCAAAAGTGAAGTGCCATCTGTATGAAGTGCCATTTCCTCCTCCACCTCCTCCTCCTCCTCCTCCTTAACCGCCGTAGAATTGCTCCGTAAATAAGAAAAATGTATATATTTATGGCTCACCTCTTGGGCCTCCACATAATTTTTAACAGGTCTCACCTCTTGGGCCTCCACAAAAGGTTTAAGAGGTTAACAGTGGAAAGCAGCCAAAAGTGAAGTGCCATCTGTATGAAGTGCCATTTCCTCCTCCACCTCCTCCTCCTCCTCCTTAACCGCCGTAGAATTGCTCCGTAAATAAGAAAAATGTATATATTTATTGCTCACCTCTTGGGCCTCCACATAACTTTTTAAACAGGTCTCACCTCTTGGGCCTCCACAAAAGGTTTAACAGGTCTCACCTCTTGGACCTCCACATAATTTTTAACAGGTCTCACCTCTTGGGCCTCCACATAATTTTTAACACGTCTCTCCTCTTGGGCCTCCACATAATTTTTAATACGTCTCACCTCTTGGGCCTCCACATAATTTTTAAGAGGTCTCACCTCTTGGGCCTACACAAAATGTTTAAGAGGTGTCACCTCTTGGGCCTCCACATAATTTTTAACAGGTCTCACCTCTTGGGCCTCCACATAATTTTTAAGAGGTCTCACCTCTTGGGCCTCCACAAAATTTTATCAAGGTCTCACCTCTTGGGCTTCCACAAAATTTTTAACAGGTCTCACCTCTTGGGCCTCCACATAATTTTTAAGAGGTCTCACCTCTTGGGCCTCCACATAATTTTTAAGAGGTCTCACCTCTTGGGCCTCCACATAATTTTTAAGAGGTCTCACCTCTTGGGGCTCTACAAAATGTTTAAGAGGTCTCACCTCTTTAGCCTCCACACAATTTTTAAGACGTCTCACCTCTTGGGCCTCCACAAAATTTTCCATGAGCCTCTGGCCAGCCTACGGCCTCTTCCTGCCTTTTGCGGTCCTATGCATCCCTCAACATCCCCACTGCTTTACCTGCTAGACATGACACTGGGCCAGGTCGGGTCACTGACATCTCAAGCGCCAACAATTTGGGCATTTTAAGGCTTCTGCATGTGTTTTTGAGTTGTTTTTACATTTTAAAGAAGACATGTCTGACCACATCTCACACACACACACAATGACAATTAGGGGTGGGGTCTATTTGCTTTCCCCCTTGCCTATGCCATCTGTGGTTGTCATAGGCAACGTGATTTTAAGGGGTGCAGAATTTTATCTTCTTTTTTGTCTAGTTTGGCTTGGGGTCCATGGCAATGTTGAGGAAAGAAGGTTTCCTTGTATGGTCTCACTTTACAGAGAGGTTATATTGTGTTTGGAGTGTATTATTGAGAGGCTGTGATAGTGGCGTAATAGTGCGACTTGGGCGCGTTATATGCACCCAGACATGCTTCCCCTGCTGTCCTAGTTGCATTCCAGCAGTGTTGGCATCCTTTTCTGAGGTTCCAGGGTGGACTTGGTGACCTCCAAGTGGTCGAATTGAGATTTCCAAGTGGCGAGCATTTTTTCCCCATAGACTTTAATGGGATTCGATAGCTGGTCGAATAGTCGAATTTCGCGGTCTATTCGAATCGAATTTCGAAATTTCGAATATTTCACTACTCGCTCATCTCTAGTCTTTATTAAATATGATGAGCCGTTTCCCCTGCACAGCTTTGATTTTGTCTAGTAGCAGCATCTCTATTTTCTCTCTGCTCAGTCAGAGAGCTGACAGGCTCCTTATCTCTGAACTTATAAACACTCATTATAGCTCAATTCTTATCTTACTGATTAGAATGTGGCTTAAATAAGTGTTTAAGGCTACTTTCACACTTGCGTTGTTAATTCAGGTACTGAGATCAGGCAGAGGATCTCTATACCTGAATTAAACTGATCCGTTTTGATTTTGCACATCAGGATGCATCAGTTCAGTTGGGATGCAGTTGTGTGAAATCAAAACTGAAGAAAACTGATCAGGCACTAAATACATTGAAAGTCAATGGGTGACGGATCCGTTTTTTTAGTCTCCTAAAAAAACTGATCCGTCACCATTGACTTGCATTGGTTTCAGTACCTGATCAGTTTCTTTCAGTTTTTATGACCGGATACAAAATTACAGCTTGCTGCAGTTTTGTGTCCGGTCACAAAACTGAAAGCTGCCTGAACTGAAGACATCCTGATGCATCCTGAACGGATCTCTTTCCATTCAGAATGCATGGGGACAAAACTGATCAGTTTTTTTCCGGTATTGAGATCCTCTGCCTGATCTCAATACCGGAAAACAACAACGCAAGTGTGAAAGTAGCCTAAGACCTTTTAGTAATTTGGAAATAAGGTTTATTAGATGACTGGCACGAAGTACCATTCACACAGAGAGAAAAACAGTTAACCCTTTATGACATACTGTAAGGTAACTGTAACTGAATATGTAAAATAAATTATTCAATGTCAATGTGGACACCTCAATAACAGTTATATTACATAGGTTATTCACCCAAAATGAGAATCAAGGCCTAATGGAGTGGCTTATGTGTGAAATCAGGTGAACAACACTAACGGTTAGATTGCACAGCTTATTCACCCTAATTTGAGAATACAGGCATAATAGAATTGATTATCTATCAAATGAAGTGGGCACCCAAATAACAGTTAGATAACACAGCTTATTCACTCCCATTAGAGAATAAAGGCACAATACAGTTGCTTATCTACGAGGTGGGCTCCATTCATTTACATAGCTCTTTTTCCTTACACAGGGGATTGATGCAAACTGCACTGTCTCCTAAGGATCCCTTCATCTTACAGAGCCTGCACTGTGCTGCAGTTTCCCTATGGTCTCCCTCTGCCTTCCCTACAGTGTCTGAAACCTGTCCATATGATCTCCCTACACTGTCCCTAACCCCAGATTATACTATCAGTTCACTGGGAAATGGCGGAGACTGGGCGGAATGAGGCTTTTTATAGGGCTGTGACATCATGGGGCAATCTGCTGATTGGCTGGCTGCACAACATTATGGGTGATTCCTTATTCCCAGGCTTCTTACTTTCACTTTGTAACTTGTGCAGCAGCAATTTTAGAAAAAATTGAATTTGTTAATATGAAGCGCAAGGAAATTCGGATTTGTGGATAATCAAATTTTTCCTGAAATTCAGATAGAATTCCACTGCATTAACTTCGATTTGCTCAACACTAGTCATACTATTTCAGGTTATACATACTAGAATTCTGCAGAATGGTCATTGATTGGCTTCAACCTCATGAGGGTTTTTTCTTGCTTTCCTCTGGATCAACTTTGCAGGATAACAGGCTAAAGTGAATGGAAGGCTGTCTTTTTTCAGCCTTATAAACTATGAGGGTCATTTATTAATCTGAAATATGCCTAAATTAGGCGTATTTCAGGCGTTGACGGTGGTGCAGCTGTTAGTTGCGTCGCAATCTTCGACTTTTCCCCACTCATGCCATGTCTAAAACTGTGGGCGTAGGCAGGGATGTCCCTATGTTACTATGATATGTCAGGAAATGTTTAGAAGCCGTTGATATATTTGTATTGGTTTTCAAATCAGCAAACTCAACTAAATATTCCAAAATGTGAGTTTTCAACTTTCTCATCATACACGCTATGTAAACTAAATCACATTGGAATCTTTATTTGTACAATACTTCAGTATTTCACGCACCACCTAAGACACACAAACAATCCTCTCCCCTTCCTCAAAGACCTGTTATGTCAGGAATCCAATATGTTAATAAAAGATTATGCGCATGGGTGGTCGGGCATCTAAAGGCATTATAATTAAGATACACAGTTATATTAAAGAGAGCAAAGTTATGTTGAATATGTTATGTCAAAGTAAATGTGGCTTACCTGTGATGTGCCAAAGTTGTGTACACCAAGCCTCATCTTCATAAACATTACACTACTTGATAAACATTACAACTACTCTAAAAATAATATATTTTGCAAGTCATTGATTTTCTTTGCAGTAAAAAAAAAATTAATTTTTTTGGATAGAAAATTGTACGATCATTTTTTGGTGATGTGAAAATAGCTAAATTTTCTCTCTAGCTAAATTCAATGTAGTATAGTGTCCTACACATAACATTTACATGAAATATATTAATTCCCTGGATATCCTAGTAATTACCTTCTGATCATCAAGGAAAATGTTTGGTTAAAAGTGACTGAATATCTGAACTAGTCACTGGAATATGCTTTAAAACCATGATGAGTTTATGTATCAAACAAAAAAAATGTGCACAGATTTTCAGACATAAAGTGAATTTCCAAATCTGCAGTATGTCTATTATCTTCTGAAATTTTGCTATTGTGGAGTTTTGGTATTATATTTGGCAAACTACCAGCAACATTTAGGCCTTTCCGGGATTTTCATGTTGATGGCCTATCCTCAGGATGTCTGCAGCTGCGCTTTGTATAGTAGCTCAGCTCCATTCAATTGACTGAGCTGCGCATAGGCCATGTGACCAATGAACATGACGTCATATGGCCTAGGAAGAGGCCTACATGCTCACAAAACGATTCGGCCTCCTGAAACAGCTGACCATTGGGATGCAAGGAGTCAGACCCTCACTAATCTCATATTGATGAGCTATCCTGAGGATAGCCCACCAACGTGAAAATCCAGGAAAACCCCTTTCAAGATCCAGAGCTTACCTTAATATGAACTGTGTGAAGTGCATCAACTTAGAGATCAACTCAGAAGGTCCCATTTTTATGGTTAGGTTTCTATTTAACAATATTTTTTTTTGGTTTAGATTAATTTCACAAATGTCGTATGTATACAGTACAAAATACTGTACATGTATATATGGTATTTTAGATATTGCTCCTCCTATTCAGTTGTCTAAAGGTGGCAGACAACTTCAATAGCTGTTGGTCAAAGAACTCTCTTTCCTTACTCCGCCATACACATAAATGCCTGTCTAGGCTGGCCGTAAGAGGGAGAGCGAAGTATCAGACTCCCCCCTGAGATGATATACACATTAGATTGTTCCACTGTGGTATGGGGAAATCTTTAGCTTCTATCAAAACTATGCAATGCCAACAAAAATTACATAGTACAAAAATGTATATAGACACCACTCATGAGAATCAGTCACCCCAAAACATCTGTCTGGAGATGAGATGCTGGCTTAATTATTATCCAAGTCATGTCTCAGGGCCTATTTAAAAGGTTGGAATTGACTTATTGTATAGGTACCTTACATATGGCGGCATTAGAGGCAGAGCTTGCAAACAGCTCATTTGCATACCCTCTTCCCAGAATTCCAGAGAAGCATTGTCTGGCCTATAAGACTTCTCACGTAATTTAGGAGCTCTCTGAGCTCTCTATAAGGACTCATTCACACGACCGTATTTTCTTTCCATTCCGTTTTTTTTGCGGACTGTATGCGGAACCATTCATTTCAATGGGTCAGCAAAAAAATGGAAGGTACTCCGTGTGCATTCCGTTTCCATATGTCCATATTTCCGTTCTGCAAAAAAGATAGAACATGTCCTATTCTTGTCCGTTTTGCTGACAAGGATAGGCATTGTTACAATGGATCCGCAAAAAAAAACGGAAAAACAGATGTCATACGGAACGTCATCCGGTTTTTTTTGTGGACCGCAAACACATACATCGGTGTGAATGAAGCCTAACAACATTGTTCCAAAGTAATTAGTCACAAAGTGCATTAAATCAGCTATATCCCGGCCTGCAGGGAAAGTGTATCTCAGTGTACATTACTGTGCAATGCAGCAACATGCATAGCTACTCCTTTCTGGTAGTGAAACAGTTACTGTGTGGCAGTATGACAGGGAGGTCCCATGCAGTATATGGATATGCACATCGTCAGGCCTAGCCACCAACAGGCCTAGCTAATCCATAGTTAATAAAATTTAAAAAAAAAGCATACAACAGCCTTTAGTAAAGAAAAGAAAAAAAACACTCTGAGCCCCTACAGGAGCTGTGTCCCAATGACTCTTTAGTGGAACAAAGGAAGGACATGGAGGCAGTGCCAATAAAGTAGTGGAGAAAAAAAATGGTTATTTTAATCCAGCCTTCGTCAAACAGTTAACATACCCCTGTGTGTAGTACATTTAAATAGTATGTCAACATTGAATGTGAAGTCATGTTGCCATGACAATTAGTAAACAAATGGAAAAAAAAGGTTCGTTCACAGTGTACAAAATCAAGGATAGTCTCTAAATGTCCATAATCGCATTGTTGTAATGAAAAGTTGTTTCAATTCCTCTGTAGGGAGAACAACATTGTTAGAAAATGAGAAAGATAGTATAAATGGAATCATCATTACATGATTACAAGAAACTACTCAATTGATAGTCGCGATTAAGGCCCATTAGTTCCAGGGTCTGGAGTCAGTGGATCCAATAGGCCACCCACTTCATTAACAGTTTATTCCTATCGCTTCCCCGGCGTGGTTGTGCAACATGTTCGATGATCTGGATGATACAATTATGCAATTGTATTGAAAATGGTAGGTTATAGGTAGGAGTAAATTGCCTTTCCTGATGATGGACTTATGTTTGCAGAACCTGTACTTCATTTGTGTTAAAGTTTCCCTGACATATAATAAACCACATGGCTATTTGAGGATGTAAATGACAAATTTACTATTGCATGTGAAGTATCCAAGTAATGATAATCTTTCACCTGTGAGCGGATGGCAAAAATGTGTACCCCTTATTACACTGGAGCAGTGAATGCAACCCAAGCAGGGAAATGTTCACAGTTTGGGGGCTAGAGATAACAGTCTGTTTGAGTTCCATTTGACTGCTCTCCATGTCAGCTTTTATGATCTTATCTTTAATGTTTTCTACCCTTTTATAACCCCATGGTCTGTTAACTTTTTTGCCTATAGCAACCAATCAGATCCCTCTTTTCATTTTCCAAAGGAGCTGTCCAAAATAAAAGGTGGAATCTTATTGGTATATATGGACAACTAAGCCAGTTCGACTTTACACCAGTCTGATAAATGACCCCCTTAGTGTTTCTGTACTGAATGTCCAACAGACAGTTGCCTGGCCCTTCAAAGGAACCATCAGTGGCAAAAATGTTGCTGACACAAGTAGAAGCAAAAGAAGGGGGGTGGTAGGATCAGTAACTACAGCAATAGGTCAGAGCTGCCACTGTTATCCAGCGGTTGTTTTGACAACTAATCCTGCTGTCCTTGAATGTTTGACTCGGTCTTCAACATCATATCAACTGACATTAGACACAACCATCTATGAGTTGGTAGGTTCCTAGTTTGACTTTACAACAGTTTGATAAATGACCCCCATTCTTATATATAAAAAAAAGATGGATACCCCAATAACAGTTGAAGAAGACAAGTTATTCATCCAAATTTGAGAATCAAGGCCTAATAGAATTGTTTAAATATCAAACAAGATGGAACCCCAATAACAATAGAATTAGAGAGGTTATTCACTCCAGTTTGAGAATCAAGGCCAAATGGAATTGTTTATCTATTAAAGAATGTGGACACTCCAAAAACAGTGAATTAGACAGGTTATTTACCTCAATTTGAGAATTACAACCTAGTAGAATTATGTATCTATTAAATAAGATGGACATCCCAATAACAATTAAACAATGGAACGGTTTATGTATTGAACAAGATGGACACCACAATAACCATATAATTAGACAGGTAATTTACCCCAATTTGAGAATCAAGGCCTAATAGAATTGTTTATCTATTGAACAAGATGGACACCTCAATAAACATAGAATTAGAATTAAACATAGATTTACCCCAATTTGAGAATCAAGGCCTAATAGAATTATCTAATAAACATCGTGGACACCCCAATAATAGTCGAAGGAGACAGGTTATTCACTCCAATTTGAGAATGAAAGCCTAATGGAATAGTTTATCTATTAAACAATTGGATACCACAATAACAGTAGAACAAAACAGGTTATTCACTCCAATATGTGAATCAAGGAGTAATAGAATTGTTTATCTTTTAAACAAGTTGGACACCCTAATAAGAGTAGAATTATACCGGTTATTTACCCCAAATTGAGAATCAAGGCGTAATACAACTGTTTATCTATTAAAAAGGTGGACACCCCAATAACAGTAGAATTAGACAGATTATTCACCCCAATTTGAGAATCAAGGCCTAAGAGAATTGGTTATCTATTAGATAAGGTGGACATCCCAATAACAGTAGAATTAGACAGGTTATATACCTCAATTTGAGAATCAAAGCCTAATGGAATTGTCTATTGAACAAGATGGATACCACAATAACAGTTGAATTTGATAGGTTATTCACCCCAATTTGAGAATGAAAGCCTAATATAATTGTTTATCCATTAAACAATGTGGACACCCCAATAACAGTAGAATTAGACAGTTTATTCACCCCAATTTGAGAATCAAGGCCTAACAGAATTGGTTATCTATTAGATAAGGTGGACATTCCAATAACAGTAGAATTAGACAGGTTATTTACCCCAATTTGAGAATGAAGGCCTAATAGAATTTCTTATCTATTAAACAAGGTGGACACTGTTCAATTAGATACAGTGCCTTGCGAAAGTATTCGGCCCCCTGGAACTTTTCAACCTTTTGCCACATTTCAGGTTTCAAACAAAAAGATAAAACATTTTAAATTTTTGGTGAAGAATCAACAACAAGTGGGTCACAATTGTGAAGTGGAACCAAATTTATTGGATCATTTAAACTTTTTTTGTAATAATAAAACTGAAAAGTGGGGCGTGCAAAATTATTCAGCCCCCTTGCATTAATACTTTGTTGCGCCACCTTTTGCTGCGATTACAGCTGCAAGTCGCTTGGGGTATGTCTCTATCAGTTTTGCACATCTAGAGACTGAAATTCTTGCCCATTCTTCCTTGCAAAACAGCTCGAGCTCTTTGAGGTTGGATGGAGAGCGTTTGTGAACAGCAGTTTTCAGCTCTTTCCACATATTCTCAATTGGATTCAGGTCTGGACTTTGACTTGGCCATTCTAAGACCTGGATATGTTTATTTTTGAACCATTCCATTGTAGATTTTGCTTTATGTTTGGGATCATTGTCTTGTTGGAAGATAAATCTCCATCCTAGTCTCAGGTCTTTTGCAGACTCCAACAGGTTTTCATCCAGAATGGTCCTGTATTTGGCTCCATCCATCTTCCCATCAAATTTTAACCATCTTCCCTGTCCCTGCTGATGAAAAGCAGGCCCAAACCATGATGCTGCCATCACCATGTTTGACAGTGGGGATGGTGTGTTCATGGTGATGAGGTGTGTTGCTTTTATGCCAAACATATCGTTTTGCATTGTTTCCAAAAAGTTCGATTTTGGTTTCATCTGACCAGAGCACCTTCTTCCACATGTTTGTTGTGTCTCCCAGGTGGCTTGTGGCAAACTGTAAACGAGACTTTTTATGGATATCTTTGAGAAATGGCTTTCTTCTTGCCACTCTTCCATAAAGGCCAGATTTGTGAAGTGTTCGACTGATTGTTGTCCTATGGACAGACTCTCCCACCTCAGCTGTAGATCTCTGCAGTTCATCCAGAGTGATCATGGGCCTCTTGGCTTCATCTCTGATCAGTCTTCTACTTGTTCGAGATGAAAGTTTAGAGGGACGGCCGGGTCTTGGTAGATTTGCAGTGGTCTGATACTCCTTCCATTTCAATATGATCGCTTGCACAGTGCTCCTTGGGATGTTTAAAGCTTGGGAAATCTTTTGGTATCTAAATCCGGCTTTAAACTTCTCCACAACTGTATCACAGACCTGCCTGGTGTGTTCCTTGGTCTTCATGATGCTCTCTGTGCTTTGAACAGAATCCTGAGACTATCACAGAGCAGGTGCATTTATACGGAGACTTGATTACACACAGGTGGATTCTATTTATCTTCATCAGTCATTTAGGACAACATTGGATCATTCAGAGATCCTCAATGAACTTCTGGAGTGAGTTTTCTGAACTGAAAGTAAATGGGCCGAATAATTTTGCACGCCCCACTTTTCAGTTTTATTATTACAAAAAATGTTTAAATGATCCAATAAATTTCGTTCCACTTCACAATTGTGACCGACTTGTTGTTCATTCTTTACCAAAAATTTTAAATGTAATATCTTTTTGTTTGAAGCCTGAAATGTGGCAAAAGGTTGAAAAGTTTCAAGGGGGCTGAATACTTTCGCAAGGCACTGTAGCTCTGTGCACTACACCAGGATTGATGCAAACTGTGCTGTCTCCTATGGATCCCTTCAGCTTCAGAATACAGTCCTTGCAGTATCCCTTCCCTGTCCCTGCAGTCTCCCTATGTTCTCCCTAAAATCTCTCCCTACAATCTCCCTACACTGTCCCTGTACTCTCCGTATCCAATATTTTACGATTAAAGGTCGTCTTGAACACTGTAGGCCGAACTGGATGGACAGATGTCTTTTTTCAACCTTATAAACTATGTTACTATGTTACTGTCCCTAACGCTTGTCATGTCTCTCCCTAAGCTCTGGTTACAGTGAAATGACGGAGACTGCACGGCATGAGGCTTTTTTAAAGGGCTGTGACATCACAGGGGCTGGATAATCGTTCCCTTGTATTTTAAGGAAGGCATCACTTAAAATAAACCAAATAACAAAAACAATAACTAACGCTCCCGCAGTAACCATTTAAATGGTCAATGTATGGTCTGTTTGTGAGTGTCTATTTGTAAGTGTCAAGGGGTGTATCTGGGATGATTCATCCATAATTCCCATGTGCTCTCCACTATTCTTCAATTTATCATGGTGACTGGTTGCAACATATTGTGTTCAAAGCTCAGAACACTTCATCTACTTTCGGAGGATCTGTCTATTTCCAGTGACGAGTGATCACCAATTTGGCGGCAAGGACTATGTGGCCTATAAGTTTTCTTGAGGGTGCAAATTGATGGATGCCTAGAAATAATAATGCTAGGGTTGGTGATGGCAATATTACATCAGCACATATGTCAGAAATGAACTCAAATATACCTTGCCAGTATGTCTTTAGTTTAGTACAGCTCCACAAAGTATGCAATAGGGTTCCTGTTTGTCCACATTCTCTGCAACAACATGCAGACACACCTGGGTAGATTCTACTTCATATATGTGAAGTAGAATACCAGCGAAGAAGTATCTTTACACCTGCTTCGTAGTGCGTTGTGTACATTTCAATGTGGTAGCCAAGTAGGCCATGGTTTTGACCCAGTCCTTGTCAGTAAAGACTTGCTGTAAGTCAGCTTCCCACGGTAGAAGCGGTGGTGTTTTGACAAAGGTGCTTTTGTCACCCAGGACATTGTAGATTTATCTAGTAGTTTTAGTGGAGAGCGATGGGGCCTGGAACAATCTGAGTATGTCTGAGTTGAGTCTGGGGCGGGGGAAGAGGTGGGTTTAGAAAGTGTCATATTCTCAAATTGTTTTAAAATTCCCTGTGTGGAATCGAGAAGGCTGCTCAAATTAATTCAATGAGTAATTTCAATTAATAAATTGAGTTACCCTCCACCAATTGTGCAACATTTCTAATCCCTGCCTGTTACCAGGTGGTAAGGTCAATATCCCCAATCCCCATTTCCAGTGTTGAGACGGTTGTGAGTTGTGTTGGTGGGGTGGTGGATTTCCCACTAGAGGAGTGTAGTCGAGTCCAAAGTGCAATGGCATGTTGCATTGTAAGTAAGGGGTTGTGTGGAGGGTATCCTTCCTCCAAATGAAACTAATCAATAGATCTCTTAGGGTGCCTTTACCTAAAGCATGGCTTTCTATCTTTACCCATGGTTTCTGGTGTCCTATCCACCACTCTTTCAGGAAGGATAGCCCTATGGCTCTATGAAAGTCTCTAATCGATGATAAGCCTATGCCTCGCACATTTTTTCTCCTAATCAACAGGGAATGTGATATTCAAGGTGATCTTTTGTTCCATATATATCTACCGTGTTTCTCTGAAAATAAGACAGGGTCTTATATTATTTTTTTCTTAGAAAAAAAGGGTTAGGGCTAGTGATGCTCGAGCACCCCGATGTTCGGGTGCTCGGTTGCTCTGGCCGAACACTAGGTGGTGCTCGCGTGCTCAGCCGAGCACCCGAGTATAATGAAAGTCAATGGGAGAAGACTAGGCACCCCCTGCTCTGCAGAGGGGAGGGTGTCTGGTTGATAGGGAAACGTAAGAAAATGGTGGAAACACCACAGAAATGGTTAGGGAACAGCATGGGGAGGGTGTCTGGTTCATAGAAAAAGGTCAGAATCGCGACTTCTCTTCTTTCACTTCTTTCACTTGTAAAAGTACGCTAATTAACTGAATTTGTACGCATTAGCGCACAATGCGTAGCATTAGCATACAAATTCATACGCATTAGCATACAATGCGTAGCATTAGCATACAAATTCATACGCATTAGCGTACAATGCGTAGCATTAGCATACAAATTCCTATGCATTAGCATACAAATTCCTACGCATTAGCGTACAATGCGTAGCATTAGCATACAAATTCGTAGGCATTGGCATACAATGCATAGCATTAGCGTACAGATCAACATGGCTACAGCATTACAGTGAATGCCAGTGTTCTCCCGCACGTTTATTCGCTGCATAGCAGCGAACAAACGTGCGGGGAGGAGACTCGAGTATCGCACTCAAGCACATGCGGTGTTCGGCCGAACACTACGATGTGCCGAGCATCCCGATGCTCAAGCGAATATAGTGCTCGGGTGAGCATGCTCGCTCAACACTAGTTAGGGCTTATTATCGGGGTAGGGCTTATTTTGGCTCCATGGACAACAAGGCCTAATTAGAAGGCCTAACACATTTATGCTTGAACAAAAAATCTAAATGATTAGGGTTACCATAGTAATATCTCTCCAATACTCTCTTTCATAGGCAATGGAACTATCTCCTCTCTGCACTTGGGAGGTGGAGGCAGGACTCTGGAGCCACTATGACAGTGGCACTCTATAGTATGGTATCACGGGAGGCAGTAGACGCATCTACAGTAGTGATTGTGTGAGTGAATCGTGCCTGCTAATGTCCAGTATAAGGCTAGCTACAGTATCGTAACCCTATCTCCTTGTTCGGAACGTCACCGACTTCACACAACCTAACCTAGCACTTGAGGGGCTTACTGTATCTCGGGCTTATTTTTGGAGTATATTTTAAACCTACTCCAAAAACCCTGCAAAATAGCGCTAGGGCTTATTATCGGGAGAGGGCTAATTTTCAGGGAAACAGGTGTTTAGAAGAGTCTGGGCCTTTTTAAAGAATGTATTTGGGATGTGAATAGATAGTGTGTGGAATACGAATATCAATTTGGGGAGAGTCATCCTTTGAAAGGATGACACCCTTTCCACCCACAAAAATTCTTTTGACGCAAAACCAGCAAGGTCTCGCTCCAGTGTAGTCAATAGTAGTATAAAATTGTTTTTGTAATGGCGATGTAAGGTGCACACCCAGGTAAGTAATACTGGTGTTTTGCCAGTCTAGCTGGAATGCGGACTTAAGAGCTTAGAGTTCATCTAGGGGTATCTGGATCGGTAAGGCTTGCAATTTGGCTTCATTTATTTTATAATAAGACAGGGTACCAAAATGGGATATGACTTCTATATCTTTGCTCAAAGATTGCCCCGTATTTGTAAGGGTGAGAATGATGTTGTCTGCGTACAGGGCAATAGTAAAAGTGTGATTGCCAAAGGTAATTCCTTCTATCTCTGCATTGTTCCTAATATGCTGCGCTAAGGGTTCTAAGGCAAGAATGAATATCAATGGCGAAAAGGGGCATCCTTGTCGGGACCCGTTTGTGATATTGAAGCTGCGAGACATAACCCCGTTTGTATAAACTTTAAATTTTATTTAAATAAATTTTAAAAAGGGGGCATGGTTTGACTGGACGCGTCTAGAGAGAGCTCTGCCTGAGGCGCCTACATTAGAGGGGAGAATCGCTTTCAATATGGGCAAATCCAGGCAAAAGAGGGCCACTAAGAGCCCTCCGACCACCCTACAGTCCTCCCAGCCGATTTCAGCGTTTTTCTTCACCAATTGCCGATCCTCTGTGTGGAGGCTCTGGGTCTCCACCACGAGGTACATTGCCGCCATCTTGCCACTCTCCTTCGGCGCCTCAGGCCCAGGAGACGAATCTATGGCCATCCTCTACCACAGCCACGAACCATCTACACCCAAACTTGATGGGGGACTCATCTTAATGCCCTGGATCCCCGTCTACTGGTTTGGAGGGGAAACAGCAACAGGCCATGTCGCCGGGCGCGAGAACACCTACTCCTAGATCGGACTCACCAGCTTCTGCGGAGATGCCCTGGAATGTCGCGGGAGGCCCCCACTCAGGTACCCCCTCTCCTACACCTACTTCTGGGTCACCGCCGGCCTCTATAACCGTGGGCCCGACCCGCCATCTAAAAGACCTCACAAGGCATACCCCGCAGACGGACCCCTATCCACATCAGGGCCTGTTACCATCTTTCCATCTACCTGGGTCCCAGGCTCCTCCGGCCTCCGGAGTGATGCTGACTGCTTCATACCATCTCTTCACAACAGCGATGACCCTCTTACCTTGGGCTCCTGTATAAGATCAACTCCTGGTCCGACTTTACCACCTCCTGAGGAGGCAGTGAAACTCCTGGATGACCACTAGAGATGAGCGAATCTATTCGCTGCTTCGTAGATTCGTATCGAATGTTCCATTTTCAACTCCGAAGCGAATCCGGATTTTGTAAGATTCGCTTCATATTATTCATAAATGTTCTTTAAATTTTGAACGCTACGTACGCAACATACGACACGTACGCATTCTTCTTGCCCCGGCCCCCTGAAGCGGGAAAATGACGATATGCCCCCCTCAGAAGCGGGAAAAACCAGCCCAGCCCACCGGGAACTTTCTGTTTGCAAGTATAGGGAGTGAAGACTCCTCCCTCATTACTCCGCCCTCCACTCCAGTTCAAGCCAGCTGTGAACAAGATCCAACCAGAGTCAGATCGCAGACTCACAGCAAACAGCATGGCAAAATAACTGCGTCCCAAGTGGGGAGAAATGGTCTTTGAGGACGAGTTCCCCGAACCACCGTCCGCTCCAGATATCAGAGTGTCTCAAGTCTGCTGGAGAGTAACACAGCCTCCTGACTCCATATTCTCCTTGCCGGCTGGTGTGGCTGCTGAGGCTCGTGAGGTGGCTGGTGCGGTGGAGGCGTTTGGAACGTCCACTTCGCCGCCCAGGAGGAGAACAACACCTTCCATCCGGCAAAATCCGATTGGGCCAGCGTCGGTGACGGCCCACGCCCAGACCCTATGGGAGTACAAGAATGCGGTGGAGGACTGGGTCATCCAGGTACTGCACCCTCCAAGGCTGGGAGACCCTACACTGGAGTGGTGAAAGGGAACCGTCCTGTGGTTTTCGGTGGAGCGAGGCTCTGACTTCCTGGCGGATGACGAGGATGGCAAGGAGTACTTTGTGGGCCGCAGGTCAGTGAAACGGCCGTACCTGCCCCAACCCCGTCACAGCCTGTACGTGGGGGATCAGGTGGAGTACACCCCCATGGCATCCCTGAAAGGCCCCTTCGCTACCGGGGTTACCCTACTATCTAAGCCCCTGGTCCCAACATCACCACCTGAAGTTTGTCCGGAGGAACCACCAGGCACAGTACCAGTGTGCTGCCTTCAGGAGTCACCAGATGGCACCCTCCTCTTTAGGGAGAAGCCACAGCCTCTGATACCTGGACTACCACCACCACCACCATTACAGTCCTTTCAGCTGGGTCAGCTGACAACTTCTTCATTTACCTTCCAGTCTATGGTGATCCACCAGTACCAACTTCCCTGGAAGATGAAGCCAGCAGCAGCCAGGGGAGCTGGGGCTACTTCCCTGGGTGCAACCTTGCCTCAACCGCTGCAGCCAGAAGTCCTTACCCCTGCTGTCCCGGCAGGAGAATCTGGAAAAATAAAGGCACAAGTGGCTTCAGCGCTCCCCAGGGTGACCACCACCCGAACAAGTCTGACTTCTGGAACAAGAGGGCAGTGGAGTTCCACCACGGCAGCGAGCTTGGCCTACAGGAGGCAGGAGCATTCTCTAATGTCTTTCAGCAGTAGCTCAAGCGAAGAGGACTTCAGGTCCCTCATCTGAGGAACCCAACTACTGGCTGATTTAAAGGACACTTCAAGAGGACCTATTGGAACCACACCATGGACTGCACCTGACGGGTGAGAGCTAGTAGGCCCTTTTTTGTTTAGTTTGTATTGCCCCGTTTGACCTCACCTGGATGGTCATGGCTTGTCAGGACTCCCCCCATTCTGCCTATTCCCCCCCCCCCTTCTCAGGTTATTTGGGAACCCGCTTTGCAAAAAGGGTTCTCTATTTGCTTCTATTTTATACTATCCATGTGGATTAAACGTTACCTGTTTGGAGAACAAAATTACCTCACGTGGATTACAATAGCACTTTGGACTGTTCCAGTGTTTTATTATCAAGCAGCCACGACTCGAGGAGAGACTCTAACGTATATCTGAGCCTTTTATGCTTGCAAATGTGAAATTGATTGCACTAAAATGTTTGCATAATTATGTCTTTGCTGTATTTTAGCAATAATGTTTTTACAGGTTCAGCAACGTTCACTTTTGTCGGTCCTACAAGCTCACAAGATACCCTACAGATGGGGGTTCCCATTTGCCCTACATGCCCGCAAGGATGATGTATCAGCCTCTCTTAAAACTCCATCGGACTTGCCTGGTTTTCTCCAAACTTTGGACCTACCACATATATCTCTCCCGTATTGGGAAGAGGACCTATTGGAGCCACACCATGGACTGCACCTGACGGGTGAGAGCTAGTTTGGGAAGCCTTCCTGCAGGACCTACCAAACCCTTCTACTTCCTCCCTTGGGCGACCACTGCCCTCTTTGGAAAGCCTTTCACCCATGCCACAACGATCCAAGAGACATCATCACCAATCCTCTGGACGACGGGAAGACTGGGATCCGTATTACAGGCGGGGGGTCACAGCACTCTACCACTGATGATGGCGAGGATGGGTGCGCGTCTTACTGAGGCCCAATCTCCACCAGGGGCCAGTAAATAGTCCAGAAAACATCAATATAGACAGCACTCCGATTGCGGTTTGCAGTGGGAATTTATTATTTTTCAGCCGAACATTAGATAAGCTTAGACAAGCGACGTTTCGGGCTTACAGACTGCCCTTCATCAGGCTGATATAATATGTGAAAACATAAAGAGAAATATACATATAATCAATACAATGAGAAGGAGGACAAATCCATACATGTAAACCATATGGATGTCCATATAATTCTTAAAGCAAGCACAGAAGCTATCAACTCTCCCAAGATGTTTGAGGCTACAACAAAGGCAAAAAAACGGCAAAAAAACAGCTTATAAGAGAAGCCCTAGATAGTTTGATATAGTACTTGTAGGTACAGGGTTCAAACCAACCGAGAGCATGTCAGAGAATCATAAATCAATAACATAAATTGGTATGCAGAGATCATGCCTAGGCAGAAGCGTAGGTCTGGTGCTTACCTAAATGTAATGCGTGCGGACATGCCGGCTGTGTGTGCGGTATGTGGCTGCCCGCTACTATTTAAATGCAAGGCGCCCAGTTTGAGTGTATTCATCACTTCCGGTGCATCGCGGCACCCGGAAGGAGGGCGTGGTATGGGCGCTATGTTAGAATGTATGTGTTCCAAGTAGGATGGAGCGCCGGGGGTGAGCATGCGCTCATGAAAAACGGCGCGCCATCTTGGAAAAGGGCAGAGCTGCCCAAATATCAAAAGTGGTTGAAACGGGCATGTAGATGAGTGTGGGAGCTCCGACAATATCTAAGAGGGGAGTCAGTGGTGCATATAGGTAATGGCTAGATGGCCTAAATGATAAATCCTAGTGGATGAATGTATAAGGTTAGATGTAACTTATCAAGTGTATTAGTAGTACGGCACGTATCCTGTGCTTGGACCCAATAGGAGTAGAACATATCAGTGTATATATCATAGGGGGATATATGTAACTATAGTAGGGAATATTGAGATAAGAAAAACCAAAGAAGAAATAAATCTACTGGAACAAAACCTGTTCCAGAATCTTCCCGCTGAAGAAGCTAACTCTATTAAAAGGAACCTACTGCAAAAAACTACTTTCTTTAAACACAGCCTGGAAGAAAAGAAAAGAGCGAAATTTCAGAGAGACCTCAACGACTACGCCACCAATCAGGTATACAGAGCTGTATCTGAAATTTCACTTTCCCAGAGACCAGACATGACTAGGAACTCTGCTTCCTCTAGTGCAAGTGGAGACTTGGATTTTTTAGACCAGAGCCGTCCAAGAATAAGAAGACCAGGTCGATCAGGAGAGCGGGGAGGAAACACTCGAAACAGAGGAAGAGGTTTATACTACCCCCAATTCCAGAGAGACCCGATTGGAACGAGATCCTCCAGTCGACCCCGACAGGGAATCCCACACCGCCCATGAGAATGACCTCAGAAGTACCTCCTATGGAAAAAGATGACCTCGTCATTAACCTCTCAAAAACCCCACTCACGGAAGATCAACACGCCATTCTAAACTTAGCTTTAGGATTCGTACCTACAACCTCTGCAGATATGTTCCTACTGGACAAGGATCTATCTAGGTTTTTTCGTAACTTACGGCTTCGTGCTTATATAGAGATTGAACAACCCGAATGGACACGACCCAATCAGAACACTCTTTCTCCATTTCAAGACAGAACCAAGAATTGTAAACCACCAAGCACCTTCACCGCCCCCAAAAGGTATAACGTAGTAGAAGAGTACATCAAGAAAGTCCAAAAAGACCTGAAGAAAATCGAAAAACACTATACCACCAAAAAGGTAAGACACAACCTTTCTAGAAACCAAACATCGGCACTAAGAGACTTGAGTAAAAGGAAGGACATCACCATCAAGCCTGCCGATAAGGGCTCTGGTATCGTAGTCATGGACACTGAGGACTACAGGGATGAGATCCTACGTCAACTCAGTGACCATGAGACATACCAACCCCTCCCTGTCGACCCTACTCATGACTTTAAAACTGAACTGAGATTAATTATAGAGGATGCTCTGGAGAAAGGGACAATACATAAGAAACTAGCGGACTTCCTAGTCCCACAGTTCCCACGCGTCCCAGTCATTTATATCCTCCCGAAGGTTCATAAGAATCACACCAAACCCCCTGGGAGGCCTATAGTTTCTGGCTGTGACTCGCTATTTCAACCGGCCGCAAAACTATTAGATTGTCTACTTAGACCTTATGCCCAACAGGGTAAATCCTTCATTCAGGATACCACCGACTTTCTCAAACGGATTGGGGACGTCCACCCTGACTGGGACAACCTTTTCCTGGTTACAATGGACGTCACCAGTCTCTACACAAACATCCCCATTAAAGAAGGGGTTGAATGTATTCATACTACCCTAAATGCGTTTGATGAATTTTCTTTATCTGAAAAAACATTCATACTTTCATTACTGACATTTATACTAGAAAAAAAATTACTTTTTATTTGAAGATCAATTCTATTTACAAACAGCTGGGACCACGATGGGATGTAATGTGGCCCCTACGTTCGCGGTAATATACATGAATTGCTTTGAAGAATTGTACGTGTACACGAATGATCTTTTTCAGAAATATGCCATCATGTGGCTCCGATACATCGATGATGTATTTTGTATTTGGCAGGGGTCTGAGCAAGAGCTCCGTGATTTTCACCACAAGATAAACAGCTGCATCCCTTCCATCTCCTTCTCCTTGGAATTCAGCCGCAACAAAGTTCCATTGTTAGATGTCCTTGTGGAGGTAAGAGATAATTCACTGACAACTAACCTCTATACCAAACCGACAGATAAAAATAGCCTTCTCAGATATGACAGTTTCCACCCACCAGGCCTTATCCGCTCTCTTCCATTGTCACAACTTTTACGTGTCAAACGCATTATATCTGACAATGAAAAAGTAGAATCTGAACTACAAAAAAATGTCATCCAAATTCCTGAAAAGAGGTTTCCCACACAGAATAGTCAACCTACATCTTGACAAAACTCATAACACAACACGTGATACACTCCTCAACAAACCACCCAAAACTGTTACACCCACCCAACGTTTGACATGTGTGACTACCTTCTCAACTATGAGCAGGGAAGTCAGTCACACCATTCAAAAACACTGGCACACCCTCAAACAGAATTTCCCTAAGATTTTCCCTCAAAAACCTCTAATGTCCTTCAGAAGGGGTAAAAGTATCCGGGATTCACTGGTCAAAGCAGACCTAGGCTCACAGAAACTATCTACTCAAACCACTATTACTGGTAGCACCAATAAAGGGACGTACCCATGTCTTTCATGCGCACAATGTGGCAATGTCTCCAAAGGACCTACCTTTACACATCCACTTACAGGCCACATATATCATATCAACGGACACTTTTCTTGTCAGTCCAATTTTGTTGTATATCTTGTGAAATGCCCATGTGGCCTGGGTTATGTAGGCGCAACTATTCAGAAAGTAAAGGATCGGGTCTCCCAACATAAGTCCAACATCCGCACACGGAAAATAGAAGCTCCATTAGTTGATCATTTCATCACTTTTAAACACACAATTAGTCAACTTAGGTACCAAGTGATAGATTGGATCCCCCCACCGAGAAGGGGAGGTAATCGCGAGGAACTTATGAAGGAGAGGGAGATGGTCTGGATTCGACGGCTCAATACCTTGCAACCAGACGGTCTTAACAAGGACTACTGCTGGGATATCAACATGTAAGGTTTTAGTCTTTGCCTTTGTATTAACTATTTCTTCGTTTCTTCTTTTCAGGGCCGTACACGTCCTCTGGCAGGCGTTCATGCTCGCCCAGAACGTGATATGGTCTACACCTATACCTCCATTAGGTCTAAGTATTGACATGTACCTCGTCATGAATGTATTGATATGTTATACATAACCCCCGCCTATATCTCTACCGTCATTATGACATAAGACATATACCCTACTATAGTTACATATATCCCCCTATGATATATACACTGATATGTTCTACTCCTATTGGGTCCAAGCACAGGATATGTGCCGTACTACTGATATACTTGATAAGTTACATCTAACCTTATACATTCATCCACTAGGATTTATCATTTACATATATCCCCCTATGATATATACACTGATACGTTCTACTCCTATTGTGTCCAAGCACAGGATACGTGCCGTACTACTAATACACTTGATAAGTTACATCTAACCTTATACATTCATCCACTAGGATTTATCATTTAGGCCATCTAGCCATTACCTATATGCACCACTGACTCCCCTCTTAGATATTGTCGGAGCTCCCACACTCATCTACATGCCCGTTTCAACCACTTTTGATATTTGGGCAGCTCTGCCCTTTCCCAAGATGGCGGCCGCGCGCCGTTTTTCATGAGCGCATGCGCACCCCCGGCGCTCCATCCTACTTGGAACACATACATTCTAACATAGCGCCCATACCACGCCCTCCTTCCGGGTGCCGCGATGCACCGGAAGTGATGAATACACTCAAACTGGGCGCCTTGCATTTAAATAGTAGCGGGCAGCCCCATACCGCACACACAGCCGGCATGTCCGCACGCATTACATTTAGGTAAGCACCAGACCTACGCTTCTGCCTAGGCATGATCTCTGCATACCAATTTATGTTATTGATTTATGATTCTCTGACATGCTCTCGGTTGGTTTGAACCCTGTACCTACAAGTACTATATCAAACTATCTAGGGCTTCTCTTATAAGCTGTTTTTTTGCCGTTTTTTTGCCTTTGTTGTAGCCTCAAACATCTTGGGAGAGTTGATAGCTTCTGTGCTTGCTTTAAGAATTATATGGACATCCATATGGTTTACATGTATGGATTTGTCCTCCTTCTCATTGTATTGATTATATGTATATTTCTCTTTATGTTTTCACATATTATATCAGCCTGATGAAGGGCAGTCTGTAAGCCCGAAACGTCGCTTATCTAAGCTTATCTAATGTTCGGCTGAAAAATAATAAATTCCCACTGCAAACCGCAATCGGAGTGCTGTCTATATTGATGTTTTCGGGAAGACTGGATCCGACAGAACGCACAGTCCTTTCAGTTGCTTAGTGTTATGCCTATTATCTCTTGTACTATCATTATTCTAACTCTCCCCTCTTTCCTTTACCTTTCTTCTTTTTCCTTTCTTATTTTCCCACTTCATCAGCCTCGAGCATCTTTTGCTCACCTCTGTCTGTTTCTTTGCTTCCCTTCACCTTTAGCTGCTTATTCTATAAGCAGTGTTTGACGCCATCCATAGGTAACAGTGTGTGAGTCCCCTGTGTGGATAACACTGTTTGCACAGTTATATACTGTGACTGTTAGTTCTAATGCAATTGTTGTCCTTTCCTCAATTGCTTTGTTCTTCTTGTTTCCTCCCTTTTATTTTCCTTTTGTTCGCAATTAACCTTTTCTACGTTTTTTTTTTTTTTGTTTATAGCCCCCAGTCACTGATGTGGTATGCCTGCGCACCACTATTCCCAGGCTTCTTTCTACATGACACTGGATCCGCCCAGATCTGTGGGTATGATTATGGCTAATATTGTATTGGCTTCCCTTAAAGGGGTTGTCCCACGAAAAATATTCTACAGTTTTCAAACCAGCACCCAGATCTGAATACTTTTGTAATTGCATGTCATTAAAAATTTTGTATAGCTACTGAGTTATTCAATAAAATGTATCTGTACAGGACCACTTAATGTCTTATTTCTTTGACCTGGTCACTGAGCAGGCCGCACATGCTCAGTTTCAACTTTTAACTGTCTCCTGAGTAGTGATAGGGAGAGCATGGACACACCCCCTTAGCTACAGCACAAAAGACACTCCCCTTGAGCTGTCAGCTTGATATAAATCTAGCAGAGCAATGAATGAGGAGATCTCTGGATCCATGTGAGGTACAGGGCTGGTTCTAGCTTTGTTAGAAAGAGATTGTCGTGTACTATATGATGTCTGATTTTCATTTTTTACATTATTCGTGGGATAACCCCTTTAATGTTAAGGGATTCAATGTTCCTGAGAAGAGGTCTCAAATGCTTTATGATTTGCATAAACAGAAGGTTCAAGTGTTGTGTTTACAGGAGACCCATTTACAGGTAGACAAAATGCCTTTGTTGAAAAATCGGTATTACCCTGTCTGGTACCATAGTAGTAATCCTTTGAATAAAGCTAAAGGTGTATCAATCTTGTTCCATAAATCCATAACACCCACTATATTAGACACTCAGGCTGATCCCAACACCCACTTCCTTTTCCTCAATTGTGAGATTTACCATTAAACTTATACCATAGCGTGTGTTTATGCCCCTAATACTAATCAGACATCCTTTCTCATTAAAATACTTGACAAACTCTCTCAATTCGCAAAGGGCTCCCTGATCTTCTGTGGAGATCTCAATATAGCCATTTAACCCCTGCTAGACTCATCAACGAGTCGCACCACCATGGCCTTCAACTGCATCAACGCACTCCGTAAACAACTTCATAACTCTCAACTTTTAGATGTCTGGAGACTCCTACACCCCATTGATATGGACTATACCTTCATCTCGCAACCTCTGTTGCCTTATTTGTTTTGTACACTCTTCTTCCATTGGCTCCATATTACACTCCGACCACACCCCTGTATTCTGCACCATCCGAGTTCCCTTGGCCCCCAAAAGGATTTTTTCCTGGCGGCTCAACGAATCCCTTCTTTTAGATCCCCTTTGTGTAACAGAACTAAGGCAATCAATATCTAATTTTCTGACTGATCATCCATCAGACCCCACTTCCCCTCCTTTGAAATTGGAGGCTTTAAAATGTGTCTCTAGAGGAATTCTTATCAAGCATGGCGTTCGCCTAAAGAGAGAAGCGGCTCATCAACTGAGCAGCCTTCTAACTAAGCTTCGCTCACTTAAGCCCACACACAAACGGTCCCTTCAGGAATCTTCCCTCAGGGAACTTACCCAAGTTTGTAATGATATTCGATCTATATTGGATCGCAAAACCAAGAAATATAAACAGATCTGTGCTAGGGCAACAAATCGAGTCACCTACTGGCACGCGCCCTGCGTGATAAAAGAGCCTCTACATTTATCTCTACAATACGTTGATCTCCAGACTCTCTAGCATATCGCACATAGGACATCCTTTCGTCTTTCCACTTTTATTACATGTCCCTCTATAATTAAGGCTACTTGCACACTTGCGTTTGCAGGATCCGTTTGTGAGATCCGTCCAGGCTCCAACAAACGGATCCATCATGATAATACAACCGTCTGCATCCGTTCTGAAAGGATCCGTTTGTATTATCTTTTACATATCAAAGACGGATCCGTCTTGAACTCCATTGAAAGTCAATGGGGGACGGATCCATTTTCTATAGTGTCAGACAAAACGGATCCGTCCCCATTGACTTACATTGTGAGTCATGACAGATCTGTTTGAATCAGTTTCTTCATGAGCAGCAAGCAGCATTTAAGTGTCTGCCTCCAAAACGGAATGGAGACTGAACTGAAGCAATCTGAAGCAAAACAGATGCATTCTGAACGGATCCTTTTCATTCAGAATGCATTAGGACAAAACTGATCCGTTCAGGACAGTTTGTGAGAGCCTGTGATGGATCTCACAAACGGATCCTGCAAAAGCAAGTGTGAAAGTAGCCTTACCCTCACCACCTCCTCTTCCCAACTCTGAAGACACTCCTACCTCGCTTCAACACTACCTCTCCCAAACAGCCTTACCATCTCTGTCAGAGGATCAAATAGCCTCCCTGGAAGCTCCAATTACTCTGACAGAATTGATGTCAGTAATTTATTCTGTCCCAGGAGGCAAAAGCCCGGGCCCCGATAGGTATATACAGATGTGTCCACACTTAACTGATCACTTCTCTCAACATGTCCTGAGATGTGTGTCACGAACTGACGTTATATCTAAATTAGATAAATTGCAATACAACTTTCAGACAGCAGGTGGCGCATTGTGTTACTAGCTAATACCTGAACTTAAGGTATTCACTTCAAGTGTTTGTCTTACATTTAACATATATAAAAAAAATATATTGTATACATTAAACAAATCCCTCCAAGGGATGCTTTTTTTTTTTACTGTGCAATGATTACCATATATTTTGACCTGTGCCATCGTTCACCACAATTCTATATGCCATATACTATGATTTAGATACACTTGGTGTCAGTTTACAGTGCTAGTCTAGTATTTATATTTGTTATATGCAAAATAACACACACCAACCACAGTTTTATGCAGAGATTATTATTTACTTTTAACAGTCTCATTACATGTTACAAATTAACATAGTACAATTCAGCCACATTGGGTGTCAGTATATGCCTCAATTTTTGCATGACATTTAAAATAACTATTGATTATCTGCTAAGCTGTGTATCTAATCCCATCATGTGTGATACTGTCTGCAGAGCTGTGTATCTAATCCTATTCTGGGTGACAGTGTATGCTAAACTGCGTATCTAATCCTATTATGTGTGATACTGCCTTCTGATTTGTGTATATAATCATATCATGTGTGATACTGTTTGCAGAGCTGTGTATCTAATCCTATCAGGTGTGATACTGCCCGCTTAGCTGTGTATCTAATCCTATCAGGTGTGATACTGTCTGCTGAGCTGTGTATCTAATCGTATCCTGTGTGATACTGTCTTCTAAACTGTGTATCTAATCCTATCATGTGTGATACTGTCTGCTAAACTGAATATTTAATCCTATCACGTGTGATACTGTCTGCTAAACTGGGTATCTAATCCTATGAGGTGTGATACTGTCTGCTGAGCTGTGTATCTAATCCTATCAGGTGTGATACTGTCTGCTGAGCTGTGTATCTAATCCTACCTTGTGTGATACTGTCTATGAAGCTATTGTGTTTTTCTGTATAGAGTGTGATACAGATAGAGATAAGGAGCTCTCCTTTGGGTAAATACTGTACACTCAGCCACTGCTCAGATAAGAGAGGTGGGGGAGGTGCTCATGTATTTCAGTCCCTGTATTTCCTTGTTTGTGGATGAGCCCTGATTACTAGAGATGAGCGAGTAGTGAAATATTCGAAAGTTCGAAATTCGATTCGAATAGACCGCGAAATTCGACTATTCGACCGAATATCGAATCCCATTAAAGTCTATGGGAAAAAAATGCTCGCCACTTGGAAATCTCAATTCGACCACTTGGAGGTCACCAAGTCCACCCTGGAACCTCAGAAAAGGATGCCAACACTGCTGGAATGCAACTAGGACAGCAGGGGAAGCATGTCTGGGTGCATATAACGCGCCCAAGTCGCACTATTACGCCACTATCACAGCCTCTCAACAATACACTCCAAACACAATATAACCTCTCTGTAAAGTGAGACCATACAATGAAACCTTCTTTCCTCAACATTGCCATGGACCCCAAGCCAAACTAGACAAAAAAGAAGATGAAATTCTTCACCCCTTAAAATCACGTTGCCTATGACAACCACAGATGGCATAGGCAAGGGGAAAGCAAATAGACCCCACCCTAATTGTCATTGTGTGTGTGTGTGAGATGTGGTCAGACATGTCTTCTTTAAAATGTAAAAACAACTCAAAAACACATGCAGAAGCCTTAAAATGCCCAAATTGTTGGCGCTTGAGATGTCAGTGACCCGACCTGGCCCAGTGTCATGTCTAGCAGGTA
>ONZH01030859.1:0-65573 GCA_900303285.1 Rhinella marina | reverse complement strand
CTCTCTAAACTATTTTTCCCGATAGGTGCCATATACGGTATTAAACTGAGAAGAATACATAGAACACATACCACACTTGATCAAGCTCATAGTTGACAACTGTACCGGTTGATGCTAAATTTTTAAGTTTGGGTCCTGCGTCGTCATTCGAACTCCATCCGGCTGTTTTCACCACCACACACGCTAGCCAAGGGGGCACTCCTCTGGCTCTTCCAGCTCAACCTCCTACTTCCCAGCCTGCCCCCCACCTACAGGCCCTCTCTCCAAACAATTTACCTGAGTAGGGGACGTATTAGATATTGTACAGATTTTTTTTTGGTTCTTCTTTTAATTGCCTCCTGCGATAGTGCGATAGACGGGAGTGCCACAGCAACTGATAAGAACAGATACAAAACTTGATGTCAGCCAACATTTCGACAATCGATAACCCGAAACGGGTCCGCCGTCGAGCCCGGCGTTCGGCCACCCTGAGCATTTCACATACTCTGACCGAGTCTTACCCTGGGGCCGCTCATGTACTGCCCACTTGGAGGATTGCGGGGCCTACCTCGTTCACGGTTTCTCAGAATTACTATGCCACTTTCTCCAACCCCTCCTCCTCCACCTTCGAATTACCATCCGTGCTTCACCTCCTGCTACCTCAGTCTAACTCGGTCACTCTGTTGTCACCGCCATGCTGCATCAGGCTAAATTTTTGGGTGGCTCACCTGCTACCTCATCTAACTTGGTCACTTGTTGGTGTCACCGCCATGCTGTGTCAGGCTTATGCCTGCATTGTGTGGCTGGGGATAGGAGAGCAGTGCCAGCATGGGCATGGGTGATGGACCTTCGTTGCACCTAGTTGGGTGCTTCACTATATATTCCCACCATGCCAGCCATGGGTTGTACATTAACTAATAACAGGGAAAACAAAAAAAATATTTTACAGGAGGGTCAACCGCAGACACTCCAAAACAATTTTACATGAGGGAGTGTCTCCCGGTCTGCCATCGTGTTCGGTCAGGCTGTCAGTAGGTACACCACCTCTGTCGTCCGCAGAAGCGGCCACTATGAGGAAGGCCACGGCAAGAACATCCCCTTTTCAATTGAGAGCAAGTGTAGAATTGTAGGAGGATGACACTTGTCTTCCGCAGTGGATTCACCTTCCCCTTTATCATTGCCAGACAACACTTGGTGAAAAAGTAATTGGCAATGATGAAGAAAATGTAACGGTGCAGTGGACCGTCTGTGACACAAAACCTATATATTGCCACCATGCCAGCCATGGGTTGAACATTAACTAATAACAGGGAAAACAAAAAAAATATTTTACACGAGGGTCAACCGCAGACACTCCAAAACAATTTTACATGAGGGAGTGTCTCCCCGTCTGCCATCGTGTTCGGTCAGGCTGTCAGTAGGTACACCACCTCTGTCATCCGCAGAAGCGGCCACTATGAGGAAGGCCATGGCAAGAACATCCCTTTTCAATTGAGAGCAAGTGTAAAATTGTAGAAGGATGACACTTGTCTTCCGCAGTGGATTCACCTTCCCCTTTATCATTGCCAGACAACAGTTGGTGAAAAAGTAATTGGCAATGATGAAGAAAATGTAACGGTGCAGTGGACCGTCTGTGACGCAAAACCTATATATTCCCACCATGCCAGCCATGGGTTGTACATTAACTAATAACAGGGAAACAAAAAAATATTTTACAGAAGGGTCAACTACAGACACTCCTAAACAATTTTTTAGGAGGGTCAACTTCAGACACTCCAAAACAAATTTTTGGGAGGCTCGCCTACAGACATTTGACTGCTACCTCAATCTAACTTGGTCACTTGTTGGTGTCACTACGCTGTCACCATGATGTGTCAGGCTTATGCCTGCGTCGTGGGGCGGGGGTTAGCACAGCAGTGCCAGCATGAGCAGTGGTGTCACCTGCAGGCGGTGATGGACCTTCGTTGCACCTAGTTGGGTGCTTCCCTAACATGTGATGGGCATGTGCCTCGCCTTTCTTGGTCTGGGTGAGCACAATTGCCATGAGGGTAACCACAAGGCTGTTGCCTGAGAATTTGGGGTAATGGTGGGATTAGGCAGCCTCAGAGGCATCCATGCATGCTGTTCCTGCTGTTTCCTGTCCATTTCCGTGGTGTTTCCATCATTTTCTGATGTTTCCAGGTTTTCACCCAGCCTTCCCTAGGCAGAGCCTTGGTCCCCTGCAAAAATGCTCGAGTCTCCCATTGACTTCAATGGGGTTCGTTACTCGAAACGAGCACCCGAGCATCGGGAAAAGTTTGACTCGAATAACGAGCACCCGAGCATTTTAGTGCTCGCTCATCTCTATCTAGGTCTAATTTTAGCACCTAAATAACATAAAAAGTGAGGGGAAAAAAATGTCAGAATTACTTGGATCTGCCATGTAGAGTTATTCTCTAATAAAGTCATATAGGGTATGCCAGATATCTAAAATCTGGTTTGGTCATTGAAACCTTATTTTGCAGATCTTGCAAAGGGCAATGCTGTTCTTTTCTGACAGTCTGGAGAAAAACTGCCAGATGGGAGATACTCGCACAAACCTATTGAAAGTTCTTTGGGAGGTTCTGACACTGACTGCTCTCACTCACGCAATTCATCAACAGGGAGACCCTCTTGACTACCTGCCAGAGTATGTGGTGGGGTTTTGTTGCCTCTTCTTAGGAAAAAAGAAGGCGCTTTCCAGAGTTTGTCCAAATGACTATACTGTGATAATAAATTTTCAAATTGGCAGCTCTATAGTAAGCATAAAAACGATACTGTCCTGACCTTAGGAACCTAATAGAATTTATTTATTCCAGCTACAAAATCGCAGATTGCAAGCAGCTGCTTTGAATTTTAAAGAACTGATCACAAAACTGTATTTTTAGAGCTTTCGCTAAAATAGAACAAATTCCTTTATCATGGTGGCTTTGTCTCCATTGTCTTAATTATTTTAAATTTAACATTTGAATTGGGAGAGATGTTCATTAAATGCATGCATTTGGCATTTAAATGGACAATCTTCTCTGACATTTGCTATGATATCTGAACATTATACCGTTTTTACATGTTTGCTGCACATGAAATAGGCATTGTACACAACAATGGAAGCTTGATTTCAGTAATTAGCATCTATGCTGCACTTTAAGAGTAACAATACACAGCATAATAAACTATTGTAGCGATATATTTGTTTGAGAAATGAGAAAATGTTTACTTCAAAACCACAAAGGAATTATTTTGCATCATTGGCATGGTATAGTTGAAAAGATAAATTTTGTGAGTGCAATGCAATGCCCAAAAAAAAGATAAGTATATGAGTATATTTGCTTGGATAGTGTTTTTAAGAACAGTTAGTGACAATTCTCCAATTTATACAGCAGTCATATTTAGAGATTAGCGAAATCATACATTTTGCTACGGGTCCGATTCTAATGAATCATCAACTGGTTTGATTGGGTACAAATAAATTTGACCAGTATCAAAAGTGCTGAGATTACCCTCAAAAGTTGCATCTCACACTATGAGGTCTGTTTTTATTTTTAACCACTTCCAGACCGGGCCAGTTACCCCTTCCTGCCCAGGCCTAATTTTGCAAATGTGACATGTGTCACTTCATGTGGTAATAACTTTGGAACGCTTTTCTTATCCAAGCCATTCAGAGATTGTTTTCTCGTGACACATTGAACTTCATGATAATGGTAAATTTGAGTCAATATGTTTTACCTTTATTTATTAAAAAAAAAAAAAAAAAAAAACGAAAATTTGAAAAAGTTCACTATTTTCTAAATTTGAATCTCTCTGCTTTTAAAATAGATAGTGATGCCTCATAAAATATTCATTAATTAACATTCCTTATATGTCTACTTTATGTTGGCATCATTTTGGTAGTGTAATTTTATTTTTTTAGGACGTTAGAAGGTTTAGAATATTAGAATCAATTTTTGAAATTTTCAAGAAAATTTCCAAAATCAACTTTTTTAATGACCAGTTCAGTTCTGAAGTCACTTTTAGGAGCTCACATAATAGAAACCACCCATAAATTACCCCATTTTAGAAACTACACCCCTCAAACTATTCAAAACTGGTGTTAGAAATGTTGTTAACCCTTTAGGTACTCCACAGGAATTGAAGCAAAATAGATGTGAAATTTTAAAATGTCACTGTTTTTGCAGATTTTCCATTTTAATCATTTTTTTCCTGTAACACATCAAGGGTTAACAAGAAAACCAAACCTCAATATTTATTTTCCTGATTCTGCAGTTAGCAGAAACACCCCATATGTGATTGTATACCACTGTATGGTGACATGGCAGGGCACTGAAGGCAAGGAGCGTCGTATGATTTTTGGAGGGCAGATTTTGTGGGAATGGTTTTTGGGCGCCATGTTGCATTTGAAGAGACCCTGAGTTACCCACACAGTGAAAACCCCCAAAAAGTGACCATATTTTGTAAACTACACCACCCAAAGAATTTTTAAGGAGTGTAGCGAGCACTTGACCCTACAGGCGTTTCCTAAAATTTATAACCCTTGGCTGTGAAAATGAAAAATTACATTTTTTCTTTACAAAAAATGGTGTGTTAGGCCCAAAATTTATTTTTCACAAAAGATAACAGGAGAATACCCCCCCACAATTTGCTACCCACTTTTTCCAGAACACAGCAACACCCCTATTGTGGTCGTAAACTGTTATTTGGGGATACGGCAGGGCTCAGAAAAGAAGGAGCGGCATCTGGATTTTCTAACATGGAATTTTATGTCATGGTTTTTAAGAGTGATAACTTTTTTTATTTTTCATTGACTGAGCTGTGTGAGGGATTTTTTTGCGGGACAAGCTGTGCTTTTTATTGGCACCATTTTGTGGTACATTTGGCTTTCTAATAACTTTTTATCTCATTTTTTGGGAGCTAAAGTCACAAAAAAAGCTGTTTCGTGTCATTTTTTCGTGTCTAGTTTTAGTTTTTATTTTTATGCTTTACACAATAAGAACATTTTTAGAAAAAAAAATAATGTTTTTTGTGTTGCCATTTTCTTAGAGCTATATTTTTTAAAATTTGTTTGGCTATGGTCTTTTGTGAGGGATTTTTTTTGTGGGATGAGGTAAAGTTTTTATTGCTACAGCTTTGTGGTACATACAGCTTTTTGATTGTTTGATATTATGTTTTTTGGGAGGTGAGGTGCATAATTTTTATTTGTTTTGTTTTACTTGGTTCACTTGATGAGGTAGATAATGTGATATTTTTGTAGAGCCAAATGTTACGGATGCAACCATACCAAATATGTCTATTTTTTTATTTTTTATATTTTTTTTTACACAATAAAAGCATTTTTAGAAAAATCATGTTTTTTGTCTTGCATTTTTTTAGAGCAATATTTTTTCATTTTTCTTGCTATGGTCTTGTGTGGGGCTCATTTTTTGCGGGATGAGGTGACGTTTTTATTATTACTGTTTTGGGTTACATACAACTTTTTGATTGATTGATTTTTGGGAGGTGAGGTAACTAAAAAATTTGTTTCGGCTTAATGGTTTTTTTTTAACGCGTTCATCTGATGGGGTAGATCATGTGATATTTTTATAGAGCCGGTCGTTGCGGACACGTTGATACCAAATATGTCTATTTTATTTATTTATTTTCATTTGTAACATTTTTTAAATTACGTATTTGGTGATTTTTGTTTTCTATGTGAAACTTTTTTTATTTTTATAATACTCTTTATTTTATTTTTTTTGTATTTTACACTTTGTGTCCCTTATAAGGTCATACAAGACCTCTGGGGGACATTTAACCACTTTTTTTTTCCACTATTGATTTCTCCTGTAACTGTGGCTAACATAGTAGCCCGAGTTACAGGTGAAATACACCCCCCAGAGAGGCTGTACAGCAGTATACAGCGCTTTACAGTCTTAGTGCAGGGCTGATCCAGGTCTGTGCAAGACCCAGAAGCTCCTGCACTCACCCGGTCCCGTCGGTCACGTGACCACCCGCCGGGATAGGAATCAGCACACTGCTTCCTGATTTGAATCAACTAGCGCTGTGTATACCGCGATCTAGAAGGCAGGGACATCCAGGAATGGTCCCTGCCTTCTCTATGGAGTGCAGCTGCTATCTCTAAATGGACGTTCAGAAACGTCCATTCAGAGATAAATAACCACTTCCCGGACGTTTATAGTCTATGGGCGGACGGTAAGTGGATAAATAAACATAGGGGTTCATTTTTTATTTAATGTTGTTTTCATGTTAGTTTTAAGTCTGTCTTTGCTTTGTGTGCCTGCACCAAATTTAAGAACTGGTGAACCTTAATAATATATGTGGCATGAGTGTAATGTGACTTTGTGGTGGCAGTTGCCTTCTTCTCTTTTTTTGTGACCTGTAAAAGGGTGGCCATCCTTTTGAGATATTCAGCCGAATAAAAATCTCAAAAGATTGGGATTCACCACAAATTTCACCAAAATTCTTCTCGAATGAATCCAAAATGTTGGTGACTCAATATGGACAAATTGTGCTAAATCGAACCCTTCATTTTTAAAATTCATTACCCTAGTGATAGAGATGAGCACATTTCTTGAAATTCATTTTGAGTCTGATTTGGCAATTTAAAAAAAAATGATTTGGGTACAGATTAATTCTACCCAACTAAAATATGCTCCAATTACTCTGAAAAGATTCAGTGAATGAATATGAAAGAAAAAGAGAGGGAGGGGGGAGAGAGAGTGAGAGACCTACAAATAATTCATACAAGCCAGTTATCCTTCCAAAAGGACAAGAGTAATGGGTGTCCAAGCATTACTCATCTCTAAATGCGAGGTGCAAGTCTTCCAAAAGGAGAAGAGAACTAAGTTTCTCAAGAGGAAATTGGGTGAGTGGCTTGGCGGTATTTTTAGGGGTGCTTTTTCTCATTAGTAAAGCTAATTTGCATAGCTTTAGCTTTCTGAGAAAGATATTCAAATGATCTTCTAAAAAGAAAAGAACACTAAGACTATCTGATGCCAAAGGTACTAAAATTTGCATATATCTTTCCCAGAAAGGCAGAACAGTGATGGCTGGACTTACAATACTCGTCATGCATACTTCCTGGTCTTCTTAATGAGAAAACGCAACCCCAAATGCCACTCAGGTAACCATGGCAATTTTCTTTTGAGACATCCAGTATTCTTTTCCTTTTGAAAGAAGAACTGGCTTACAACTTTCATTCTGGCATGGCTAAAACTGGGGCATCAAGCACTCTTATCCGTTTAGAAGGAGCACTGGCTTTCCAGTAGAGTATCGCACATAAGCCTCTCTAATGTAATTCACCCAAAATGAATCACAAGAAATGTGTGTTTTTTAGAATCTACATTTTTTAGGAAATTCAGAATGAATTCCAAATCAGTAGAATTGATCAACTCTAACTACTGAGGGAAACAGGGAAGGAAAGATGATGACAAGATCACATGACCCCAAGAGGGGCCTTGGCCGATGGGCTTCCCCACAATGCTTTGGAAGCCTGATAGCCAATTAAAATGTAAAATACAATATTTTCTGGTCTATCAGACACTATGTTAGCTTTGAAGCACAGATGCCATTCTGAGCTCAGCCACTGATGTGAGAGGAATAGGAAATGTCTGTGTCAGAAAGAGCAATACGACACACAAACCAGCTATTTTAGAGTCTTGCAAGGACAGTGTAGGGAATGTGCAGAAGATACATTTAGTTTAGGTAAATTGAATTACTAAGTAGAAAGTCAGATTTTATCATTAGGGAAAGGGTTGGGGTGTTAATTGGGGTATTATGTGTCTGTAGTCAGGGCTAAAACTGTTCATAAATTCATGTGTTGCATTACAGAAGAGACACAAGCTTTTAAAGAGACAGTACTTTTATGTGCAGAAGCCAGCATTTTTTGCCAAAAAAAACTGATGCAAAACTACAGTTTATGCTCATGCAATAAGCATCAACAACAACGTGCTGTATTGTTTAGTTACTCCTTGGGTACATCCCATTACACTTGTGTTTTTCCGCCCAAAAAAACTATTGCAATTTCTCTATCATTTATAAATGTATAAAGAACTTAATAAGCATATTTTACTGCATCAAAAGCAGAGTGTATTTTGGTCAGACCCAGGGGACATTGTGTTCCCTAAAAACATACTACAATTTTTCTAACTTTTATAAGTGTACTGTGAGGCAGTGACAGGTCTCACGCTTCATAGAGGCCTGGAGGGGGTGGATATTCCAGTCCACATCCCTATTCCACCACAGGTGTGAGGCCACCTGGGTGTAATTACTGCTGTGATAAACCAGCCCTCAGTGTCAGTCTGGAGAGAGGAGAAAGGCTGCGGAGGCCTGAGAGGTTGGAGCCTGCGTGTAACGCCTCCCGGGGGTCCCAGGCGGCGCACGCGTACTTACTGCTGCGGCCGGCGTTCTCGCTCTTTGCTGCCGTGATGTTTGTTGCTTGGTCAGTGTGAAGTCTTGTTCTCTTGCCCTGGGCTCCAGGTGCTGCATTTTATTAGGTCAGCTCCTTAATTGGTTCCTCCCCTTTCCTCCTGTCTGTAACTATATAAGTCTTCCTTGGACACTTACTCCTTGCCTGAGCGTTATAAGTCATCCTGACTTGCGAAGGTTCCCGTATTGCCTTAGTCCTGCTGTAGTGTGAACACCGCTCTAGTCCTGCTATAGAGCGAACACTGTCTTGGCCTGCTGAAGTGTGAACACCGCTCTAGTCCAGCTGTAGTGTGAACACCGCTCTAGTCCTGCTGTTGTTTGAACACTACTATCCAGTACCTGGCTTCTGTTCCTGGCTCCTGTTCGTGGTTCCTGTTCCTGATTCCTGCCCCTGGCTGATCCTCTCCGGTCTGCTTCCAGTGCATTGCTGACACCAGTCATCCTTCCACATCTCCTCCCTTGGTGTGTGTCTGTCCTGCGTATCTGTCTCTCTGGTGTTTTGCACCTTAGTACTCTGTCCGTCTGGCCAGCTGTCACGAGTATTGTCTCACCCCAAGAGGTAGCGACCTGGTGTACCTCCTCGGGAAAGCCTATCCCCACCATCAGGGGTACTGTGAAGAACGGGAGGTACACTTAGACAACACCCTTAGGGGAAGACATTGTCGTGACACAGTGGATCCACATCCACTGATCTTGACACTGCGGAGGCTCTGTGTGTGTGGTCTCAGCCAGGAGGGCTGAGGGGCCACAAGGCTCTGTGTAGCCTGGAAGTTTGGGGGGCCCAGTGACCCTGGCAGAAGAGGGTCACACGGTCATAGTCGGGAGGACTATTGGACCATCTCCCCCTAAAGGTACGGTTGGAGTCACAGCCAGGAGGCTGCTGGACTGATCGGCTGAGGAAGCCGCACTTAAAAGCTGTGTGTGAACAGTGTATGTATTTAGGTGAGTTAGCTGAACTATGTTTAGTCAGAGCCCAGCCGGGCAGGTGTTGTTTTTATGATTTGTTTTGGTGTGCTGGTACCAATAAAACTGAGTTGGATCTGAAAATCCCCGTGTTTTGAAGATATTGTGTGATGTCAACCCCCTGAGAGGATTCGATCCCTTACAGTACAAACAACTTAAATAATCATATTTTACTGCGTAAAAAGCAATGTATATTTTGATTGTCCTACTGTGATTTTTCTAACCTTTGTAAGTGTATAAAGAACTTACTATGATTAAGAATGTTTTTCATCCAAAACATGTAAGCAAATTCTAGTTCACTTTATTTTGTACTGCACCTTTCTGCATGAGCTACAGTAAGGCTACATGTACACAACAGTGAAAAAAAAGTTAGTTAAAAACAGACATTTTAAACGGACGTTTATTTCACTGATGCCTTTCTGAGGAACGGACGTTGAAAATTGACCCATTCAATTGTATGGGGGCAGTCTGTCAGTGAAAAACGGACAAGATAGAACAAGCTCTATTTTTTGGCGTCCTTTTTTCACTGACAGTCAAAAAAAACTGCGGTGAATGACCTCATAGACTACCATTGGTCTTAAAACAGACTTGTGATGGCCGTTAAAAAAATGTACATCACATGTCCATTTTTCACTGTCATGTGCATGTAGCCTAAGGAAGAAACTGCTTTTATGAATGATAATTTTTAGACTGCATGTTAAAAAGACATTGTTAGTTCTGATAAACCTGTGTGTAGAGGATGAGTAAGCTGAAGTGGTTTATGCATCTATTGAAGATTTTAATTTTTAAATACTTTAAATGTGAATACCAAGATACAGAGACTTTCATATACTCTTAAGTTATTGTGTTAAAATCACAGCTAAAAATTTAAGGGGATATTTATCAAATCAAATATGTTAGTTTTGCGACTTAGCAAGTCATGGCAATTGTGCTGTTTTCTGCAACTTTTTTGAGACATTTGGTGATCATCGCTAGTCACTACTTTTCAAAGTGGTCTATGTTTAAGAGCTAAAAGTGAGATTAGACCTGGATTATGGCCCATACTATGCACGGCTTTTGCAAAAGTCACAAAAAAGTCACAGCCTATGCCAGGCAACCCCCTGGTGTACTTTTACACATCTAGGTGTAAACCACATTGCACTCACACCAAATATATAATTAAGCTGTAGACATTCAAAGCCAACACAGGATTATAACTGACACAAAAAACCCACAAATGATAAATGTCCGTCTTAGCATTTTGCCGCTGTAAATAAAAGGCAATTGGAACTATGTATTCTACGTTTGAATGTCATAATATAGAAATACCTTGTGCTTAAAACTTTATCTATTCTCTTATATACAGAACATAAAGAGATAAATTGCACTGTACATTATTCTCCTAGATAAGATAACACTTGTAGATTTGACACTTCACAGTAGTAGCAACATCTGAATAAACAAATGCAAGTATAAAAGTGGATTATAAAAAAAAAATGTGATGAACTGTTGCATAAGCAAGACATATAATGGCAAATTACCGGTAATGCATTTACCATATTAATATGTGTAGTGGTGGCCAAGGGTGTAGTAATGGTTCATTTAAGTACTTAATGAAAGATTCAACAATAGAGTATTTCAGGATCTACAGCTCATCATGGTTAACAAAACAATCAATTAAAATGTTTCTTGTACAAGCCAATTTCCAGGTTACACAAAATTGGTTTACTGTATAATAGTAATGTATAGTTTCTAAGCAAAATGAATCTACCTGACATAGAAATTGAAATTCTGCTTTTTGTGGATCAGTTATTTATTTGATAAAATAACTGCCCATATGTGTTCTTATGGCAGTCACTAATGGGCTTTTATCCCTTTTCTAACATCTGTCGTACATGTACGGCGGGTGTCAGGTCTTTAAAGATTTTATTTATAAATGGTCCAACTACAGACCAAAAACGCCTTTTCTATTACGTGTGCTGTTAGTTTACTTATTAAGACTTAACTTTTATTGGAACTATATTAATAGTCTCCTAAGTTAAAGTTTTAACTTAGGACACTATTAGAGATGAGCGAACATGCTCATCTGAGCTTGATGCTCGTTCGAGCATTAGTGTACTCGCATATGCTCGCTACTCGGACGAGCATATCGCGATCCTCGAGGAAATGACAACTTCCTCTTCCTGCATGTTAGGTGCCTTTTTTCAGCCAATCAACATGCAGGAGAGTCTTTGGTACCTCCTAGCATCACGTGGGGCCCCTACAAGTCGATAGCAGGGATTGGCTGGCCAGATCAGATGACCTGGGAATATAAGAATCTGGTCCCGCGCTGCTCGAGTCATACGCCGTCTGCATGAGATTAGGGATAGAGCTGCTGTCTGTCAGGGAGAGTGTTAGGGCCTGAATTTAGATGTTGGTTAGGCAGGAATCACCCACAAAGAACCCAACAGCCCTTCTAAGGGCTACAAGCACCTTTTTTTTTTTTGTCTCCTCCAGGCTGCTGCCTGGGACTTGTAGTGCAGCTACCGCCATCTTGGCTGCACACTGTACACAGTGACTGGTGGCAGAAGGGACAGCACGTGGTCCACATAGACCAAAATAAATTGGCCAAAGTACTCATTTTTGCTGCTGCTGTACCTTGGCTTGCTGAGATCTGTAGTGCAGTCTAGGGAATACGTTCTTTCTGTCATTTCAATACACTACAGTCCAGTGAACAATTATGTAGTGTACTGTACAGTAGCGCCAGTCTAGGGAATACGTTTTTCTGTCATTTCTATACACTACAGTCCAGTGAACAATTATGTAGTGTACTGTGCAGTAGCGTCAGTCTAGGGAATATGTTTTTCTGTCATTTCAATACACTACAGTCCAGTGAACAATTATGTAGTGTGCTGTACAGTAGCGTCATTCTAGTGAATACGTTTTTCTGTCATTTCTATACACTACAGTCCAGTGAACAATTATGTAGTGTGCTGTACAGTAGCGTCAGTCTAGGGAATACGTTTTTTTATATATCCTACAGTGCAGTGAAAAATTGAATGGTTTGCGGTGCAATAGCCAGCGTCTAAAGACTACGTTTTTCCTCTCAGTCATATATACTACAGTGCATTGCGAAATTGTGTTGTGTGCTGCACACTAGCCGGAGTGTAGAAAATATACGTTTTTCCTCTCAGTTATACATTATACAGGGCAGTGAAAAATTTCTGTCATGTTCTGCACACTAGCCGGAGTGTAGAAAATATACGTTTTTCCTCCCAGTTATATATTATACAGTGCAGTGAAAAATTCTGTCGTGTGCTGCACACTAGCCGGAGTGTATGAAATATACGTTTTTCCTCTCAGTTATATATTATACAGTGCAGTGAAAAATTGAGTGGTTTGCGGTGCAATAGCCGCCATCTAAAGACTACGTTTTTCCTCTCAGTCATATATACTACAGTGCAGTGCGAAATTGTGTCATGTGCTGCACACTAGCCGGAGTGTAGAAAATATACGTTTTTCCTCTCAGTTATATATTATACAATGCAGTGAAAAATTTCTGTTGTGTGCTGCACACTAGCCGGAGTGTAGAAAATATAAGTTTATCCTCTCAGTTATATATCATACATTGCAGTGAAAAATTGAGTGGTTTGCGGTACAATAGCCGCCGTCTAAAGACTACGTTTTTTTCTCTGTTATATATCATACAGTGCTGTGAACATAGAAAATGTTGAACCCAAGGGCTAAGGGTCGAGGACGAGGGCGTGGACGTGGGCGTTCAAGTAATGTAAGGGGCAGAGGCCATGGTCTTGGGCAGGTTGACACAGTACATGTTGATGCGGGAGCAGTGGAACGCCGCAGAGTTTCGCTCCCTAGCTTCATCTTGCAACTTAATGGTTCAAATGGTATACCACTATTGAAACCACAACAGTGCGAACAGGTGATGACGTGGATAGCGGACAATGTGTCCAGTAATTTATCCACCACCCAGTCTTCCACGAAGTCCACCCATGCTAGCCAAGGGAGTAGACCTCTGGCTCCTCCAGCTCAACCTCCTTCCCCCCAGCCTGCCCCCCCCCACGGAAAGTTTGGATTCAGATCAGGCATACTCACAGGAACTCTTTTCAGGACCCTACCCAGAGACACAAACCACTGCTCAACAGCAACCTGAGCAGTTGCTCTGTCCCGATGCCCAAAATTTAGAACTTTCACAGTCTGTGGGTGATGAGAGTGTGGACTTAGTGCAAGTAGTGCGTGAAGAGGTGTCGGATGATGATGATGATGAGACACGGTTGTCAGACAGTGACGTTGTTGTCAGGGCAGTAAGTCCGAGGGGGGAGCAGAGTGAGGAATCGGAGGAAGAGCTGGTGGATGATGAGGTGACTGACCCGAGCTGGGTTGGTAAGCCTAGTCAAGACAGTGCTTCTGAGGGGGAGGCAAGTGCAGCACCAGAACAGGTTGGAAGAGGCAGTGGGGTGGCCAGAGGAAGAAGCAGGGCCAGAGCAGGTATATCCGCAACTGTTTTACGGAGTCAAGCTCCCGTGCCGAGGCCTAGATGTCCGCAAGTCTGGAGGTTTTTTTAAAGAAAGTGAGGATGACCGACAGACTGTGGTGTGCAACCTGTGCTACACCAGGATCAGCAGGGGAGCCACCACTACCAGCATGCGCAGGCATATGAGTGCTAAACACCCGACTCAGTGGAACCAAGGCCGTTCACCTCCTGCGGGTCACACCACTGTCCCTTCCCCTGTGTCACATGCTGGCTCGGCGAGTCAACCCCCCGCCCAGGAACCCGGCATGAGTGCCTCCCGCCCTACAACCACCCCTTCACCTCCACGATCCTCCACAACCTCCACCAATGTGTCCCAGCGCAGCGTTCAGCTGTCTTTGCAGCAGACATTTGAGCGCAAGCGTAAATACAATTCCAGCCACCCACATGCACAAGCCCTAAACGTCCACATCTACAAATTGTTGAGCCTGGAGATGCTGCCCTATAGGCTGGTAGGGACGGAGGCTTTCCGCAACATGATGGCGGTGGTTGTCCCTCGGTACTTGGTCCCCAGCCACCACTATTTTTCCCGATATGCCGTCCCAACCCTACACCAGCACGTGTCAGAGAACATCATCCGTGCCCTGACCAATGTGGTTAGTGATAAGGTCCACCTAACCACGAACACGTGGACAAGTGCTGCCGGGCAGGGACACTATATCTCACTGACGGCACATTGGGTTAACTTGGTGGAGGCTGGGACCGAGCACACCGCCCAAGAGCTGTTACAGGGCATCACGGCACAGACCGATCTGTGGCTGGCACCGCTGAACCTCAAGCCATGCATGGTTGTGTGTGACAACGGGCGTAACCTGGTGGCGGCTCTGCAACTTGGCAGACTGACACATGTGCCATGCCTGGCCCACGTGTTAAATCTAATAGTTCAGCGGTTCCTCAAGACATACCCCAATTTGTCAGATTTGCTCACCAAGGTGCGCCGCATCTGTGCGCATTTCCACAAGTCAACCACAGATGCTGCCACTCTCAGGGCAGCACAGCGGCACCTACAACTGCCAGCTCACCGACTGTTGTGCGACTTGCCCACGAGATGGAATTCGACATTATCCAGAGTTTACCAGCAGAGCGATTGTAGACTGCCAGATGTCAACTTCCACCAGAACTGGTAGTCAGGTCAATCAGCTTCCTCAAGTCTACAATGAGGAGTGGATGTCTGATAACTGTCAGGTGTTGAGCAACTTTGAGGAGTCAACACAGATGGTCAGCGGCGATGCCGCCATTATCAGCCTCACTATCCCGCTGCTTTGCCTGTTGAAAAACTCACTGCTCAGCATGAAGTCAGAAGCTTTGCGCTTGTCACAGAAGATGGGGGAAAAAGATACGTCGCTTGATAGCCGGAGCACCCTCCGGTCTGTTTCTCAGCGCGTATTGGAGGAGGGGGATGAGGATGAGGATGAGGAGGAAGAGGAGGAGGATGTTGGCGAGACAGAAGAGGGTACCAATGCTCAGTCATTCTTAACTCTTGAGCGTGTATGGGCTGAAGAGGAGGAGGAGGAAATGGAGAATGCGTGTTGGGACTCTGGCGCCCATGGCAGACTTCATGTTAGGCTGCCTATCCCGTGACCCTCGCGTTAGAAGCATTTTTTTCAAACACCGATTACTGGGTGTTCACTCTCCTGGACCCACGGTACAAGCAGAAACTTTCCACTCTCATCCCTGTAGAGGAAAGGAGTATTAGAGTGAATCAATATCAACAGGGCCTGGTGCACAAGCTGAAACAATCCTTCCCATCTGACGCCGCTAGCGGCAGAGAGCGTGGTTCTGTGGACAAAGTAGCGGGGGAGAGGAGGCGAGCAGGCAGCTTGTCCAGCACTGGCAGCCAGTTTTATGTCACCCCAGCATGACACTGTCACTTGTCCCCAGTCTAGGCAGAGTAGGGGGGAGCTGTACAGAAAGATGGTGAGGGAGTACCTAGCTGACCATACCAACGTCCTGCGTGATCACTCTGCTCCATACAACTACTGGGTTTCAAAGCTGGACACGTGGCCTGAACTGGCGCTGTACACTTGTTGTCAGAGCGGGTATTCAGTGCAGCTGGCGGCGTCATCACCAATAAGCGTACACGCCTGTCAACTGACAGCGCTGACAGGCTGACGCTTATTAAAATAAACAAAGCCTGGATTTCACCGGAATTCAAATCTCCTCCAGCTAAAGAATAAGATTCCTTATGTATCCGAAACCTCTCCTCTACTCCTCCTCCTCCTTCTCTTCATTGCCAAACACTGACCCAAAAGGGAACTGGCACTCTTTTAAGACAATGTTTCCGGAGAGCAACCAACAGGCCCTCTCTCCAAACAATTTTTCCGGAGCATCAATTACAGACACTCTAAAAACAATTTTTCAGGAGCGTCAACTACAGACACTCTAAAACAATTTTTCAGGATCGTCAACCACAGATACTAAAAAAAAATTTTTTCGGATGGTCGACTTCAGACACTCCAAAAAAAATTTTTTGGGAGGCTCACCTACAGCCATTTGACTGCAATCTCAGTCGGACAAAGGAATTGGTGGTGTCACTGCCATGCTGTGTCAGGCTAAAGTTTTGGGTGGTTCACCTGCTACCTCAGTCTAACTCGATCACTCTGTTGTCACCGCCGCCATACAGGGTCACGCTAAATTTTTATGTGCTTCGCCTGCTCTTTCAGTGTAACTCGGTTACTCTGTAGTCACAGCCATACAGGGCCACGATAAATTTTTATGTTCTTCGCCTGCTCCTTCAGTGTAACTCGGTCACTCTGTAGTCACAGCCATACAGGGTCACTCTAAATTTTTATGTGCTTCGCCTGCTCCTGCAGTGTAACTCGATCACTCTGTAGTCACAGCCATACAGGGCCACGATAAATTTTAATGTGCTTTGCCTGCTCCTGCAGTGTAACTCGGTCACTCTGTAGTCAAAGCCATACAGGGTCACGCTAAATTTTTATGTGCTTCGCCTGCTCCTGCAGTGTAACTCGGTCACTCTGTAGTCACAGCCATACAGGGTCAAGCTAAATTTTAATGTGCTTCGCCTGCTTCCGCATTGTAACTTGGTCATTCCGTAGTCACAGCCATACAGGGTCACGCTAAATATTTATTTGCTTCGCCTGCTCCCTCAGTGTAACTCGGTCACTCTGTTGTCACAGCCATACAGGGCCACGATAAATATTTATGTGATTTGCCTGCTCCTGCAGTGTAACTCGATCACTCTGTAGTGACAGCCATACAGGGTCACGCTAAATTTTTATGTGCTTCGCCTGCTCCCGCAGTGTAACTCAGTCACTCTGTTGTCACAGCCATACAGGGTCACAATAAATTTTAATGTGCTTCGCCTGCTCCCGCAGTGTAACTCGGTCACTCTGTAGTCACAGCCATACAGGGCCACGATAAATTTTTATGTGCTTCGCCTGCTCCTGCAGTGTAACTTGGTCACTCTGTAGTCACAGCCATACAGGGTCACGCTAAATATTTATGTGCTTCGCCTGCTCCCGCAGTGTAACTCGGTCACTCTGTTGCCACAGCCATACAGGGCCACGATAAATTTTTATGTGCTTCGCCTGCTCCAGCAGTGTAACTCGGACACTTTGTAGTGATAGCCATACAGGGTCACGCTAAATTTTTATGTGCTTCGCCTGCTCCCGCAGTATAACTCGGTCACGCTGTTGTCACCGCCACCATACAGGGTCATGCTAAATTTTTATGTGCTTCGCCTGCTCCCACAGTGTAACTCAGTCACTCTGTAGTCACAGCCATACACGGCGACGATAAATTTTTATGTTCTTCGCCTGCTCCTGCAGTGTAACTTGGTCACTCTGTAGTCACAGCCATACAGGGCCATGATAAATTTTTATGTGCTTCGCCTGGTCCTTCACTGTAACTCGGTCATTCTGTAGTCACAGCCATACAGGGTCACACTAAATTTTTATGTGCTTCGCCTGCTCCTTCAGTGTAACTTGGTCACGCTGTAGTCACAGCGATACAGGGCCACGATAAAATTTTTATGTGCTTCGCCTGCTCTCGCAGTGTAACTCGGTCACTCTGTAGTCACAGCCATACAGGGCCACAATAAATTTTAATGTGCTTCGCCTGCTCCTGCAGTGTAACTCGGTCACTCTGTAGTCACAGCCATACAGGGTCACGCTAAATTTTTAAGTGCTTCACCTGCTCCTGCAGTATAACTTGGTCACTCTGTTGTCACCGCCGCCATAAAGGGTCACGCTAAATTTTTATATGCTTCGCCTGCTCCCGCAGTGTAACTTGGTCACTCTGTAGTCACAGCCATACAGGGCCACGATAAATTTTAATGTGCTTCACCTGCTCCCGCAGTATAACATCGTCACTCTGTAGTCACAGCCATACAGGGCCACAATAAATTTTTATGTGCTTCGCCTGCTCCTTCACTGTAACTCGGTCACTCTGCAGTCACAGCCATACAGGGTAACACTAAATTTTTATGTTCTTCACCTGCTCCCATAGTGTAACTCGGTCACGCTGTTGTCACAGACATACAGGGTCACGCTAAATTTTCATGTGCTTCGCCGGCTCCCGCAGTGTAACTTGGTCACTCTGTAGTCCAAGCCATATAGGGCCACGATAAATTTTTATGTGCTTTGCCTACTCTCGCAGTGTAACTCGGTCACTCTTTCATCACAGCCATACAAAGCCACGATAAATTTGAATGTGCTTCGCCTGCTCCTTCACTGTAACTTGGTCACTCTGTAGTCACAGCCATACAGGGCCATGATAAATTTTTATGTGCTTCGCCTGGTCCTTCACTGTAACTCGGTCACTCTGTAGTCACAGCCATACAGGGTCACGCTAAATTTTTAAGTGCTTCACCTGCTCCTGCAGTATAACTTGGTCACTCTGTTGTCACCGCCGCCATAAAGGGTCACGCTAAATTTTTATATGCTTCGCCTGCTCCCGCAGTGTAACTTGGTCACTCTGTAGTCACAGCCATACAGGGCCACGATAAATTTTAATGTGCTTCACCTGCTCCCGCAGTATAACATCGTCACTCTGTAGTCACAGCCATACAGGGCCCCAATAAATTTTTATGTGCTTCGCCTGCTCCTTCACTGTAACTCGGTCACTCTGCAGTCACAGCCATACAGGGTAACACTAAATTTTTATGTTCTTCACCTGCTCCCATAGTGTAACTCGGTCACGCTGTTGTCACAGACATACAGGGTCACGCTAAATTTTCATGTGCTTCGCCGGCTCCCGCAGTGTAACTTGGTCACTCTGTAGTCCAAGCCATATAGGGCCACGATAAATTTTTATGTGCTTTGCCTACTCTCGCAGTGTAACTCGGTCACTCTTTCATCACAGCCATACAAAGCCACGATAAATTTGAATGTGCTTCGCCTGCTCCTTCACTGTAACTTGGTCACTCTGTAGTCACAGCCATACAGGGCCATGATAAATTTTTATGTGCTTCGCCTGGTCCTTCACTGTAACTCGGTCACTCTGTAGTCACAGCCATACAGGGTCACGCTAAATTTTTATGTGCTTCGCCTGCTCCTTCAGTGTAACTTGGTCACGCTGTAGTCACAGCGATACAGGGCCACGATAAAATTTTTATGTGCTTCGCCTGCTCTCGCAGTGTAACTCGGTCACTCTGTAGTCACAGTCATACAGGGCCACGATAAATTTTTATGTGCTTCGCCTGCTCCTTCAGTGTAACTCGGTCACTCTGTAGTCACAGCCATACAGGGCCACGATAAATTTTTATGTGCTTCGCCTGCTCCTGCAGTGTAACTCGGTCACTCTGTAGTCACAGCCATACAGGGTCACGCTAAATTTTTATGTGCTTCGTCTGCTCCCGCAGTGTAACTCGGTCACTCTGTTGTCACAGCCATACAGGGTCACTCTAAATTTTTATGTGCTTCGCCTGCACCCGCAGTGTAATTCGGTCACTCTGTAGTCAGAGCCATACAGGGCCACGATAAATTTTATTGTACTTCGCATGCTCCCGCAGTGTAACTCGGTCACTCTGTTGTCACCGCCGACATAAAGGGTCACACTAAATTTTTATGTGCTTCCCCTGCTACTTCAATGTAACTCGTTCACTATGTAGTCACAGCCATACAGGGTCACGCTAAATTTTTATGTGCTTCGCCTGCTCCTGCAGCATAACTCGGTCACTCTGTAGTCACAGCCATACAGGGCCACGACAAATTTTTATGTGATTCGCCTGCTCCTGCAGTGTAACTCGGTCACTCTGTAGTCACAGCCATACAGGGTCACGCTAAATTTTTAGGTGCTTCGCCTTCTACCGCAGTGTAACTCGGTCACTCTGTTGTCACAGCCATATAGGGTCACGACAAATTTTAATGTGCTTCGCCTTCTCCCGCAGTGTAACTCGGTTACTCAGTAGTCACAGCCATACAGGGCCACGATAAATTTTTATGTGATTCGTCTGCTCCTGCAGTGTAACTTGGTCACTCTGTAGTCACAGCCATACAGGGTCACGCTAAATTTTTATGTGCTTCTCCTTCTACCGCAGTGTAACTCGGTCACTCTGTTGTCACAGCCAAACAGGGTCACGCTAAATTTTATTGTGCTTCTTCTGCTCCCGCAGTGTAACTTGGTCACTCTGAAATCATAGCCATACAAGGCCACGATAAATTTTAATGTGCTTCTCCTGCTCCCGCAGTGTAACTCGATCACTCTGTAGTCACAGCCATACAGGGTCACGCTAAATTTTTATGTGCTTCGCCAGCTCCCGCAGTGTAACTCGGTCACTCTGTTACAGCCATACAGGGTCACGCTAAATTTTTATGTGCTTCGCCAGCTCCCGCAGTGTAACTCGGACACTCTGTAGTCACAGCCATACAGGGCCAAGATACATTTTAATGTGCTTCGCCTGCTCCCGCAGTGTAACTCGGTCACTATGTAGTCACAGCCATACAGGGCCACGATAAATTTTAATGTGCTTCGCCTGCTCCCGCAGTGTAACTGGGTCGCTCTGTAGTCAAAGCCATAGAGGGCCAAGATACATTTTAATGTGCTTCGCCTGCTCCTGCAGTGTAACTTGGTCATTCTATAGTCACAGCCATACATGATCACTCTAAATTTTTATGTGCTTCTCCTGCTCCCACAGTGTAACTCGGTCACTCTGTTGTCACAGCCATACAGGGTCACGCTAAATTTTTATGTGCTTTGCCTGCTCCTGCAGTGTAACTCTGTCACTCTGTAGTCACAGCCATTCAGGGCCACTATAAATTTTAATATGCTTCGCCTTCTCCTTCAGTGTAACTCGGTCACTCTGTAGTCACAGCAATATAGGGCCATGATAAATTTTTATGTGCTTCGCCTGCTCCTGCAGTGTAACTCGGTCACTCTGTCGTCATAGCCATACAGGGCCACAATAAATTTTAATTTGCTTCCCCTGCTCCCGCAGTGTAACTTGGTCACTCTATAGTCACAGCTATACAGGGCCACGATAAATTTTGATATTCTTCGCCTGCTCCCGCAGTGTAACTCGGTCACTCTGTTGTCACAGCCATACAGGGTCACGCTAAATTTTTATGTGCTTCGCCTGCTCCTGCAGTGTAACTCGGTCACTCTGTAGTCACAGCCATACAGGGCCATGATAAATTTTTATGTGCTTCGCCTGCTCCCCTGCAAAAAATGCTCGAGTCTCCCATTGACTTCAATGGGGTTCGTTATTCGAAACGAGCACCCGAGCATCGGGAAAAATTCGACTCGAATAACGAGCACCCGAGCATTTTAGTGCTCGCCCATCTCTAGAGACTATTAATATAGTACCAATAAAAGTTACGTCTTAATAAGTAAACTAGCAACACACCTAATAGAAAAGGCGTGTTTGGTCTCTAGTTGGACCATTTGTAAAAAGATGAAATAATTGGGGCCTTCACGTGTGCGGTGGGTCAGATATTGTATATAAGGTCTTTAAAGATAGCTCCCGCTACGGATTGGAGCAAGCACCATAGCTACTGGGTGCCTGCTATTTCACATAGCAGTCACCCTGGGCTAATGTCTGTGTTCAGAGGTAATGTTGACTGTGGACATTAAAACCCTCAGATGTCATGGTCAAATGTGACAATGGCATTTGAAAGGACAAAAACCTGGAAGCGAGCACTTGCCAGGCAACAACGCCTCCCCTGGGCTGAGAACAGGGAAGGCGTTCCATTGCAATAATGAGCCAGAGTCTGTACTAGGCTTCTAGGATTATTACTGGCATATTCCAATTCAGGCCTTCAGGTGGGAACACCGTATTGGAATATATCAATCTTACTATATTGTAATAGATAAAATGGCATTACTTTAAACAAACTGTATATAATAATTGCATGTTGGGGTCCACTCGGAGACCTAATTTTTTTTTTTTTTTTAAATTGAAATCAACCCCTTTTTAATCAAAATTAAAATAAGCAATAAAAAATAAACATCATAGGCATCGCTACATCCAAAAATGCTCGTGCTATTAAAAAATATTTAATAATTGTCCTACATGTTAAATGACATAACAGGAAAAAAAACAATATGGCCAGTTTTTTTCATCGCTTCACCTCCCCCCAAAAATCTAATAAAAAGTGAACAAAAAGTCATACACACCCCAAAACGGTATTAATAAAAACAACAGATCGTGCCACAACAAGCCCTCTATAGACATAATTATGTAAAAGTTATGCAGGTCAGAATATGATGATTAAAAAAAAAATATTCTAAAGTTTTTGAAGGGACTGTGTTCTATAAATGCATATAAGGCTCTGCCAATGATAGCTTAATAGACTGTACTACATAAGTATTTTTTTATTATTTATTTTTGTAAGTATGTCAAACTCCCCTTTGTGGGGCTAATAAATGGTAAAGATAAAAATTAAAGTTTAATTTACAAAAAAGTAAAAAAAAAAAAAAGCATTTTGTAGGGCGCTGGAGCGTTGTGGAAACATGACGCCCGCTTGCACGTGCGGCGGGCGTCATGGCCGGCAAGTCTCTGCTGTTTCAAACAGCAGAGACCTGCCACTACTTACCACCATCGGCGATCCGTGAGTAAAGGAATTAGATGCCGTGATCACGTGAGATCTCGGCATCTAATAGCGCTAAAACCCGGAAGCGCGCGCTTCTGGGTATTCCACAGATGCCCCGTGTGGCCATTCAGGGAATCTGCACTCGATCTGAAAGCTGTAAACCTCGCTGACAAGGTGTACAGCTTTCAATCTGTAGTTATTATTTTGGCCACCAGATGGCAGGCCAGGATAAGAAATGAGCAATTTTTAGTCCAAACCCCATTTTAAAAATCCCTGATAGAACAAAATTAAACTTAAATTAAAAAACATAATTCATAGGATCATATGAGGTTCAAAATCATCACAAAAAAAGGTTAAATATATATAAATGTTAAATATATAAAAAATATAAAAGTTTACATCACCTCCCTTTCCGTATAATTAAAAAAATAAATACCTAAATAACAATAAATATAAACATCATGGGTATCACCGCGACCGAAAATGCCCGTACTTTTAAAATATAAAAAAAATTCCAATACGGTGAATTGCGTAACGGAAAAAAGGGTCAAAATGGCCAATTTGCCATTTTTTCATTACTTCTCTTACAAAAAAAAATGTAATAAAATGTGATCAAAAAGTCAAAAATTGTATCAATAAAAACTATGGATTGTCCCGCTAAAAATGAGCCCCTAAACAGCTTAGTGGATGTAACTACAAAAAAGTTATGGGGGTCAGAATATGACGATGTAAGAAAAAAAATTTTTTTTTCAAAGTTTACATTAATTTTCACACTATTTAAACATAACAAACCTACACATATGGGGTATCGTTGTAATCGTACTGACCCAGAGAATGAAGGGCATGGGTCAGTTTTGCTGCAAACGGAACACCATGGGAACAAAACCCATAAAACAGTGGAGGAATTGTGTTTTTTTCCAATTCCCCCCCATTTGGAATTTTTTTACCGCTTCCCACTACATTTTATGACATAATTAATGGCGGCATTCGAAATTACAACTTCAAAAAATAAGCCCTCATACAGCTATGTGAACAAAAATATAAAAAAGTTATGGCTCACGGAAAATAGGGAAGAAAAATGAAAACGCAAAACCGAAAAAAACTCCGGTATCCAAAGGGTTAATGGAAAAAATTAAAAACAATAAAATCTCCTCCACATATTTGGTATTGAGTTTCAGCAGAAAGGACACACACCTTGAGCTGCCAGACTGAAGATAATCTAGCAGAGGAATGGAGTGGAGATTTGTGTCCATGTGAGGTACAGGGTTTGTTCTAGCTTTGTTTGAAAGACATTGTCATGTACTATATGATGTCTGATTTTCATTTTTTTTATCACTCATGGCATAACCCCTTTAATGGAAAGAATGGGCCTCCACTAATTTCAGCTGTCTGATAGGAGGTGAATCCCTACATTTATCCATATATGTTGATTGTACTGTACTGTAGTGTCAGGGAGTGGAGGAATCCTACTTATGGTACTTCTATCAGCACTGATAGGATACAGCCACGTGTTCAGTTTTCTGCATGCAGTTTTAGAAGCCAGAATCAGCAGTGGTTCATAAAAATAGAGTTAGTATAAAGGAAAGATAAGACTTCTTTTTTTTTTTATTTACTCCTGGTTGTGGCTTCCAAAGCTACATGCAGAAGCCAAACCATGTGGCCTTACCCATATAGATTCAAAGCCAGGAAGCATCTGCTTCTTCTGCTCTGAATAAAGGCACCACCCACCAGCCTGGGGTCTCCTGAAGATCAGAGTGTCAGCCACTGCCTACTTATAAAGCCTCCCCTCTCACTCACACCCATATAGCTGCTACACAGGGGCTTACACATGGATGGGGTTTTGAATCCATCCACCTACCCAGCAACATTACTATTCAGATCCTACCTAAACTATCTTTTTTTACAGCTTTCAACTAGCAGTCGGTGCACACTGAATGGGGGAAGGGGGGGGGGGACAAATGGAGCCCGCAGAAAGCATACTGAAGTCTGAATTTACGTACATGTTCTGTAGAGGAAATTATTGAGGTGATCCAGCCCCTCAATAATTTCCATTACCAAGACAGACAAATTGACCACTGAAGAAGGTCTGCGAGGACCGAAACTTCCGGTCATCGTCAATACCAAAAGATTCATTTCTATCATTTCCTGTGGTTTCTATCAGTATCATTAACTGGATCATGAACTTTGTATCAATAAATTACCAATAAATGCAAATGAACAATCTAAGTGCCGCAATTCAATATTATTGATTGTGACTATTTAGTCCTTGCTGTCACCAGCAGCCATAGTGTGCAGTATTCCACCCTCTACATATGACCATGGCACAGACAGACTCCAAATGAATCAAAGCTAGACATAGCAGACATGAAATAAAGACATGAAAGTTTTTCAACCAGGGCAGGTTATAGCACTCAAGAGACCTCACCCCCAAACTAACATAGAACTCAGAACTAACTAGCAGAGTTAAACTCTTTAGTCATATAGATGCCTACATACCCAGACAGCAAGGGAAAGTTTAAAGAGGTTGCTGGGTTTCCTATATTGATGGCTTATTCTCAGGTTAGGTCATCAATACTAGATTGTCGGGGTCCAACTCTCAGCTCCCCTACTGATCAGATGTGAACACTACATTCACCACTATGTTTACCTGCGGCATAATTACAGCTCATTCATCCCATTTACTTGAACGGGATGGAGTGTAATTACAGCTACTCCTTCCCATTCAAGTGAATGGGACAGAGGAGCTGTAATTACACCTGCTTGCTGTCAAAATTGCAGTGGCAAGCAGTTAAACAATGAAGAGACCGAAGCACTCACAGGGGTGCTGCATTCTCTTCAAAAACCTGATCACGTGGTGTGTTGAAATTAGTATGATAGTGAGGACTTATTCTGAGGACAGAACAAAATGCCAACAAGACGTCCTCAGGAATTAACAGCCAATCCAGGACCCACGATCCCATAGGTCCTCAAAATAGTCCACAATTCACACTGGACGGCAGCATATCCTTGTAAAATCTTCCATTTATTTAAGCAGGGTCCATAAAAAATGTACACAAAGTGGCCACAGAAAGTGCCCATGCAACGTTTCGGCTATATCCTAGCCTTGCTTGATAAAGTCTAGGATATAGCCGAAACGTTGCACGGGCACTTTCTGTGGCCACTTTGTGTACATTTTTTATGGACCCTGCTTAAATAAATGGAAGATTTTACAAGGATATGCTGCTGTCCAGTGTGAATTGTGGACTATTCTGGGGACAAGTCATCAATATAGGAAACTTTACACGTTTTTTACTTTTAATTTTTTCCCACTGTGGGACATCAACTTTTGACGTCCTGATCCCTGTTTCAATACAATACATGCCCCTCCATCTACACACCACTTAGATAGCACTGTCAGCATTGACCATGGAATCTAAGGGGTTAATCTGCCGGAAACTGTGTTTCCAGAGATGCCATCAGATAGAGCCAGGCCCCTGTACTGATCAGGCTTACACAGCTTCTGCGCCTGCCCAATCAGCGTGTTGTACTATTATGGCGGTTTGTGGGACTTCCTGCTGTGCCATAATAGATATTGGGAAGGGGTTAATAAGGGGAAGAAGGCTCTTCAAGGTTGGTGGTACTCATGGTTGACAGTTCCCACAGAATTCTACCCAGTTTAAAGGGGCTGTGCCATCAGAAAATAATTGTTTAAAGGTAGTGATGAGCGAATCGAAGTGGCAATATTCGTGATTCGCACGAATATTGCCCGCTTCGGCTCGGATTCGTGATTATTCGTGCGTCACTGCAAGTTTGAAATGGCCGTTTTTTTCAGCCAATCAGCATCAAAGGGAAGCCTGTGGGAACACCTGCTGTGATGTAACAGCCCCTACACCTCCCCAGCAGTGATTGGCTGGCAGTGACATGTGACCTAAATTTACATAAGGTAGGGACCTGCACAGTGTCGGACTGGCCCACGAGACGCCGACCTGAGGTCTGATGGGGGCACGAGACGCCGACCTGAGGTCTCATGGGGGCACGAGACACCGACCTAAGGTCTGATGGGGGGTACGAGACGCCGACCTGAGGTCTGATGGGGGGTACGAGACGCCGACCTGAGGTCTGATGGGGGCACGAGACGCCGACCTGAGGTCTGATGGGGGCACGAGACGCCGACCTGAGGTCTGATGGGGGCACGAGACGCCGACCTGAGGTCTGATGGGGGAACGAGACGCCGACCTGAGGTCTGATGGGGCCACGAGACGCCGACCTGAGGTCTGATGGGGGCACGGACGCCGACCTGAGATCTGATGGGGGCACGAGACGCCAACCTGAGGTCTTATGGGGGCACGAGACGCCCACCTGAGGTCTGATGGGGGCACGGACGCCGACCCCTGTACTGTGACATCACTGTGTTTATTATCCCTGTACGGTGACATCACTGTGTTTATTATCTCTGTACTGTGACATCACTGTGTTTATTATCCCTGTACAGTGACATCACTGTGTTTATTATCTCTGTATTGTGACATCACTGTGTTTATTATCCCTGTACAGTGACATCACTGTGTTTATTATCCCTGTACAGTGACATCGCTGTGTGTATTATCCCAGTGCAGGAAGAGGCAAGTGGTCTGTTTGTGTGTTTGTTTTCTATTTTTCAGGGTCGTGAATGCAGAGGACTACGTCGGATTCGGTGGACTACGTCGGACCAGCTTTTTTTTTTTTTTTTTTAATAAAATGGTCAAACAGGGGTCTGGGGGAGTGTTTATTTCAATAAAATGTTTTATACTTGTGTGTGTGTATTTTTTTTTACAATACTACAGTTTTAGTAATTATGGCTATCTACAGACGGCCCTGATTACTAATACTGGGCTTAGTGCTTGCCGGTATGGCAGGCCAGCACTAACCCCAACATCTATTACCTCGGCACCCACCGCCACCAGGGGTGCCGGGAAGAGCCGGGTACCCGCAGGACCGGACCTTCTAAATTGAGGGTCTGGCTCTGGGGCGGCTGCAGGCTGGTACCATTAGGCTGGGAAGGGCCAATAACCGTCTCCCTTCCCACCCTGGTAGTGCCAGGCTGCCGCTGCTGTTGTATCTGGCTGGCGAAGGAAAAAAGGGGGGGACCCCACGTCATTTTTTTTTAAATTATTTAATTATTTTTGTAAAAAAATGGCGTGGGGTCACAGTACAGAAATAATAAACACAGTGATGTCACAGTACAGAGATAATAAACACAGTGATGTCACAGTACAGAGATAATAAACACAGTGATGTCACAGTACAGGGATAATAAACACAGTGATGTCACAGTACTGGGATAATACACACAGTGATGTCACTGTACAGGGATAATAAACACAGTGATGTCACTGTACAGGGATAATAAACACAGTGATGTCACAGTACAGGGATAATAAACACAGTGATGTCAAAGTCCAGGGATAATACACACAGTGATGTCACTGTACAGGAATAATAAACCTCAGATCAACACATTGTGCCCCCATCAGACCTCAAATCAGCATCTTGTTCCCCCATCAGACCTCAGGTCAGCGTTTTGTGCCCCCATCAGACCTCAGATCAACACAATGTGCCACCATCAGAGCTCAGGTCAGCGTCTTGTGCCTCCATCAGACCTCAGGTCAGCGTCTTGTGCCCCCATCAGACCTCAGGTCAGCATCCTGTGCCCCCATCAGACCTCAGGTCAGCGTCTTGTGCCCCCATCAGACCTCAGGTCAGCGTCTTGTGCCCCCATCAGACCTCAGGTCAGCATCCTGTGCCCCCATCAGACCTCAGGTCAGCGTCTTGTGCCCCCATCAGACCTCAGATCAACACAATGTGCCCCCATCAGACCTCAGGTCAGCGTCTTGTGCCCCATCAGACCTCAGGTCAGTGTCTTGTGCCCCCATCAGACCTCAGGTCAGCGTCTTGTGCCTCCATCAGACCTCAGGTCAGCATCTTGTGCCCCCATCATACCTCAAGTCAGCGTCTTGTGCCCCCATCAGACCTCAGGTCAGCGTCTTGTGCCCCCATCAGACCTCAGATCAACACAATGTGCCCCCATGTGTCCCCATCAGACCTCAGGTCAGCGTCTTGTGCCCCCCTCAGACCAGCGTCTTGTGGCCCCCCTCAGACCTCAGATCAGCCCACCCAGCCACTTTAAAAAAAGCATACTTACCTGTTCTGGCCGCCACTGTCCTCAGGCTCCCCGCTCCACTGTGTTCCCTGCCGGCGCGCACTATGACCTGACGCTGCGTCAGGTCATAGTGCGCGCCGGCAGGGAACACAGTGGAGCGCGGAACCTGAGGACAGCGGCGGCCAGAACAGGTAAGTATGCTTTTTTTAAAGTGGCTGGGTGGGCTGATCTGAGGTGTGAGGGGGGCGCAGGGCCCCCCATGAAATCATTGGAGCGGGGGCCTGGAGCAGTAGCTCCAGGTGCTCCAATTATAATCCGGCCCTGGCAGCGCGGCAGATATTAGAACATGGCAACCGCATTAAAGTGATGCGCGCACCATGTTCTATGTATCGGACGGCAAGAAAACTCGGTATCGAGCTTCGGTACCGCACTAGGTACCGAAACCGTACCGAGTTTTCGATATATTGTGCAACACTACTTTCAACTACCTCACCCCCCTACACCTGTGTCTCGCCATTGTCCACCACCTCCTCAGACAATACTGATAAATCCCCACTGTCAGCACACTGAGACTGCAAAAGGTCTTGCGAATTGGGGCAGAGAATGTTCTGGGGTAGCACATCAGAGAAGGGGTGACTATGGGGTTCCAGGGAGTACGTGACCACATGCAATCTCCATCCAAAAAGTCATACTGATGCTCACCACCATGCTTTACACTGCAATCTTATTGAAAGACAGACAATCAGGGGTTCACCGCCAGGTTGTCAGGCAGCATTTTTAAGTGGGTCACCATTACCGTGTCCCTGAAAATTGCCTTGGGGTCATCACCAGACTATTGGCCAGATTTAGAAAAAATGGTGCAATTAGGGAGCCTCAGAGGCATCCCTACATGCTGCCCCTGGTGTTTCCTATCCATTTCCAAGGTGTTTCCATCTTTTTCTGAGGTTTTCACATGTTGGGGCAAACTTGACTGTGCAGAACCTTTGGCCCCTGCAAAAATATTCGGGTCTCCCATAGACTTTAATGGGATTCGTGATTCGGCTCGAACCCACAAATCCCGCGGAAAATTCGGGCCGAATACCGAATCCCTGAATCTTTTAGGATTCGCTCAACTCTATTTAAAGGCTAAGAACATCTTTAAGGGAACATTTTTCATTTCATTGCATTTTACCAGTTTTGGTATATATATCATTTTTCAGTTGGTCTTTATTACAATATTCAACATTTTTTATTCTATAGTCTTCAGTTCCAGTATTTCTGCCTGTTGTTTTGCTTTCTGTTTTACATTGAACCCGTCAAACTGCAACTCTGATGTTTTATGTGCAGCTCTTATCTCTTAACTTCTGACAGCTCATAAACACTAATTATAGCTGAGTTAATTTTTTCAGGTAATGGTCATTTTCAACATCTGATATGTGTTCTATGTTCTATTGTGAATAATATATGGGTCTATGAGATTTGCAAATCATTGAATTCCATTTTTATTTACATTTACCTACATTTAACAAAGTGTCCCAACACCTTATGTTTATCATTAGAGATGAGCGAATATATTCCTAAATATTCATTACTCGGCCGAGTAGCTTGCGAGATTTGTGTTTTTTTAAAAACTCCTCCCTGAATGTTTAGCGCCTATTTCTTAGCCAATAAACATGCAGGGAAGCCTAGGGGACCTCCTGCCATGACCTATTACCTTTTCTACGTATCTAGGAGTGATTGGCTGCCTGCGTCAGGTGACGTACGAATATATATATATATATATATATATATATATATATATATATACGTACGCCCTGGGCTTGGATCACACAGCAGTGGTTTTAGGAGAGGGAAAGACTGTGTGTGTGATAGGGATAGCGAAAGCGTTCGAAATAAGCGAATATTAGTTGCTATTAGGCAGGGAACTGCATTTGTGAACCCAAAAGTCTTTTTAAAGACTACACTACACTTCAGATTCAGATTTCTGCAAGCAGCCCAGCAGTAATATACTGCTGTCTGTAGAGTCACTGTCTGACCCTACAGATACAGAATGTTGCTTGCTGAAATCTGTGCTGTATCATACAGTAGTGCCTTGAGAAAGTATTGGGCCCCCTGGAACTTTTCAACCTTTTGCCACATTTCAGGCTTCAAACAAAAAGATATAACATTTTTAATTTTTGGTGAAGAATCAACAACAAGTGGGTCACAATTGTGAAGTGGAACAAAGTTTATTGGATCATTTAAACTTTTTTTTGTAATAATAAAACTGAAAAGTGGGGCGTGCAAAATTATTCGGCTCCCTTGCATTAATACTTTGTTGCGCCACCTTTTGCTGCGATTACAGCTGCAAGTTGATTGGGGTATGTCTCTATCAGTTTTGCACATCTAGAGACTGAAATTCTTGCCCATTCTTCCTTGCAAAACAGCTTGAGCTCTTTGAGGTTGGATGGAGAGCGTTTGTGAACAGCAGTTTTAAGCTCTTTCCACATATTCTCAATTGGATTCAGGTCTGGACTTTGACTTGGCCATTCTAAGACCTGGATACGTTTATTTTTGAACCATTCCATTGTAGATTTTGCTTTATGTTTGGGATCATTGTTGGAAGATAAATCTCTGTCCTAGTCTCAGGTCTTTTGCAGACTCCAACAGGTTTTCATCCAGAATGGTCCTGTATTTGGCTCCATCCATCTTCCCATCAATTTAAACCATCTTCCCTGTCCCTGTTGACGAAAAGCAGGCCCAAATCATGATGCTGCCACCACCATGTTTGACTGTGGGGATGGTGTGTTCAGGGTGATGAGCTGTGTTGCTTTTACGCCAAACATATCGTTTTGCATTGTTTCCAAAAAGTTCGATTTTGGTTTCATCTGACCAGAGCACCTTCTTCCACGTGTTTGGTGTGTCTCCCAGGTGGCTTGTGGCAAACTGTAAACAAGACTTTTTACGAATATCTTTGAGAAATGGCTTTCTTCTTGCCACTCTTCCATAAAGGCCAGATTTGTGAAGTTTTCGACTGATTGTTGTCCTATGGACAGACTCTCAAACCTCAGCTGTAGATCTTTGCAGTTCATCCAGAGTGATCATGGGCCTCTTGGCTGCATCTCTGATCAGTCTTCTCCTTGTTTGAGATAAAAGTTTAGAGGGACGGCCGGGTCTTGGTAGATTTGCAGTGGTCTGATACTACTTCCATTTCAATATGATCGCTTGCACAGTGCTCATTGGGATGTTTAAAGCTTGGGAAATCTTTTGGTATCCAAATCCGGCTTTAAACTTCTCCACAACAGTATCATGGACCTGCTTGGTGTGTTCCTTGGTCTTCGTGATGCTCTCTGTGCTTTAAACGAAACCCTGAGACTATCACAGAGCAGGTGCATTTATACGGAGACTTGATTACACACAGGTGGATTCTATTTATCTTCATCAGTCATTTAGGACAACATTGGATCATTCAGAGATCCTCAATGAACTTCTGAAGTGAGTTTTATGAACTGAAAGTAAATGGGCCGAATAATTTTGCACGCCCAACTTTTCAGTTTTTTTATTACAAAAAAAGTTTAAATGATCCAATAAATTTCGTTCCACTTCACAATTGTGACCCGTGACACAATTGTGACACAATTGTGACCCGACTTGTTGTTGATTCTTCACCAAAATTTTAAAATGTTATATCTTTTTGTTTGAAGCCTGAAATGTGGCAAAAGGTTGAAAAGTTCCGGGGGGCCGAATACATTCTCAAGGCACTGTGTGTGTGTGTATATATATATATATATATATATATATATATATATATATATATATATATAACTGGTATTGGTGAGCAGAGGCGGTGCCCATGGTAGTGTGCGGGGTGACACTGTGCCTGCTGCTGTGGGAGCAGTTAAAAGACAGCAATTCAAGATGCCTGCTTTTCTGCAAAAGCTTGCAGGGCCACAGGGTACACCTTTGACCGACCCCCCAAGAACAAGAGAGTGTGCTGAAATGGATGGTGGAGAGCACGTCCAGCCAGATGTCCACTGCCCCGTCTTCCAGCCAGTCCTCTCATGACAGCCAGGGGAGTGGACCTATCCATCCTACACCTCGCCCTCCTTCTTCCCAGCCTAGATCCTCCACGGTCCAATCTCATGTGGAGACTTACTCACTGGAACTTTACAGTGAACCCTTCCCTGATGTGCCACCGGAGGAGATTCTATGCCCTGATTTGCAAGAGCTGGTGCAGTCTCAGGGTGATGAGGGTGGGGATTTACCTGTGGCATCTGAGGAGGTGGTGGACGATGGCGAGACACAGGTGTCAGGGGGTTAGGTAGTTGGCAGGGAAGTAAGTCAGAGTGGGGACTCTGAGGAAGAGCTGGGTGGTGATGAGGGGACAGATCCGACTTGGGTGGATCAGACACACGAAGAAAGCGGTTCTGAGTGTGAGGCAACATCAGCACCACAACAGGTTGGGAGAGGCAGTGGGCTGGGAAGAGGGAGAAGCAGGGGCCAACTACTACTTCCCCAAGTGTTCCCAGGGGTCAAGCTCCAGTGTGCAAAGCTCGATACTCTGTAGTTTGGGAGTATTTTAGGGATGAAGAGGGCGATCGGCGGATAGTGGTGTGCAAACTGTGCCACACCAAAATAAGCAGGGGAGCCAACAAAAAGAACCTGACTACAAGTAGAATGCGCAAGCATTTGGAGAAGAAACACCCCTCTAAGTGGTTGGCACTCCAGTCAGCTGGTGACGGTGACACTGCTGCTTCAGCCCCTATGTCACATGCTGTCAGTGACCTAGTAGCCCCCGGCCGGGATGCTCCAGCCTCCATCCCTGCAAGGACCCCTGCAACTCCATATCCCTCCCCTGCCTCCACTCATGTGTCCCAGCGCAGTGTTCAACTGTCGCTACAGCAGAACTTTGACCGCAAGCGCAAGTACACAGCCGTCCACCCCCATGCACAAGCCTTAAACGTGCAGATCAGTAAACTACTGAGCCTGGAGATGTTGCTGTATAGGCTTGTGGAAACGGAAGCTTTCCGCAACCTCATGGAGGTGGCAGCCCCCCGTTACTCGGTCCCCAGCCGCCACTATTTTTCGCGCGTTGCCATCCCCGCCCTACACCCCCACGTGTCGGATAACATCATCCGTGCCCTCAGCAACATGGTTTGTGGGAAGGTCCACCTAACCACAGACACATGGACAAGTACCGGTGGGCAGGGACACTACATCTCCCTCATGGCACATTGGATGAACCTAGTGGAGGCTGGGACCGAGTCTGACCGTGGGCCTGCTCATGTGCTACCCACACCCAGAATTGCAGGACCAACTTCGGTGTCTGTGTCACCGGCACATTACGCCTCTTCCTCCACCCCCCCTTCACCTCCCCCTCCTCCTCCTCCAAAAGAGTGTCGCCGAGTGTCAGTAGCTCAATGCGCAGCAGCACTGCGGTAGGGAAGCGTCAGCTGTCCGTGCTGAAACTGCTTAGTTTGGGCGACAAGAGACACACGGCTGAAGAGCTGTTAGAGGGCATCAGGGGGGAGACGATTGTGTGGCTTGCGCGGCAGAACCTGCAACCAAGCCTGGTTGTTTGCGACAATGGGTGTAACTTGGTGGCGGCTCTGAAAATTGGTGGACTCACACACCTGCCATGCATGGCCCACGTACTAAACATAGTGGTCCAGCAGTTTCTTAAGCCTACCCCGAGCTTGCTGTGTTGCTCACTAAAGTGCGCCGCATCTGAGCACATTTTAGGAAGTCCACCACAGATGCTGCCACCCTCAGGACAGTGTAACAGTGGTTACAACTCCCTGTTCACCTGCTGCTGTGTGACGTTCCCACACGTTGGAATTCAACGTTGCAAATGATAGCCAGGATGTACCAGCAGTGAAGGGCAATAGCAGACTGCCAGCTGACAGCTTCCCAGAGAGGTGGTAGTCATGCCAGTCAGCTTCCTCAGGTGTATAATGAGGAGTGGACATGGTGGCTGGCATCTGCCAGATCTTAGGCCCCTTTGAGGAGGCAACATGTATGGTTAGCGGCAATGCGGACATCATCAGCGTCTCCATCCCGCTGCTGTCTCTCCTCCAAAAATCCTTAAAAAACTTAATATTTGAAGATTTAGGCATGTCACAGGAGATGGGGGAAGACAGTCCATTGTTTGCCAGCCAGAGCCCCCTTCATCAGTTTTGCAGAGCGAATTACAGGAGGAGGAGGTAGTGGAGGAGGAAACTCTAGGCCACACTGCAGGGGGCGATTCGATGACAGCAGTTCAGCGGGTATGGGCTGAGGAGGAGGAATTGGATGTGGAGGTAGAGGAGGAGGAGGAGATGGATAGTAATCAGTCGATTGAGGAGAGGGAAGTGTTGCGCTATGGGACTGTACCTCACATGGCTGACTTTATGTTAGGCTGCCTTTGTCACGATCCTCGCGTGAAGACCATTGTGGCCACCAATGATTACTGGGTGTACACCCTCCTTGCCCCCACGGTGTAAGGACAATTTCCCCACTCAAATTCCTGTGGAGGAAAGGACTACAAGGGTCAATGCATACCACAAGGCCCTGGTGCAAAAAATGCTGCAAGCATTTCCATCTGACACCGCTAGCGACAGGGGACGGACTGCAGTGGGCCAAGTAATAGGGGAGAGGAGGGGAAAAGGCAGCGTGTCCAGCAAGGGCATGGGTACACTGGGTCAGGCCTTTGCCAAGTTTTTGTCACCCCAGCCAGAGTGTACTACCTGTCCACAGGTTAGGCAGAGTAAGGCGGAACTGTACCGCAAGATGGTGAGGGAGTTTGTCGCTGACCAGACCAGCGTCCTGAGCGATGACTCCACGCCATACAATTATTGGCTGTCCAAGCTGGACAAATGGCCTGAACTGGCGCAGTATGCCTTGGAGGTGCTGGCCTGCCCTGCCGCTAGCGTACTGTCTGAAAGGGTCTTTAGTGCTGCTGGGGGGATAATCACCGACAAACGGACCCGCCTGTCGACTGACAGCGCCGACAGGCTGACGTTCATCAAGATGAACAAGTCCTGGATGTCCCCCCACTTCTCTTCCCCACCGCAGGAAAGCAGCTAAAAACTTTTAGGTTGTATTGGATACACTGTTTTCTCACGTAGGCCCTCAATCATAAGGTTTTCAAGGGTCTGTTCACCACCAGTCCCTCAAAAATAATGTTTTCAAGGGTCTGTTCACCACCAGGCCCTCAACCATAATGTTTTCAAGGGTCTGTTCACCACCAGTCCCTCAAAAATAATGTTTTCAAGGGTCTGTTCACCACCAGGCCCTCAACCATAATGTTTTCAAGGGTCTGTTCACCACCAGTCCCTCAAAAATAATGTTTTCAAGGGTCTGTTCACCACCAGTCCCTCAAAAATAAGGTTTTCAAGGGTCTGTTCACCAGCAGGCCCTCAAAAATAATGTTTTCAAGGGTCTGTTCACCACCAGTCCCTCAACCGTAATGTTTTCAAGGGTCTGTTCACCAGCAGGCCCTCAAAAATAATGTTTTCAAGGGTATGTTCACCAGCAGGCCCTCAAAAATAATGTTTTCAAGGGTCTGTTCACCAGCACGCCATCAATCTTAATTTTTCACGGGCCTCTATAACTACAATTTTTAAGGAAGGCCAACAGCCTCTCTAAACTCAATTTTTAATGAAGGCCAACAGCCTCTCTAAACTCAATTTTTAAGGAAGGCCAACAGCCTCTCTAACCACAATTTTTAAGGAAGGCCAACAGCCTCTCTAAACTCAATTTTTAAGGAAGGCCAACAGCCTCTCTAACCACAATTTTTAAGGAAGGCCAACAGCCTCTCTAACCACAATTTTTAAGGAAGGCCAACAGCCTCTCTAAACTCAATTTTTAAGGAAGGCCAACAGCCTCTCTAACCACAATTTTTAAGGAAGGCCAACAGCCTCTCTAAACTCAATTTTTACCCAGGGCAAACAGCCTCTTTAACCACAATTTTTAGCGTGTGATATTCTTGTTTTTTAAGGTTGACGCTTATCAAGATGAACAAGGCCTGGATTGCCCCTGACTTTGCTACCCCACCACAGGAAAGTGGATGAACACTTTTAGGGTGTATTGGATACGCTGTTTTCTCATGTAGGCCCTCAACCATAATGTTTTCAAGTGTCTGCTCACCAGGAGGCCCTCAACCATAATGTTTTCAACGGTCAGCTCACCAACAGGCCATCAATCTTAATTTTTCACGGGTGTGTCTGATGCCTTCCTTTATGTGTAATTTAAGGTGTATCTGAGTGCCTGTTCCTTGTAATTTTTGGCAGACTTGTCACTTTGTGCATAGGCTTTATGAGTGTATGAGTCCCACGACAAGAACAATTGTTCCACAAAGTAAATGAGGCCCTTCTTTATACCCATTGTATTGGAGTGCCTGTTCCATGTAATTTTTGGCAGCACTTGCGCTTTACGTGCAAGTCAATATATGTTTCATAACAATATTTCTTTACAGTATGTCGGGAAGGGGTTAAAGGTTTTAAAAAACAATCAAAACACAGGTTTTAGAAGAATTATTTAACTAATAATAATAACTTAGGACTTTTAACAAATAATAAATAAAAAAGCAAAAGAAAATAAAAATTATGCAGGCCTTTGGCGACGCCTGGCCACCATGGCTTGCAGCTCTCGGAGCTCCAATTGTAGCCCGCAAATCAGGCGGGAGGCTGCATGGAGCTGTGTGCCGAATCTACGTTAGGCGGCCTCCAGCTCGAAGTCAGTGGGGATATCTGTAGGGGTGGAAACATTAATATAATTAGTACGATCGAGTTAAAGGTTGTCCCACGAAAAATATTCTAAACTTTCAAAGCAGCACCTGGATCTGAATACTTTAGCAGTTGCATGTCATTAAATATTTTGTATATCTACTGGAACTGACTCAGTTATTCAGTGAAATGTATCTTTATTGAGCCATTTTTCTTTCTTATTTCGTAGAACTGCTCACTGAGAAGGCCGCACATGCTCAGTTTAAATCTTCAACTGCCTCCTGTCCTGAGCTGTGATAGGGAGAGATGGACATGAATCCTGACATGCAGCAGAATAGACACTAGTCACACTACCCTTGAGTAACCATCTTGATATAGCAGAGTAATTGGGGCAGATCTCTGTATCGATGTGAGGTGCAGGGCTGTTTCTTGCTTTGTTAAAAAGAGATTGCCAATGTACTACAATATTATGTGATGTATGTCACATTTTTGTTAAATATTTTTGGGTAACACAAGTTTCTACTTCTTTCACTACTTTGATTTTTAAATTATTGTGATATGTCTGCTTCACTAACCACTTGTAGAACATAATGTGTACACAGTCTAGTTATCAATAACATGTTGGGTGGCATGATCCTAGTGCCTGAAAATATTACACTTCTGTGAATTAGGGGTTTGTAATTACTAGACACCCATAATTGGTGGTCTTCCCAGGGGCCTGGGGAAAATTCATCCCTGACAGTTGGAACTATAAAAGATAAAACATAAAATTAGCTTATATTTTGAAGACAGAAGTTCCACCCATTACACTTTTTATTTTACCTACCTTCTACCTCTTCAATTTGCCCTGGGGGTGTTGTAGGGGCAGGTGGCCTCCTCACTGGCTGGGGAGAAGGAGGGTTAGAGGGGCTCCTCTGTGGTACAGCAGCTGTCAAAAATCATTAAATAATGGCATTACATTCAACTGAAATGAACAGTTGTAACTTCTAATGTTGATACATCTGAATAGTTTGGGGCTGGATCCCATTCGTAACCACTAGTGCTCTTATAACACTGCAGCTGCACCCCCACGTAGCTTGGATTAAAAATAACTATGATTGCACTTACTAGAAGCTGAAGGTACCGGGACTGTAGGGGCTATAGCCGTCTGGATCCGACACTGCCGTTGGCGACGTCGTTGACGTTGCTCTGCAACATAAATCCGTACACAATTGTTATGATGACTGTTTTTAATACTAACACAACACTGTATACTACTAAGAAGCTATGTATATTATGGGTGAGAGGAGGGCCATATGATGTGGAGTGAGCATTTCATGTGAAGAGAACATAGAATATCTGGGATACATATTTGATGAAGGGGGCATTTGTTGGGAAGGGTGGGGGGTTGAATGAATGAATAAAAAATGTCTTTGTGTCACATTCTGCAGGTACAAACATAACAAATATAAATACAGCACCTACAATGCACTAGTATACCATAGCTCCAGTCCCAACCGTTCTGGATTTGGCGGGACAGTCAGGATTTTAGCGGCTGCGTCCGGGAACAGGTTGCTATGTCCCGTGGTCAGCTGTCTTTGCATCCATAGGAAGCAGAGACAGGTGACGGTAAGCAGGGAGCAGTCCCTTCACCTTCCCCGACGTCCAGTATAATGTCTCCTTGTGGCCCCCATACAGTATAATGTCTTCTCCTTGTGGCTCCAAGTGTTTTTTTCTTCTAAATGGGTATTTATCACGATACATTTCTTAATATCGTTATTGTGGGAATATTTTTTAAATCACCCACTTCAGACACATTAGCTGTAGCATGATCACGTCTTTGAGTCTGTGTGTAGGAGGAGGAAGCACTAACTATGAAGGGGCATATATCTAAGGGTACTTTCATACTAGCGCTAAAGATCCGGCAGGCTGCTACGGCCTGGAACAGCCCACCGAATCTCTCCGGATCCGGCATTTGCCTGACACAAACGGGAGAACGGCCAGCCCCATTAACAATAATGGGGGGCGGCGCTGATCCGGCCGCTATCCGGCAAGAACTCCGGGAATTGGCAGGACAAAGTTAGAGTTAGAGGCGTGGCCTAACATGAAAGAAAATTGCTGCAGTGCACCACGCACGCCCACGTTGTCCTTCTATATGGTTTTCATTATTGGCACTGGTACATATACAATACAGTAAACAAATTTTTTAACATGTTTTTACTTTTCAAATATTTTATTACTCACCCTGTCGTATCTCGTCACGGATCTGACTAAGCCGCTCTGGGAACTTTAATTTTAGATCCGACCATTTCCTCTGGATCTGGCCTGGGGTCCGCACACTATGAAAGCGATGGCTCTCCATCTTCCTCACCATGTATTTGAGCTCTTCAGATCTAAAAGCACAGGAACACCTGCTTGCCATCTTGACAAATTGTATCTGCTCTATGGACTGTACGGTCAGGTGTACGTGCATTCGCGAGACTTGAATTCGTACGCAACAGCGTATAGAGTGAAAGTGTATAATAGCGTATAGTAGCAATAGCGTACGCTTTATCGGACAAGGTCCTGTCGCTCCTTGCACTGTCTCTGCCTGCTCCATGCATGCTGCCCCTGGTGTTCTCTATCCATTTCCTTGGTGTTTCAATCACTTTCAGAGGTTTTCAGGTGTTTAGGCAACCTTGCGTGCGAATAACTTTGGTCCACTGCAAAAATGCTTGTATCTCCCATTGACTTCAATAGGATTCGTTATTATGTACGAATATACAAATATTTTGAAAAATTTGTTCCGAGTACCGAGCACACAAATATTTTAGTATTCGCTCATCTCTATTTATCATACTTCTTTAGCTTTTGGTATATTTATAAAATGTAGCAGCTGTCAAAAGTGTACTCTTACTCACTATTTATTCACAGGTTTAAGGAAGTGGAAATATTGAACTGATCTGCCACATTTGACTCGGATGACATGTCAAGTTACTAATGTAATCTCTTCAATGACTTTAATGAAATACTGTAAGTTTATGTAGATGATTAGAACTATCTCAAAAACTCTCCAAATATAACACTTTAGCAGTATGTTGTGTTCATGCTTGAAGTCCTCGAGAGTAATCTTAATAACCCCCCAAAATAGTGCATATATTATTAAAATAAATTCTGGGTTAATTCACACGGGAGAAGCTCTGGGCAAGTGATCGGTCATTAAACAAGCTAATGGCAATGCCACAGAGCTTCTTAGAACAGCAGAATTTGATGCTAATAGAAAACATAGGAGACTGAGAAAGACACAACATTTGGAAAGTACCTATATTGTCAGTATATCAATCATTCTAAAATAATTCCTATATTTTCTACACAAACACGATAAAAACATTAGCAGTAATTCTATAGAACTGTATCTCTCTCATGGAGAACTGAAAAAACATGTGTTTATGGATTTTGATTACTGTGAATATCAACCTCTGCATTGCAAATGATTTTTTATTTTTAATGAAAATTGAAATTCAATTTACTCTTAGAATTGTATTCACAATGTGTGGATGCCATTTCTTAAAATCGAATCCACTTTGCTGGTACTGTAAAACTCTTCAGCACATACTGTTTGTGCGGAAGTACCCTAATGGAAGTACTCATTTTTTAATGGTGTTTTTCTGCACATTTCCATTTTTGTAGAGTTAAATATGGATGCACAAGTGTTTTGATTTATTTATTTTTTTCTACTGGGGATTTTGTTCATTAGGTGGCATTTCTGTCTTTATTGCTTTTCAAAAATCAGCATACTGTATCTTTTGCCATTTTTTCAGACATTTTACCAACACCAGCACTATTGGAAAGACACACTGTCACAAGACACCATAAAAGGTGTCAAACAAATTTGCAATCTTGGTAAAAATTCAGCTAAAAGAAAATAAGTACAGCCAGTTTGATTATCTGCAACATAAAACATTGCATACTCTTATGATTTTTGGTTCTACCATTCTGTCTGATCAGAAAAATTATAGTCAATTCGACATAAAATGTACTTTTAGACACAAAACAGACTACATGGAGTGCCTGAAAAAAATTGTTTCAGATCAAGTTACACTAACAATATGCTGAATGAGCAAATTAGAGTTGGAGAATAGAGGCTGGTTTAGATGGGCTGATGGAGCAACCAATTGTCAGGAAGGAAGTATTCCTTCCAGACAGTTGGCTGCTTGCTCAGTGAAGGAAACCACTGCATATACGCGCAGTGATCTCTTTTACAGTATGGCGATCCCTCGTCCCCATACACAATCATTGTTTATGGGCCACAGATCGCTGTTTAGACAATACAATCTCCAGCCCAGAAACGATTATTGGTCATTCCAATTAATCTGGACGATTATTGGTTCGATTAAAAATCCACTTTAAGAAAATTAGAAAAAGAAGGAGGTGACATTATCAGTGTCTACTGAAATCATAGTTTTGTCAACTGAAAGAGAAAGATCAGCTCTATACAATCTCATACAGCTGCATTGTTTCTATGCAGCAGATTGCTGTTTACACCACACAATCTGAGGTCCAGAAACTAATAATAATTTATGTGCCTGCAGGAATGACAGGACCACCTGATGAACAAGCATTTTGCTCGTTCATCAGGTTATCAGTAGCACATTTACACGAGTAGATTGTCAGGAACGTTCATTCCTAATAATTTGCCCAAATATTGGGCAGTGTAAATCCATCTTTACATCATTTTTGAAAATTATGTAGATAATCACTGGAAAGGAAAGTTCTAAGAAAAAACTTGGTTTATTGTACACTCAAAATAAATACATAGCACATAAAATAACTGAATTAACGCTACCTTATGCACATCATTATTTAACTGTGCCCTGGAAAAAGCTATTTGTATAATCCTGAGGGTTTTTATAAAGGTTTTTTTTGGACACTGCCAGGTGATAGTTTGGTCCATTTGCGTGTCACCACCCCCCAGCGGTGCTAAAAAACCTCTCTGACATAACACTAGAGGCAGGGCAGGAAAGAAGACCTAATGCATAGTGGGCAAGTTCCGGCCACTGTTGCATTCTGGCTGCCCAGAAGTCCAGTGCGTCTGAGAAGAGGCTTTGCGAGCCAGACTGCAGGTAAGCCTGAACCTGTTCGTTGAGGCGGGTGGACTGGGCCTGCTCACTTGGCTGCGGCTGTTGGGAGGTTGAAAAAAATTGTTGCATCATACTCATGAGGATTAACTGGCTGCTGCTGGTTGTGGCAGGAGGTGGGTGACTCTGCCGGACCTCCCTTTCAGAGATGCTGGCAGCAGGCTGGGGCTGGCTGAAAGCTGTGGCCAGCTTAGTACATAGCTTCTCCCGGTATGAAGCTAATTTCTCCTCCCTTTCCTGGGGAGGAAAACAATCCCCCATGATGGAGTGATACCGCGGGTCCAGAAGCATCGCAAGCCAGTATTCGTCAGTCTGCCTTATTTTTAGGATACGCCTGTCACTCTGCTAGCTTGTGAGCATACAGCTCGCCATCCTGGCCAGCGTGCCTGAGGACCCAGTTCTTTCCATCTCAACCTCTTTCTGAGACAATTGAGTGTCCCTGAAGGTGTCATCGTCATCCTCCAGCTCCTCCAATTGTATCTCCTCCTCCTCCTGGTCATCATCAAACTCCTCCTCATCCCCCTCCCCCTCCTCTACCTGAAGCTCCTCATCCTCCTCCTGCACCTCCATGGAACTTTGTCGTTGGGGCTCCACAACAGTGACAACATGGTGTGCAGAGAGATGTCCAGGATTTCCTTCCCCCATTGCCCCCTGCTGCATGAGCGACAGTGTCTTTTCAAGGACAAATATTAGTGAAACAATATCGTTCACACCACAGCTGTCCCGGCTGACCAATTTAGTGGCTTCTTCAAAGGGCTTCAGCACACTGCAGGCATCTCGGACCAGCCTCCACTGATGGAAATCTAAGCCACACCTGCTTCCTATGGTCGACGATTCTGGCTGCTGCTGGACAAAGTCATCCACTGCTCTCCGCTGCTTAAGGAGCCGCTGCAACATGTGAAGCGAGTTGGCACGTCACCTATTAACCGGTGTGGTGGAAGACTGTTTTGCCGCTGCAAGTCCAGCAGAGCGTTGCGGGACACATAAGAGTGACTCAAATGAGTGCAAAGCTTCCGTGACTTTCCCAGCACTGTGCGCAGGCCACTGAATTTTTTCAGAAATCTCTGAACCACTAGATTTAGTACATGTGCCATACAGGGAGCATGCGTGAATTGCACCAAGTTCAGTGCTGCCACTATATTTGTCCCGTTGTCACTCACGACCTTGCCCTCTTCCAGCTGGCGGGGAGACAGCCAGCATGCTATTTGCTGCTTGATGTGATGCAGCAAGTGCTGGCCTGTGTGGCTGGTGTTGCCAGAACAGATTAAATCTAACACAGCTTGGCAGTGTTTAACCTAGCACATGTGATAGGAAGGAGGGGGGGCGACTCTCTGCCCTGATGCTTCTGCAGGCGGACTGCCCATGGAGGTGGAGGAGGGAGCAGAAAAGGGTTGGGTGGTCTGAAATCCTGGCTGGAAAGCGCGTGGAGGTGCCAAAAGCAATTGGCCCTGTTGCTGGGGGGTTCCTGCCTCGCTACCACGAAAAACATTCAGCCAGTGGGCCGTAAAGGACATGTATTGCCCCCGGCCATAAGCACTACTCCAGGTGTCAACCGTGATGTGCACTGTGCTGCAGAGAGGCAGCTGCAGGGAGCGTCCTATATGGCCTGCCACGTGCGAGTAAAGGGCGGGGATAGCTTTGTTTGAAAAGTAATGTTGGCTAGGGATCTGCCAGCGTGGCTGAGCGCAAGCCATCAGCTCCCTGAAAGCTGTACAATCAACTAAATTGTATGGCAGAGACTGCACAGCCAGCAACTTGGTCAGGTGAGAATCAGTGTTTGCGCACTGTTGGATTGCTGGTTGTGTAAACTTGCTTCCTGGCCACGCACTTGACGATGGATGGCTGACGAGTAAGAAGAGGTGGAGAAATGCACATGGTTGACGACGAGGTTACGACGAGTTATGCCCCTGGATGCGGGCTGCCTGACTCTAGGGACCCCGGTAGAAGTAGCCAGCGCTTCAGTATTAATTTGCTGCTGTAATCCACCTTGGTTAGCCAAATCTGCAGCATGACGCCGCTTCAGATGGTTCCACAGAGCAGTGGTCCCTACATTTGAGGCTTTCCCATGGCTCAATTTCTGCTTACAGAAATTGCACGTGGCCGTGCTGATGTCCCCCGGCAGAGTGGTGAAATACTTCCACACACCTGACATTCGGCCTCCTTTGCACGCTTAGACCCTGATGCCGGCCCCACCATACTTGGGGTCTCACTAGTTCCCAAGGCAGGCCTGGCCCTGGGCCTAACTCGCCTCTGCCCTCTGTTGCTGACACTCTCACCGCCCTCCTCCTCAGAGATCAAATCCTCCTCACCAGGCCGATCCGCCTTCCAGGTCCTCCTGTCTAACACATCATCATCAGACTTCCCACCACTTTTGTCTGACTGCAATATTGGCTGTTCCCCACCAACCTCCGCTTCTGGGCAGTCCAAACTCTGACTGCTCTCTAAAAAAATCATCAGGGACGCTTTCCTCCACATCTGCCGGATTGTGCGATGGGGTTCGGTGGCCTTTTATTTGAAAAAATGCAGAAGGGGGCTAAGCTAGGAGGGGGCACTGAAGGCTGAGAGGTGGCAGAAAATGGCGGGCTTTGCTGGAGTGGAATGGTGGAGCATAAGGAACACTCTGAGTCAGACCCCTGGCTACATGATACTGTATCAGCAGAAGAAAGCACCTCATCCGGCTGCGATTAAGAGGAGTGAGCCATCCACTCCACTACCTCATCCACTTTCTCATCTACAACAATTTTGCGCCTTGGTGGGTTAGCCTGGTGGAACAGTGGCCAACTACAACAAATTCCACTGGTAGAAGCTGCGGCTGCATGTCATTTGCCACTGCTGGCCTGTGTCACCTTCTCCTTCTTTTATTTGGAGCTCGAGGTCTGGCCGGAAGTTGAACCCTTTTTTTCCATGCCAGACATTTTCACTTGACTGTGGCCCTGCAGGTCTTTGTCTCTCTCCCTGTCACTCTCCCTGTCTCTCTCCCTGCCTGATTAATATTACTAGCCCTGCACTGGACCTGCACTTGCCCTGCACTGGCCCTGATATGTGTATTATTATGGATGCCCAAAACAACACCACAATTTCCAGAAAATAGTCTTTCACAACTTCACAGTGCTTCTGCTCGTCTCGGCAGTCGCAGCACAACTGATGCGTCACTGGCTTACCGAGCCTATGGGCCAATCAGAGCAGGCCCTTCCCACTAGGTCAGGTGACCAGGTTCTTCCCAGACTTTTTGCCGCTCTCACCGTGAACATTTCCGCACAAATAGCGAACATACAGTAAAAGTTTGCTAATTAACTGAATTTGTACGCATCAACGTATAAATTAAGTGATATGTAGCATTAGCGTACAATTCAATCTGAAAAGATCCGGATTCGCTTCGGAGTAGAAAATTGCAAAGATTCGTATCGAATCTACGAAGCGACGAATAAATTCACTCATCTCTAATCCCTAGCAAGTCTACATGGAGTCAACATCACTTCTGAAGATAAGTCCCCTGACATGCACTTTCAAAACAGGAGAAGCGCACTGAGATATAAGTTCTCAGGCATGTGCAGGATCAGGCTGATCCGATGCCTAAGTGCAGTGTGAAGTACCCAGACTTACCACAGTAAGGAATTGTTTATCACATGAAAAGGACCTGTGAGCAGCAGACAAAATAACACTCTGGTTGGAGAATATCAGTAAGTGGGTGGGATTTAGGGATGTCACAGTGATGAGGATGCTAGCCATTGATGACTCGTGGGCAGGATTTAGGAACATCACAATGATGAGGATGCTAGCCATTGGTGGAAGGTTGATGTTATAAAAGCTCAGATGTTTGGCATGGTATACTATTCATTGTCTAAACCCCTGAAGACACCATGTCAGGGGGCAGTGTCTAAGAGTTTTAATCTGTCACTAGCTGAAGCTTGTTAGACATGAATACAAGTATATGTACACCACAGTATCTAACAGTGTTATATGGATAGATAGGTTGAGGGCACCAACCACATCCCAAGCTGATAGATGTGCTAGCAAAACAAAGAAGCAGCAGTGACAGGGTCTTTTAATCATTAGCTTTAGAGTTTATTTGAGTAATGTGGGAATATAGATAAGTAGGGAAGGGTGCACTGTGTGATAAATGTAATAAGGGTTTTAGTGGCCAGATGGCTTTGTGAACTTATTGCCACTTGTCACAAACTGATAGGGACAGAATCCTTAAACTAAGAAACCTTGGTTTGTCACTCCAGAAGATTTTTACACGCCTAGGCCAAGATGTCAGCACTGTTCAACGGTGATGTGCGTCCCTGGGGTTGGAAGAACAACAAGGAACTGGAATGACATAAAATGGTGCAAAGAGGCAATCCTCTACATTGTCTAATAAGAAGAATAGCAAGCATTGATCCATTCTGTACAGCAAGTGAAATTGGATGTCACATCCTAAGCCTAGGGCAGCAAACAGTGTCTACAAAGACCACTAGAAGGCATTTACACAACATTAGGCTATGAGCCAGATGTCTAGCTACAAGTGTTCAACTAATCTTAAGGCACTGCTTTCAAAGGCTACCATGATGCACCACAAGGTTGCAATGGAGGAGGAATGGAAGTCTGTCCTCTTCAGTAATGAGTCCCAATTTTGTCTCGGACACAGTGATAACCAAAGATTGGTCTGGACCGTGTCGGTAATGCCAAGAGGCCATCAAAAAGGAAACATCACACTGGTCATATTTCTGGGATTATGGAGTGGGGTGACATATTATATGGTAGTCAGACCCCTCTAGTCTTCATTTCAGGTACACATTGGCATCAAATTGATTTGGTCATGGAACTAGTGGAACCAGGCCATCTCTTCAAAGTGTCCCCGAATAAATTTTTTCAACAGCACAACTCTCGACCGCATGTTTCTCATGCTATGGTGAGTAGCCTGTATGGCCTAAATGTGCAACCATAGCCTGCAGCGTCTAAGAACTTATCTGCCATTGAGTACTTCAAGGTCATTATTGATCAGCAAATGAAAAGGCAGCCACCATCAGCACATTTTAATGATTTGTGTGCTGAAGTGCATTAAAGGAGTTATCCCATGACTAACGTAAAAAATGACAATCGGACATCATATAGTATATGACAACCTCTTTCTAACAAAGCTAGAACCAGCCCTGTGCCTCACATGGATCCAGAGATCTCCACATTCATTGCTCTGCTAGATTTATATCAAGCTGACAGCTCAAGGGGAGTGTATTTTCTGCTGCAGCTAAGGGGGCGTATCTCAGCTCTCTCTATCACAACTCAGGAGGCAGTTGAAGGATGAAAGCATGTGTGGCTTTCTCAGTGAGCAGGTCAAATAAATAAGAAAAAAAAACTGCAGGTGGCACTATAATGATACATTTTATTGAATAACTCAGTGGCTTTGCTAAATTTTTAATTACATCCAATTACTTGGATAAAGAAGAACTCCCGCAAAAATTTTTATTCTCTGACCTGTTAGAAAGGTGCTTGAAATAATCTGTAGTGATTGTCATTTTCTTATCAGTGACTGTTTCTGTGAGTAAAAACCTCTCTTCTTATTGTAGCTGGGTCATGTGACCAACTCCCTGACCTCCAACTGACCCAGGACAGAAAGTCAGTAACTGCTCTATTCATTCCTATGGGAGCCTCACTTTCAGTCTCATAGGAATACATAGAGAATTAGACTTCCTGTCCACACATAAGTCTCTGTGTGACTTGGTGGGTCTAATTGCTGGTCACATGACACAGATAAGAAACTTCAGGATGATATAAGTCAAACATTCAGACACTGGTAAGAAAATGACATTCACTACAAATTACATCATGTACATTTCTAGCAGGACATGGAATAAAATTTTTGTCGGGAGTTATTCTTTAAGTATTCAGACCCATGTGCTTGTTTGGAAACTGAAGAATATTTTTCGTGTGACAACCCCTTAAGTGTGGCAGAACATTTCTCAGAAAACCATGAATAACCTAACTGATAGCATGCCCAGGCATATAAGTTAGTGTATTTCTGCACACTGCGCTCATACTGAATACTGAATAAATTGAGATGTTTTGAATATTTTGTTTCCATATTTAAAATATCCTTATTATCATCTATCGATCCTGTGGTTTCTATAATTTCATGACTTTTTGGAGTTGCAATTTCTATTTTTAGGAGTGTAATAATCATGATATAGGTATATGACCTGGTATTAAATTGCCTTTTTGCAAAACTATGGTTTTGCACAAAGCAAAGACAGTCATATTTATCGTTGGAGTTATTTTAGCACAAAGGTTCTTCATCACTGAAATCACCTTCATGAAAACAATGTGCCATCCACCCTTCATTAAGTATGCAGTCAACCAGTTGATCAAATCTGCCAAGGCCGCAATAAGTTAGAATATTCTTGAAGAAATGAGTGAAATTTGAAACATATAAATCTGGAAAGTATGAGACTCAAATGAACTATGATATGAGCCATTATGTCTAAATGGAGCAGACCTAAAATAGTGATGAGTCTAATCCGATTAAAATGACTGCAAATTAACAGTGCCAACTCAACGAGGAAGTCAGAAAACATCCTAGCAGAAGAACAAAACAGATAAAAGATCCTTTATCCTCAGAAAAGGTCAGTGTTTTTGAGTCCATAATAAGTGTGGCAAAATGGTTTTCATGAGAGAGTACTATGGGAATGGCAAACCACTTAAAAATAACAATTTTTAAGTGGTTTGCCATAATAAATAAATTGCCATAATAAATAAATTGAATGCATTATCCTCAATGATCAGATGATTCAATAGTGAACTACTTAAAGGTGCTCTGTACCTTCACCTGGCATTGGCTCAGTTGTCCAAGAATGAGAAGTATAGAGAGTATTCAATTTCAGTTCAATGTTGAGTTCACAGCTACACTGCTCAGTACTGCTTATCCTCTATGCTGCTGCTTCTGGGGTTTTCCTAATCTAGCTGTGTGTTTTGTATGTGTGACATCATAGCAGCTAGCCTCCTTATCCTGCCTCCTCCTTACGATGCTGCTCCTCTCCATAGACCTCTTTTTGGCAGCATGTCATTTGGTCTGTTAGTTAAGCTAAAAAACATGTTTCTTCTCTATCTCTAGAGGCAGATTTGATCAGTGAACGCGAAGTGATCGGGCGAGCTTCCAGCAAACAGTAGTACAGATCTGGCAGACTGTTCCCCTGCCAGAACAGCCTGCTGGAAAAGCTTAATGTCAGTGTGAAAGGAGGAGAGGGGAGGAGGAGGGGAAATGCATTTTCTCTAATAAGATATATTAATAAGATTATTATTATTATTATTATTATTATTATTATTATTATTATTATTATTATTATTATTATTATTTTTGCTTGCATTTTGATTTATGCAAAGTTGTTTATAATCGAATGTATGCTTTTAAACAATATAGGTCTGGCATAATATCCATTATCCCAGCAAAGTAAAAAGAGCATTCCAAATTAGGTACAATAAATGACAGGATGGTAGTGTGTATACCATTTGTTTCCATGCTGGTGAGCTTACATTTATTGAAGAGACTCTACATTATACAATATGCTGTTGCTTAGTGGAAGCATCATGTAATTCAATATACAGTGGGACATTTATTTAAAACACAAATTGTCTACATGTGCATGGCAAAATTTTAGATTGGCATGGTGTCTTATAGAGTACAGTGGATAAATTACTATCTCTATAATAATCAGAAATTACTAAGTCAAAAATTACAAAATAGTATTCAAGCTTGCTATAGAAAGCACATTTTTTCATCAAATGTCAAACACTAAAAAGCTATAATATAATCATAATTAATTTTTAAATCCATAGAAATTGTGGAAGTTGTAAAAGCTAAGTAAAAATAATTATACTAGTAGTCATTGCACAGATATCACCATAAACTCGAAACTATTGCTTCCTTTTAAAGAGGTGGTAGACTAAAACAGCCACCATAAACTCCAGAAATTATTCCAAAAACTCCAAAAATACAACTTTTTCAAAACATTAAATTTAACATTAAATCCATTTTTGAGGATATTTATTTATTTATTGTTATAAATGAGTTCCCCATAGCTTATGGTGGGTTTAAAACACCAGAGCCACAGGAGCATGTTATAAAAATGTGATTACTGACTGTGGTGCCACATTGAATATCATGTGACTATGGAACCAATGCTTATATGTCATGGTGGGAGGTCTAGATAACAAAAAAAAAATGTTCTTAAAATTCTTAACATTCAGTGGGGGCACTTTATTTCTTTCATAAAAATTGTTGTCTATTATTAAGACTATAAAGTCTTAAGATTTGTTAAGTTGTTCATTTGTAAGTAACTGGATTGTGTATTTTGTAATTACAGTTTATCTAAAGATTGTTTTATTTGTTGTCAATTACATCTTTTTAAAGGGACTTATTTTTGTATAATGCTACGCTACAAAGGATTAAATAAGGGAGCTCCCATAGCAGAGGATTTACCAAGTGAAATACCAGACTTGGTACCTGAACTGGTGTACATATATTTTGCCAAATTTATTATGTGACTTAGAAATTTTTTGGGCCTTACTAGACAGTTGTTAGATCCTGGATGCTGGCAGCCATGACTGTCAGCAATGGTGCCAATGTCCAGTTTTCACAGTGACCACTCCAAGACACCGAGTACAGGAATGTCTGACCATCATATGCAGCGCCAGCATGTCCAGCGTGATGACATCATGCAGGTCATGTGACTCATGGCGCACCATGTGACCTGCAAGGTGGTGTGTTTAAACAGACAACTTCTGGACACAGCTATCTGTGTTTGGTCTTTTTAGCCTCACTACCCTGCTTTCCTTATTTATTCTTCTCTGGTTTGGACATTAGATTTGAATAAAACCAATTGAAAAAATGATTTTTAGCCCAAAAAATTAGTGAAACGCAATAATAAAAAATGCCTTTAAAGGGGTTTTCCGAGATTTTTATACTGAAGACCTATCCTCAGTATAGGTCATCATATCTGATCGTGGGAGTCCGACACCCAGGACCCCACACGATCAGCTGCTTGAAAAGGCAGCGGTGCTGGCAGTAGCATCGCAGCCATCTCTCTGCTTTTCCCAGGCCAACTAATGACATTTGCATCGGTCATGTGGCCTACGAGCAGCTCAGCCTCATTCAAGTGAATGGGGCTGAGCATGATACCAAGTACAGTCACTATACAATATACGGCACTGTGCTTGGTGAGAAAGGAGAAGGCAACGATGCTCACAGGAGAACTGCTTCCTTCTCAAAACAGCTGATAAGCGGTGTTCCTAGGTGTCATCAGTATAGGCGGGGGTCCCAGGTGTCATGAGGTTAGGTCATCAGTAGTGTTGAGCGAAGTTCTAAAAATTTGATTTGTCTGCTTCACTGAATTTTACAAAAAAATGTAGCTTTGTGATGAATTATTCCATCACAAAGTGCATTTTTTGTAAGTACGTAGCGGGGTGCAATGACAGGGAATATCCCCCATAGCGTTTGTCGCTGATTTCGGCATCTGAGATCAAAATTAAAGAGTTGATCATTGGGGGCGTGGCCTGACTGCCTATGTGAGTGGACGCACGCGGGTGAGCTCCGGAGCGGCATCGGCAGTAATCCTGCATCATCCTGACACCAGAGGCTACTCTTCGTCCTGACAACGTGGGGAACGAGAAGGAAGAGCTCCTATATCAACGGGGTGCCATGAAAAGAGCGGCGAAAAAAGATAAGGAGGCCAAAGATGGAGCGGGGCCTGCGCTGGCGCACAAGCATGGCGCTGCAGCTCTCGCAAGAACGGGGGATGTGGCAGCACGGCTGGAGCAGTATGCCAGAGTACCCCCGGGCGGCGCTTCCTCGGAGGTTCCCCCTGAAAAGGTAGAGGATGCTGGGGACGGTGCGGTGGGGGCTGGGGCCCGAAGACCTGGTGGGCGGCAAGATGGCGGAGGCGGCATGTTCGTGGAGGAGGAGGCGGGAAATGAGGTCCTTGGGGTCATGGACTCACAGGCTGCAACCGATGGCACAAGTCTGTCTCCAGAACCTCCCTTGCCAACAGAACCCACTACTAAAGATGTATTTCAGGCGGTACAACAATGTAGTTCTGCTCTGGTCACTCTTACTACATCCATGGGCTCCCTACAGGAAAATATGTCCTTTATACGTCATGATGTCAAAAAAATCAATGAACGCATTACTTTAGTGGAAGAAAGAGTGAGTCTCCTGGAAGATCAAATGCCTCCAGTTAAAAGGGACCTTGCTAAAGTTATTCACAATATCACTCTCCTGATTAATAAAGCGGAGGATTTGGAAAATCGCTCACGCCGCAACAATCTGCGCCTGATAGGAGTCCCGGAGAAGGCTGAGACCCCTAATGCTGTCACTTTCTTTGAAGGTTGGCTCAAAGACAAATTTGGAAGCAACTCACTGTCAGCCCTGTTCGCAATAGAACGTGCGCACAGAGTGCCCTCTCGCCCGCTGCCCCCGGGGGCACCACCTAGGCCTGTGCTCCTCAGAATCCTGCACTTCCAAGACAGAGACAACATCCTGAGAGCCGCAAGAGATAATCCTAATCTGCTGATTGACAATTGCAAAGTTTCTATCTACCCCGACTTCTCAGCTGAAGTCCAGAAACGTCGGGCCAGATTCCTGGATATAAAGAGACGGCTCCGTCAACATAATGTAAAGTACTCTATGTTATATCCCTCTAAACTTAGAGTGGTAGCTGGAGGCCGCGTACATGTTTTTGAGACGCCCGAGGATGCTGTACAATGGGTTGACCAGAACATTGATCTTCTCCGGCGCGACTTGGAGTGAGACTTTCAGCATTGAATACATGATTCTTGTGCACCTGGGATCCAGGGCATTTATGGTGAAGGAACCCCGCAGATGAGTACTCTGTCATTCTGATGTCCTCCCTAAGAAGTGTATATTTTTGCACCTTAGTATGGTTTTAATGCTCTGTTAAGAATAGTGAGGCTCCATGACTTAGTTTGGGATCTCTCTATTATGGGTATTCCATATTACTCGTATGACTTCACGATGTTATGTTTTTCTCCACTTGAGGTTACTTTATCCTTTTACAGGTTGCCCTTATTATGAGCGGTGCCGTCCGGGTTCGCTCTTTAATGACTAAGGACGGTTACATGCTTTCAGGAGTTATGTGGACTCTTTTCATCTGGCTATGTTTGGGTCTTCCCTTTCGATGCGATCCACTCGCGTACGCTAGTTGAAGGAAATCTGTTTGCTCCGGGTCCTTGTTTTTTGACCTATGGAGGAGTTTGTGGTTTTTATTTTTCCTGTCTGGGAAAGTAGGGGGATGGGTGGGGGGGAGGGTTCCACAGAGAGACTGCCCGACCAAATATGTATATGTGATGAACCGACTTATTGGAAATTTAGGAAATGCTCCTGTTCACTATATCTTATTTATCTTTTATCATGGCGAGTAATACACATGTCATTGTCTGGAATGTGCGAGGTCTTGGTGAAGCCACTAAACGGCAGGCGGTCTTTACTGCGCTCCAGGGGTTTCAGCCAGCTGTTCTGTGTCTCCTAGAAACGCACCTTACTAAGCAGTCTCAAAGGCTGATTCATAGACCGTGGATCTCGCATTCATATCACTCTACCTACTCTACACTAGCCAGGGGGGTCAGTATATTAATACATAGAGCTATTCCTTTTGAATGTCATTCTGTGGAAGTAGATAAGCCGGGAACCTGCCCGGAAGGCAGGTTTGTGTGCCTTCGTTGTACTATCTATAAGATTCAATTATACCTGATAGCGGTGTATATCCCCCCACCATATTCATGTGAGGTCATTAAACGGATTATAACACTGATTTCTCAGGGACCCCAGCTTCCGATATACCTTTTAGGAGACTTTAACAAATACCTGGACCCACTGCTCGATAAATTCCATGGTGGGCGGATACCGCCGACTGTTAGGGACACTTCTCTGGCGAAATTGCTGAGGGAACTAGATATACATGACATGTGGCAGTTAAGACATCCGGACCTTAGGCAATACTCGTGCTTTTCATCCTCGTACAATTCCCTATCTCGTATTGATCTACCACTGGGGACATTAGAGGCCTCAGCGCTGGTTTCTAAAATTGAATATCTGCCGCGTAGCGTTTCAGACCATTCAACCATCCATATGGAGCTAAGTCTGGCTTCTCAGGGAACATCTGGTGGTCCTTTCTTGTGGAAGTTGAATCCTTTTTGGATCCAGCTTCTGGATGAACAGGATCCATTGTGTGAAAAGCTGATTGACTTCTTTACATCTAATATAGGCACTGCGACCTTAGGGTCGGTATGGGACGCAATGAAGGCATATGTTAGGGGATTATATATCCAGAGAATTAAGAGACGGAAGACACAAACAAAACAGAAGTGTGACTTGCTCGCATGTCAAGCAAGGGACAGGGAAGCTGAGTATGTCGCTGATCCCTCTGACTCTGCCAAATCTATGTGGCTCGAAGCTCAGAAAAAACTCTCTGAATATATAATGAGTGCAGCTGAAAATAAAAGGTTCTTCCTCAAACAGAAATATTATGAGGCTGGGGAAAGTGCAGGTACTCTCCTCGCCCGAATTGTGAAATCACAGGACGGCCCGTCCAGAGTTGGTAGACTTATTAATATCAACGGGGAGCAGGTGACGGAGGACCCGGCTATATTAGAGGAATTTTCAGATTATTATAGAAAACTTTATACCTCCACTTTGCAGGGGCAGGGAGTAAGAGAGATAAGATCATATTTGGATGAAGTATCTCTGCCTAAATTGACACAGGAGTGGGTTAGTTACCTGGATGAACCCCTAGATATAGAAGAACTAAACATAGCATTGAATTCCTTCCCGAATGAAAAAGCTCCGGGCTTTGATGGCCTCCCTATTGAATTCTACAAAAAATACCCTGACATTTTACTTCCCCGCTTGCTGGATACTTTTAGAGACGCTCTGGTGAAGGGAGTGCTACCAGCTTCTATGAGAGAGGCGGTAGTGGTGGTTATCCCTAAGCCTAATAAGGATCCCACCTTGGTTGAGTCGTACAGGCCCATATCGTTGCTCCCAACAGATGTTAAAATATTAGCAAAAGTTCTTGCGAACAGGTTAAATAGAGCCATCTCAACTATCATCCACACGGATCAATCCGGTTTTATGCCAGACAAAAGCACAGCAATTAATTTACGACGCCTGTTCATAAACCTGCAAAGGCCTATGACTACGGGCGGTGCTAGGGCAGTTGTCTCTTTAGACGCTGCAAAAGCCTTTGACAGTGTGGAATGGCAGTATTTATGGGAAGTTATGGAGAGTATGGGCTTTGGGCCTGTCTTCTTACAATGGGTGAAGTTATTGTATAATCTACCACTTGCCAGGATTAGGGCGAATGGCTTATTATCATCTCCATTTTCTCTGCACAGGGGAACGCGACAGGGATGCCCGCTCTCACCACTCCTGTTCGCAATTGCCATAGAACCCCTCGCCTGCATCCTAAGGTCATCATCTCAATGGGTTGGGTTCCCGCTGGGTAGACAGGAGGAAAGAGTCTCACTATACGCGGACGATATGTTATTATATGTGGGCGATTTGGAAAAATCTATACTGCCCCTGATGAACCACATTACTGTTTTTGGCCGGTACTCTGGACTGACAATCAACTGGGATAAGTCGGTCATTCTTCCAGTAGATCCATTACCGACCCAAATGGATTGGTCCCTTGTCCCATTACAGGTCAGACAGAGTTTTAAGTACCTGGGGATTAATGTCACGTCGAAGGTAGCTGATTATGTTAGACTAAACATAGATCCATTGATTCAGAAATTCAGTGACAAACTAAAAGCCTGGTGTAAACTTCCTATGTCTCTTATTGGCCGATGTAACTTGATCAAAATGATTTGGATGCCACAGCTCTTATATGTTCTGCATAATGCCCCGATATGGATACCTCAGAGGGTCTTTTTTAAAATTCAAGGCCTTTTTAGGTCCTTGCTTTGGAAAAAACAACAACCTAGAATTCGTCTGGAAACCCTGCAAAAAGGGAAAACAGAGGGAGGACTTGCCCTGCCGAACCCCTGGCAGTATTTTCTGGCGGCCCAGCTCCAACATCTTCAGGGATGGGGTCAGACTACTGACTTGGGTCCCTCGGCTAAAATGGCGTCGCAGTTCATAAAGCAGAAAACCCCGATAGCACTAGCGGAGATGGGTAATTATTATTCTCTTCAAAAGAAATTCCCTACCTTCTCCCTCATAGTTAAAGTCTGGGCCAAGTTTAAAGAAGTGAATGGGATACAGAGTTGCTATGATATGACACCCCTGTGGCGCAACCCGCAATTGCCTGAAATCTTTCGTCTGGAAGGTTTTTCCCCATGGGAGATTAAAGGTGTAATATTCCTGTCGCAACTTCACTCAGAAGGGACTATGAAATCCTTTGCCAATTGCAGTCAGAATATAATCTCCCGCGAACAGCCTTTTATCAATTTCTGCAATTGCGGCACGCCTTTCAAACACAATTTAAAGAGAAGACGCAGTTAGCTGAGTCACCTTCAGTATTTCAGCAGTTATTGAGGAGGGGTAGTTCTAAAGGTGTTATTTCTATGCTGTATGATGATTTAACAGCTAAGATGTCTACTACTGACCTGAATACACTAAAAACTAAATGGGAAAAAGATGTTGGTCCTCTAGCGCAAGCGGAATGGGAGGAATTTATGGCTGAGACTCCGGTCCTTTCCCTTGGTGAGGCACAGAGAGTCTCCCAGTTGTATCTTCTTCACAGGGTATACAGAACCCCAACATTTCTTTGTAAAATTGGTATTAGGGAAAATGCTGAGTGCCCACGCTGCGCAGTAAATGGGGCTGATTTGCTTCATATGTTTTGGACTTGTTCCAGTTTACACACCTTCTGGGACGATGTCCTTCAGCTGATCGCTGAGGTGACACATGTCAGGTTGTCTCGGGAGCCAAAGGAGTGCTTGCTCGGGCTGCTGAGAGACTCTGAGAGCGGGGGTGCTTTAGATATTTGTATACGTAGAATGTTATTCCAAGCCAGAGTTTTGATAGCTAAATACTGGTTAGATAGTCATCCGCCATCAAAGTCGGAATATATCAATAGGCTGAATGTGATTCTACGATGCGAACTAGGAATGTACTTGAAAAGAAAATGCCCAAAGAAATGTATCAAAATATGGCAGGGCTGGTTTGATTCACCAGGTCTAGCCTCACACACCTTACGAAGTGAATTCGTTAAACTTCAACTTACAACATCTTAATGGTCGTTGTATAGAAGTAAGGATAACCATTATGGCTGGGTCATGTCCAGATGTCTTACTAGAAGATCTGGTAACCTGGATAGTGATATAGCTTTCTATGACAACATATATATTTGCACATGAGGAAATGGCGGGTAGTCTCTGTGGGGTTAGGGTGGTTGGGAGGGGTGGGGAAGGGTATGTTCAAATTGAGCTCTTATAGCTCTTACCCCAGTACCTCAGGACAGGAACGGGGAGAAAAAATAAAAATGTGTGATCTGTTTACTGTGTACCCTATGTGCTTTTCCAGCATTGTATCTTTGAGTTATAACTTGAATGCAAATGTTTAATACCTTGTATTTTAACGAATGGACCTTATGTATGCCGATATCTGTGATTTTGATTGATGTACAAGTGAACAGAATGCAAATAAAAAATTTACTTGGAAAAAAAAAAAAGAGTTGATCATTTAAAAAACAATAAATTAAATTGTACTTACCTCATCCATTTGAGCATGAAGAGGCCACTGTGGCCATCTTACTTGAAGATTCTGCACAAAATCTTGCATGGTGCGTGATGATGTCATCACGCTGATCAGCTGTGCATGAGATTTCGTGCATATCTTCAAGCAAGATGGCCACGGTGGCCTCTTCACGCTCAAATGCATGAGGTATTATTTTTTTATTTTTACTGCCATTTCAGGAAAAATTGATTCGTTACCAAGAAGTACAAGGAAATTCGGCTTTGCGACAAATCAAATTTTTCCTGAAATTCGGACCAAAGTCTGTTTCAGACACTTTGATTCGCTCAACTATAGTCATCAGTAGTAAAATCCTGGAAAACCCTTTTAAGTTTAATCGATCTATAGGATTAGTAAATTTGCTCCAGTATGAGCCACTGTGATAAATGTGGTTCACACCTGGTCTAGTTGTAAGCTGTCTAAATTTAAAGTTGTCCTGTCTTTTTCTATTGACTATCTATCCTATTAGGTCATCAATATCAGATCGGCGGGGCCCTCACCCATCAGCTGTCCCTTCTCTCTTCTTGTCCTTCAGAGAAAAGGAAGAGAGAAGGGGACGGCACATGCGCACTGTCTCATTTTACAGCTGATCGGTGGGGGTACCGGGTGTCGGATACCCACCCATCTGATATTGATGACTTATCCAGAGGACAGGTCATCAAGAGAAAAAGCCTAGACAACCCCTTTAAGACAGTAGATCTAACACCAGTCAGTATTGCAATACCATGGACAGGCTTGTGTCATCATGTGTACATCACTAAAAATGTAACAAATGATGTGATGACTTGTTGCACTCTGAATGTGTAAACTGGAGTAGGGTTCCCACCCCACAATATAGGTAATAAGAGAAAACTCCAGTTTCTTTTTAAGTTGAAATCTTAATCATACTTTTATTGTAGTTGCGGCACCATATAACATGTGACGTTTCGGCCAAATGGCCTTCTTCAGACACTGGTGTACAAAAATATATACAAAACATAAATATAATAAAATAAAAAGAACAAAATACAAAATAGCTTTGCTTTAAGTATTATTAAAAGAAAAGTATATATACTATATCTCTTAGTTGTGCATAGTATATATTGCGTCATCTCAGGGTATGCAAAAGCCTCATAAGATACCTCAATTTATCTCTCCAAGGCCATGGAGATTAAATAAATCACGGATGTATCACAAAAACAGAAAATTCTGATGACTACAGGTAAGAAGGGCAGCACTCCAGGTAAATAAAATTCAACAAATAAATATGTAAATATACGGGCACATGAATACTGACATTATGGTGAAAAACAGCAGATGTCAACATATGGGCATATATATATCTTTCTATTCAAGTAAATACCGTTGATAGCCATTTTACATGTGATCAATTGTTAAGAAACCATCAGTTACCATCAACAAATATCCCTTTGTTGTTAGCCATAATAGGATCAAAGTCCCAAGTACCAACTCACCTGTTGCCGCTAAGAGAAAAAGAGCAGAGAAGAAATAGCGCAAATGAGAGCTACAGCAATCGCTGTTAGCCGGTAAGTGTGCGCTAGAAAGGTTGGTAGAAGCCAGCGTTCTTATGCTCAGCGTCTCCCTTCACTTCCGGTCCGGGTGGTGGAGCGCATCACCTGATCATGCGTTCCACCTGGTGAAAGTGACGTTAGTGGAACGCATGTGCGTTCCAATAACCAGTAAGTAGAATTATAGCGGTGCAAGGCAGAGGATGTCAGGGAGAAAAGATGCCCAGATATGAAAAGAAAAGAACTTGAACAAAAAAAGGATATAAGTGTAGAAGAAGGCAACCTTGAGTGGGTCCTTGAAGCTTTAAATGGTCTGAAAGAAATATAAAATAATATGGTGAGATAGTCAAACATTAATCATTAATCGATGTACACTCCATAATAAAGGCTATTATGTTATGTTAAAGAGCAATCATTTTTGAAAAATGGAAACATATGAATTATCATAGTTGTTGGATTTCATATTCACAGTTTAATCCTCTTGGTTCGAGGGTATCTAGTGTATGTATCCAAAACGCTTCCCTTCTTTTAAGTTGTTTGATCCTGTTACCTCCCCGTCTTGGTTGTGTTACATGTTCAATTATTTGAAATCTGAGTTGTGACAGATTGTGTTTTGCGGTAAAGAAATGTGATGGTACGGGCAGTAGTAAATTTTGTTTCCTAATTGATGACTTGTGTTGGCAAATCCTATTTCTAATAGTCTGTGTTGTTTCACTAACGTAGGCAAAACCACACGGGCATTTCAAAAGATACACCACAAATGTGGAATCACAGGTAAAGAATTCCTGAATGGGGAATGGTTTGCCTGTACGTGGGTGAAAAAATTGAGGGCCTTTTTGGACATTAGTGCACTGGGCACAATGTAAACACGGAAATGTTTCCTTCTTGGGTGTGTTAAAACACTTCCTGGTTATTGGAACGCACATGCGTTCCACTAACGTCACTTTCACCCGGTGGAACGCATGATCAGGTGATGCGCTCCACCACCCGGACCGGAAGTGAAGGGAGACGCTGAGCATAAGAACGCTGGCTTCTACCAACCTTTCTAGCGCACACTTACCGGCTAACAGCGATTGCTGTAGCTCTCATTTGCGCTATTTCTTCTCTGCTCTTTTTCTCTCAGCGGCAACAGGTGAGTTGGTACTTGGGACTTTGATCCTATTATGGCTAACAACAAAGGAATATTTGTTGATGGTATCTGATGGTTTCTTAACAATTGATCACATGTAAAATGGCTATCAACGGTATTTACTTGAATAGAAAGATATATATGTGCCCATATGTTGACATCTGCTGTTTTTCACCATAATGTCAGTATTCATGTGCCCGTATATTTACATATTTATTTGTTGGATTTTATTTACCTGGAGTGCTGCCCTACTTACCTGTAGTCATCAGAATTCTCTGTTTTTGTGATACATCCGTGATTTATTTAATCTCCATGGCCTTGGAGAGATAAATTGAGGTATCTTATGAGGCTTTTGCATACCCTGAGATGACGCAATATATACTATGCACAACTAAGAGATATAGTATATATACTTTTCTTTTACTAATACTTAAAGCAAAGCTATTTTGTATTTTGTTCTTTTTATTTTATTATATTTATTAGGGATGAGCGAACTTTTGAAAAGTTCGGTTCGCTTCGGCGAACTTTCGTGAAGTTCGGATTCGTACGAACCGAACCTAAAACTAACCTTGCTATAACGGCTGAATAATTGCTGCTACAATAATGGGAGTCTGATAGGGTATAGTTTTGTTTACTTGCAGTTGCTATTACAATGAAAAAAGGGGAAAAAATCCAAGTGACTTCAACAACGGCGACGCAAAATATACGCATATTTGAGAATTTACACTAATGCGTACGCTAATGCGAACATTCCTGCACAAATAACGAACATACAGTGTAGCGTTGTCAAAGGTACACTACTTAACTGAATATGTACGCATTAGCATACTCATACACTGCGTCTGCGAACATTCCTACTCAAGTAACGAACATACAGTCTAGTGTTGTTAAAAGTACGCTACTTAACGGAATACGTACGCATTAGCGTACAAAACTGTAGCGTAATATTCTCACGAATGCTTCGTTCGTACGTACGTACGGTCGCACGACGTAGAGGCATAGCGATGACAAAACGAGCAGCTGCGTTTAGCTCTGATGAGCTCAAATTCATGGTCCGTGTTATGGACAGGGAGAACTATGATGGCCCACACCGCCATCAACATGTCCACAAAAAGGAGGTCATAGAGGTGGTGATCCGAGGCCTGCTACATCGGTGTAGGACTGTGCGGACCCCGTGCCAGATACAACGCCGATGGTCGGATCTAAAAATAAAGACCCCAGAGTGTCTAAAGGAAATACGGGAGGAGATAAGAAGGGGTAAGTAACAAAATATTTGAAAAGTAAAATCATGTTAATAAATTAGTGTACTGTATTGTATATATACCAGTCAGGGTTGCTAACCGTCCACAAATTTCTGGACAGTCCGTAAAAATAGGCAACTTTTTTCCTCTGTCCGTGAAAAAAATAGAGATGTCCGTGATTTTTTAGAGGCTGGCGATACTACATTATTTTGGTGGTAATTATCATCATTTTACAGCTCACAGTAAATGGTGGTAATGAGTTCTGATCAGTATATTGAGCTATAGACCTTTATTACTTATAATATTTATCCTTCATTATGTTGGCCATCCATGATTTTGGGATAAGTTGTCCAAAGTTGTCCAGAAAAAAAAAATTGTGGTTGGCAACCCTGATACCAGTGCCAATAATGAAAACCATATAGAAGGACAACGTGGGCGTGCGTGGTGCGCTGCAGCAATTTTCTTTCATGCTAGGCCACGCCTCTAACTCCACTCAAACAAGTGAAGGTATTCCCAGATACGTACCCCTTCCCAGTTATTTGCCTTAGGATACTTTCACATATGTGGTGGTGATCCGGCAGGCTGATCCGCGGTATTTGTCCTGCAAATTCCCGACGTTCTTGCTGGATAGCGGCCGGTTCAGCGCCGTCACCCATTATTGTTGATGGGGCTGGCCGTTCTCCCTTTTGTGTCAGGCAAATGCTGGATCCGGAGAGATCCGTTGGGCTGTTCCCGGACGTAACAGCCCACCGGATCTCTTGCGCTAGTATGAAAGTACCCTTAGATATATGCCCCTTCATAGTTAGTGCTTCCTCCTCCTACACACAGACTCAAAGACGTGCTCATGCTGCATCTAATGTGTCTGGAGTGGGCGATATCAAAAATATTCACACGATAAAGATATTAAGAAATTTATTGCAATAAATAATACACATTTAGAAGAAAAAAACACTTGGGGCCACAAGGAGAAGACATTATACTGTATGTGGGCAGCCACAAGGAGACATTACACTGGACGTCGGGGAAGGTGAAGGGACTGCTCCCTGCTTACCGTCACCCGTCTCTGCTTCTTATGGATGCAAAGACAGCTGACCACGGGACATAGCCACCCATTCCCGGACTCAGCCGCTAAAATCCTGACAGTCCAGCCTAATCCGGAACGGTTGGGACTGGAGCTATGGTATACTAGTGCATTGTGTGTGCTGTATTTATATTTGTTATGTTTGTACCTGCAGAATGTGACACACACAAATCTTTTATTCATTCATTCAACCCTCCCAAGAAATGCCCCCTCCATCAAATATGCATCCCAGATATTCTATGATCCCTTAACTTGAAATGCCCACTCCACATCATATCGCCCTCCTCTCACCCATAATATCTTCATAGTAGTATACAGTGTTAGTATTAAAAACGGTCATCATAACAATTGTGTACGGATTTATGTTGCAGAGCGACGTCAGCGACGTCAAGGCCATTTGGCCCCGGCAGGACCTGCAGCTTCATGTAAGTGTAAACATATTTAATTAATTTTTAATCCAGGCTATGTGGGAGTGCAGCTGCAGTGATATAAGAGCACTAGTGGTTAGGAATGGGATCCAGCCCCAAACTATTCAGATGTATCAACATCAGCAATTACAACTGTTCATTTGAGTTGAATGAAATGCCATTATTTAATGATTTTTTACAGCTGCTGCACCACAGGGGCCCTCTACCCCGCCTCAACCCCAGCCACAGAGGAGCCCACCTGCCCCTCCAACAGCCCCCGAGGAAGAAGGTAGGTAGACTGTGTAACACCCCAGAGTAGTGTTACAACTCTGCGTAACCAGCTTCCATCTGTGCGCTACTCTAGAAACGTAGTTCTGTGCATTGATGTCATCACCAGCATTAATATGTATTATATTCAATGTTATGCAACTGTTTCCCATGTAATGTACCTGGTGGACCAGCAGGTGTCAGTAAATACTATGGCAGATTCAGATGTAGTTTTACCAGAATGGTACGGTCCTTAGTCCATTCTGACCCCGTCTGCTGGAGAGAAGTTAAGTTCTTCCAACTTCCTGCAGTCAGGAGGAAATGACTGTTTAGTCAGGGAGTTGTCCCCTGTACCCTGATTGGGGAGGACATGTGCAGGACAGCAGAGCACCTTCAGCTCTGCTGTACCCTAAAGACAGAGTAATATAGCCAGCAATAAGGCACAACAATACTCTCAAGGGAAGCCAGACTTAAGAGGTAACCTCAGCTTAGAACAGGAAGCCTGAAACCTGAATTTCCAAGCATCTGCCAAGTATAAGCAATAAGCTGCACTTGCTGGACACCAAGCTGAAGGATGAACTGAGTTATTTGCATTCAAAGTTAAGTCAATAAAATACGTTGGACCATTCCCAAAAGTCTGCGCATCATTCCCATCTGACGACCCTCAATTACTACTACTAGTAATTTTCTGCAGCCGGAGCCACCGCCTGGGGCCTGTTCATCTCACGAGGTAGGAACACCGTGACAATCCCACCAAAGACTTAAGTGACCTAAATACCCCTTGGCGCTCCTACCCCTGGGACATAAAGGAAAATCACCTTAGAGGGCCCTGGAGGGGGAAAGGGTCACCCCCGTAGCAACCACGGCACCCCGGGCACTGCAACTGCCAAGACTGACCTCTCTAAACCCCCCACCAAACCACCCTTGCAGCCGGCCAATAAAACACACAACACCTTAAGTTGGGTAAGGGTCGGTCACAGCTTTATTTTCTTATCTTATTCCAAAACTTCAACTTGTTGACCATAAACACCATAACCCGGAGTATTGAAGCGCTATGCCCCACAGCGTTCTGTGGGCAAGTCTGCCTTCTTCTCCGTCTGAAATCGTCAACCGACCTCTGCTGTGACTTGCAATGTAAAACACTGAAACAAACCAGAAATGAATAAGAAAAAGTAAAGAAAACGATGAAATAATGTGCACCACTGCTCGTCAGTCATAGACGCCTTTACTTAGGCACCTCGGTGTCCGCTAAAATCAAAAGTGTAATTGGTGGAACTTCTGTCTTCAAAATAGAATCTAAATTTATGCTTTATCTTTTGTAGCTCCAACCGTCAGGGAGGCTGAGTTTTCCCCAGGACCCTGGGAGGACCACACCGTATGGGTGTCTAGTAAGTACAAAGCCATAATTCACATAAGTGAAATATTCTCAAGCACTAGGATCATGTCACCCAACAT
>ONZH01030858.1:0-28483 GCA_900303285.1 Rhinella marina | reverse complement strand
ATCATCAGATACTATGCAGATGTACAACAAGCTTATAAGACTTTGGACATTGATGCAGTAGATATTCCAGATTGGTGCCAAGCACAAAATATTGCAGATTTGCCTCCTTTGCCGCAAATAACACCCTGGACACCGGTGCGCTCCACAAAGACACAGCTTGGAAGACATACACCAAACAAAATGACTCCAAGAGACTTCAAATCAACGACCCTCTACAGATGGACATTGAATAACTTGCTGCCTTAATAGTCCAAGTATCTACACATGTTATTTTACCTTTGCTTTTCTATCTTATTTTCTTCCTTTCTATCCTTGAAACTAACTATCCTATCTTTTAATTTGCTTCCTGCTTCTTAAATCAACAGGGAGATGTCATCTCCTTAAAGTTCGTTCTATCCCTTTGTACTTATGTCTCTTGGTTCTAACAATGACCACCTATACTTAGTTGGGGTTAAATTCACATCTTTTACAGCAGGCCTGGGATGGGGCCTTAGACTGACCAAAACGAAGGTCTTCTCCCCTTATTGTTCAGAGGATATATCTAATTCTTTTCCTCTCTTTGCATCTATATGCAGTTTTCATATTTTCTATACAATTTTTTGAACATGTACCATGTTGTTATTTCATACTTACCCTCCCCCCCTCTTTCCTACCCTGACCCTCTTACTCCCCCCCCCCTCCCCTCCCTCCTCCAATGCGGTACCTGGCCACCTGGAAGCGGCCTATAACATTGCCTTCATACCTTAACTTTCTTATACTTTTCTCCTTAGCATATGAGACTCTACACATATATGAAGAATATGGCTGAACTAACTGTATGTACATTCAATGTGAAGGGCATGAACGCACTGGAAAAGAGAAGCCAAATTTGCCGCTTTTTACACAAGAATCAGGTAGGAGTTGCCTTCCTACAGGAAACTCACTTTAGAGACAAACATGTACCATGCTTCAGCCATTTGGTTTATCCTCAATGGCATCACAGCACCTCTCCATCCTCAACAACCAGAGGCGTTAGTATAATTTTCTACAAAAACACCTCTTTTTCTGTGCGTCCTGCTCTTACTGACCCAAATGGGAGGTACATATTCAATAAGGGAACGATTGGAAATCAACTGTAATGTGTATGCCCCGAATGTCAATCAAGCGACCTGGATTTGTGATGTATTAGATATTTTTAGATCCTTTGCGGAAGGCTGTATTATATTAGGAGGTGACCTTAATGTCTCTTTGAATCCAGAGTTAGACTCCTCATCATCTGCCACATCGCTCCCCTCCAAAGCTGTGCACAAAGTACAAAAGAAAATAGTTGACTTTGCACTTGCAGATGTATGGAGATCTCTCCATCCTCACGATAGGGACTACTCTTTTTTCTCACACCTACATAAAAACTATCACAGGCGTGATTACATTTTAGTCCCACCTGCACAACTACACTTATGCCACATGGCCAAAAGATGGAACATCATTCTATCAGATCAAGCCCCCGTCTTCATGTCTTTCAGCTTAATTGGTCTTTCAAAAACGGAATACCAATGGCGTTTAAATAGCACACTCCTAGATAAACCATGTCACATTGAGAAGGCAAATGCAGTCCTCACTGAATACTTTAAACTAAATGCTTCCTCAGAAATTTCAGACGGCATACTTTAGGAGGCACATAAGCCTGTAATCAGAGGGCATTTTATTGGACTAGGAGCACACCTTAATAGACTAAATAGACAAAAATCTATTGTTGACCTTCATGAAAAGATTCAGCTGTTAGAATCAGCCCACAAAAAAATCTCAAACACAGACATTGTGGGACCAACTAACCACATCCCGAAATGACCTCAAAAACTTGCTAAACACTTACACAGCTAAGCTAGTTTTATCCACCCAATACAAATATTACACACACGGGGACAAGGCCACTAAGCTACTGCTCTCTCAGATACAAAAACGTAAAGCAAAATCCTTCATAGCAAACATCAAATCTAAAGACGCCAGGGAAATTTGCGCCCAGATCTCATTGCAAAACAATTCACTGAATATTACAGAGAATTATACAACCTCGAGATACCACCTTCCCTTGACAATACGGTCGACAGAAAGACATATATTGATAAATGGCTTTCCACACGTCAACTCCCTAAAATAACATCTGATCAGGCTACTCCCTTATCTGCTCCTTTCAAACTTTCAGAACTGGAATCAGCTCTTAAGGAATCTCCAATAAATAAATCCCCAGGACCTGATGGATTGCCTATTATATATTATAAAACATTTAGCTCCTCTCTTCTTCCCTTCCTCTTAAAAGTTTGTATTGCCGCCCTAGAAGGTTCAGCTCTTCCCAATCAAATGTTGATGGCACATATTACTATCATACCTAAAGAGGACAAAGATCTGTCCCAATGCGCTAGCTATTGCCCGATTTCCCTATTAAATAATGACCTGAAACTTTTTGCCAAGATGATTGCAAATAGATTGAAACCCCTTCCCCCTCACCTCCTTGCACCAGAACAAGTCGAGAGGGCAAAATGAATACAACACGGTTACTACTGTACATGTTATTCAACAGGCCAAATTATCTTCCTCATCGTTAGTGCTTCTCAGCACTGATGCTGAGAAAGCTTTCGATCGAGTGGACTGGCTGTTTATGTGAAGAGTCCTTACACGCTTAGGAATCTCATCCCAATTTATAGCTGCCATCATGTCTATGTATGCCGTTCCTAAAGCTCGGATATGGATGAATGGAATACTTTCCCCTACTTTCGACATTGGTAACGGCACTAGACAGGGCTGTCCCCTGTCCCCAATTTTATTTGTCTTAACGATTGTAACACTACTCCAAGCCTTTAGAGAAGACAGTAGAATAAGAGGTATCCAAATTGGAAATACAGAACATCAACTAGCTGCTTTTGCAGATGATGTACTACTATTTATACCCAACCCTTCTGAAGCTCTCCAGGCAGTTATGTCTGTTTTTGATCATTTTGGCCAACTTTCGAACTTTAAAATAAAGCTATCAAAATCCCAAATCCTAAACATATCTAGTTTGGAACTACAGAGGAATTTTCCTTTTATATGGTCCACAACCTCCATTAAATTCTTAGGAGTAAACATCACTCCTGAAGTTTTCTCCTTATACAAAGCCAATTTCCGAACCCTCCCCACAAATATTTTCTCTCAAATACCATCTTGAGCCATTCCTTTTGTCTCCTGGTTTGGAAGACGAGCCTTAATCAAAACCGTGATCTTACCCAAAGTTCTCTATTAACTGCAAGTCCTTCCCATAAAATTACCAGATCTCTTCTTCACTAAATTAAAATCAATACTATCCACCTTTTTGTGGCGCAAGCAGAGACCTAGATTAGCACATAAATACCTAATCCAATCCTCTGTACATGGCGGTCTGGGAATACCTGACTTTAGGACCTACTACAAAGCAGTTCATAGCACTAGGTGCCTAGATTTACTGAGAGCACCTAGAGATAGACTAGATATACTGTACAGGCTGAACTTGCAATGGCTGCTATCCCTATTAGGTCTTTGCTTGTGTCCACAAAGCACATCTCACCTAACCTGTGCTCGATTCCAAATGTTATAACTAAAAATACTCTTACCATGTGGCGAGTGGATGGAATTAAACAAACCCTACTCTCTCACCCTTTAGAGTTAATGCAGGTTAGAGATGCATTACTAGACTCCTCCCCAGCTTTCAGAGATACTTTGCAACTCTCAGCACTTTCAAAAAATACACAACTTTTAGATATCTGGGATCCAAACAATGTATCCTCACATGAAACCCTTCTCACTCATCTTCTGTATCTTTCCACTTTTCACATAAATCACCTAACTACTTAAAAAAACCTCTTTATTTGCCTGAAATGACTTGCAAAATATTTGATTTTATTAGAAACCATTTTTTGTAACTCAGGATGAATTCTAAATTGATAGAGTTTACTTGCTCATCTCTAGTATGTCGTTTTATACATATCTCTTTGTACTCCACAGACCAATTTTCCCCGATGTTTTCACTACGTTTTTGCAGGTAGCCTCAAACTGTTCAATCAGTATTTTTTTAAATAAAATATTTTATTAATTGTTATGCTTGTATCCACACAAATGACTTCTTTCCAAAAGAAAAGGAAACTGAGTGTCTCAAACCACTAATACAATAGGAGCAAAGAAAATTTGCCTGAGAGGCCTTGATTGATTTCTCATTATGGAGGGTACTGAACATGCATGGTACTGAACATGGTACTGAACATGCTCCACTGGTTTTCTGGGGGGAAAAATATAACAATTAGCACATCTCACATCTGTTGGCATCAGATAAGCTTTGGAGTGCTAATATGAATATTTTTTACAGAAACTCAGAGGGTTATTGCTTAGCGTACAACACTCTGCACATGTACGTACATATACTAGTACATACTATATACACATGTACGTCCATAATGAGAAATAGTACCCCCAAAACAAAACATATATAGTGTCCAGAAACCGAGTAGCTTGCTAGTCAACATATTTGTATATATTTCAACATCAGAGTTGAGGATTCTCAAGATTTCCCCACCATTTGGGAGATGCGTATAAACAGACCATTTTTTATTGATCTAGGATGAGAGTCAAAAGAGATTGGCAAAAAGACATTGGGGGAGATTTATCAAAAGTGGTGTAAAAGAAACCTTATTTAGTTGCCCATTGCAACCAATCAGATTCCACTTTTAATTTTTTGGAGCTCCTTTGGAAACTCAAAGATGGAATCTGATTGGTTACTATGGGCAACTAAATAAGGTTTCCTTAAAAAAAAAACTATTTTAACGAGAATCACATGTTTAGAATGTATCAGTAAATATTTCCACTATGTTCAAGTACAAGAGCTGGCTAAATCTAGAGAAGAATTTCTCTACAAACTGAGTACTAAAGCATTCAAGCATTTTTTACACTACAAACACAAATTGTTTGCACATGGTAATAAGCATTATAAATTGTCTCATCACATTAAAGAGTCAAAGGAAAATACACATTACAGATGTGAAAGACAAAAATGGGTCGACTTTCATCTCTACTACTGCTATAGCTCAAACTGTATTATACTCAACAGTATTATACAACACGTTACACCTTAATACCTCAGTGTAACCTACCCTGCTGCCTGACAGGGAGGCCAACACCTGAACATTTCTCTTCTCCATTGATCTTCCTCAACTTGATTAGAAACCTGTCTAAATAGACACCCTTTGCCTAAGCAAAGGCTAATAGCTCACATTACTCGCATCTAATAGGTGGGAAAGGAACCTCAGTTATCTTGCTGTTATGAGCCAATATACTTACTGAATTTGGGCCAAAATTCTAGCATCTAGAATTGTATATCCCGATATACTGTATGTATAATAATTCTGAAAAAATCTGGTTTTGTAACAAGGAGAGAAGGCAGAGACAACTCCACACAATATGTTCACTAATTCAATTGGCCAAATAAACAAAGTCCTATTTATTCTGTTGCTGGAAACTTTGCTCCCAAATGTTAGCAAGATGAAGGTATTCAAAGTCTCAGAGTAGGTCTAAGTTAACTTCAAGTTGTTACTTTTGATGATGATGATGATGATCTTTTAATTTTAAATTTTCACTAATTCACTAATTTGAATTTTCACTAATTCCCCAGACACTCTACAGTATTTATCGGATTTACTGAACCGATATGGTGCCCTGTCCAACTTCAAAGTAAATCTAGGAAAGTCTGATTACAATACCTTACCCAAGACAGAAGTCACACAATTGAAAAAAATTAACTCCTTTTACTTGGACTAAATCCTCCCTAAACTACCTGGTTATCCATATTCATCAAACTGTAATATAGAGCTCTTTAACCTTAACGTCAAACCACTTTTAGCAGACCTCAAAAAGTTACTGATAAACTACTATTTACCATTAATTTAATGGGCGGAGTGAAAGAACTAAAATATTGTATCTATTTTGCATAGTCCCAATGCCATTACCACTTTCAATATTTTATTCTGTTAGGCAGTCCTTCGCTTGATTTCTATGGAAAGGATGGAGGCCTCTTCTTGACCATAGCATTTTAATTAAACAGAAGACACAACGAGGGATGAGCTTAAAGGAGTTCTCTGCGAATTAAGAAAATGAAAATACTTAAATATTACTTTATTATAAATATATTCCCAAATACTTTTCATTAGTTTAATGGCTCATTTGATCTTGGGAGCAATCATCTGCAAAGATGTTTCAAGAGATTCTTGCAGAGATCACATCTGCATACTAATTGTCATTGAGTAGTGTTACAAAGGTAAATGGAGCCCTGCAATGTTGGTCTATTACTGCTTAATGTACATGCATTTTCTTTCTAATGAAAGAAACTCTCATGGGGGAGATTTATCAAGAATGGCATTCCCATTCTCGATCCCCTGTATGCTGAAGTGGGAAGCATTTAAAGGGGTTTTACCATCTTGGACAATGGGGGCATATCGCTAGGATATTTCCGTTGGCTCCATAGAAATGAATGGAAGCGCATCGCACATGCGCGGCCCAGCTCCCATTCATTTCTATACAGCCGACGGAAATAGCCGAGCCAGCGCTCGGCTATTTTCGGCGGCCCCATACAAATAAATGGAGGGCGGCCGCGCATGCGCAGTGCGCCCTCCTTCACTTTCGGGGCCCCGTTCTCGATAAAGGTGCGGGTCCCAGCGGTGGGACCCGCACCTATAGGACAATGGGGGCATATCCTAGCGATATGCCCCCATTGTCCAAGATGGTAAAACCCCTTTAATGTATAAGAAGGCAGATGCCTCTTAAATCTTTCCCAACATTTGAAGTCACATAATTATGACAATGGCACTGACCATCACACCCAATCGTCTAAGAGAGAGGTGGAGCTGTAAACAACTGGCTCCTTTGGCAAGCTGGCCAGAATGGTAGAGCTGTATGCCCACTTGCTTACATTGTATCATTGACATCAAGCAGTCTGATGATTACTGGATACTTCTGGTCAAGCAGACAAGAACAGTAGCCTGATGTGGAGAATCATGAGGATGATGGCACCGGCCACAACAGACAATCATCTCAGTAGAAGATGGAGTTTGAAAAGGAGTCCCCTCTGCCTCCCAGAGAGTCATACACCTCCTGTTGCCACATGCAGCAGCCAGTTCAGTCTCCTCACCATGATGAAGAAATTTTTTCATATGCTGCACTATGCTGAGCCAAATCAGCAAGTGGAGACTTTCAATGCCTAGGTTCAGGACTAGCTACACTACTAGCATACGCTATTCCCTAACCTTGTGAACTTCTTGCCAGTCAGACTAGAACAGTGGCCTGAACTGACACAGCATGCTTACCATAAATAGCCTTTATTGAAGGCATTGCATGAGCTTTCTAACTCATGTGACTAAGTTATACTCCAGCTCCTTAGTGCTGGGAAAGTTCACCACAGGTTATGATACTGTACCACTACTCTCTCCATATAGCCACGGTATTCACTGTATTAACATGGGTCTATCATGTTCTTCCAGTTAGTTATGTTAGTTTATTTTTCTTTTTATTTCTACTTTTGTTCTTTTTTAGGTCAACATTCTATCTATCCTGGGATTTAATTGGCAGGCGTGCACTCTGGGATCCTGTCCTCAGGAGACTGAGTATGCTTACCGTGTTATCTTACACTGCATAGGTACCTGTCTGCACCCACCCACCAATATGGCTCATTTAAGAATTGCCTCTTATAATGTGAAAGGATTCAACTTCCCTTCTAAGTGCAGCCAAATATTTTCTACTTGCAATGGTATCATTGTGGAGCGGACTCTTCGGCCTCCCGGGGGTGAGTATAGGATTCCAGAGATATGTACCTTTTAGATACAGCATTCCTTCTACTTCCAGAATGTGGAGGGTAGATAGCTTTTGTTAAGGATTTACACCTTTGTCAATCTTCATGCCCCCAATTCAGGCCAATCAGCTTGGTTCTCCTCCCTTTCTCCTTATTGAATCTTTTGAATCTTTTAATTGTGGGGGTGGACTTCAACTTAGCTCTTTACCCTCGGCTTGACTCTACCACCCATAGATCAACACATTCACACAAAGCCTTATGCTTTCTTAGAAACAAATTGTGAAATAGCCATGTTATTGATGTCTGGCTCTGTCTTGAACTTCTGTGCTGCAACCTACACTTTCTTTTCCCTGGTGCATGGTTCTTACCACCGTCTAGATATTCTGTTTGCTTCTAAGGATCATCCCCAGCTGTGCCCCAAAGCCAAAATTGGCCTTATCCACCTCACTGATCACTCAACTATATTCCTTTACATCCCGTCACTGAAACATTTCAAGTGGCGTCTTAATGAATCCCTGCTGGGTACTCCAGACATAAAAGCACGCATATCCAAACTGGTAGAAGAATATTTCGATATCAATAATCAGTTGGATACTAACCCCAAACCCTGTGGGACACTCACAAAGTTTATATTCGGAGACATTTTATTAGCATAGGGGAGCGTAAAAAGAGAAATAACTGCATCAAACTACTCCATCTGAAAATAAAATCTTTAGAAGCCCTACATAAGCAGTCCCTGTTAGAATCTCTGTTGGGGAAGTTGGCCAACCTGAAGGCTTAACTTAAGTCTCTCTTGAATATAAAATCAGCAAAGTATTTTCTACATTCTCAGCACAAGTTTCTTGCACATGGGGAAAAAGCCTCAAAGTTTATGATGCAGAGGGTGAAAAATAGGAGACTATCCAACTTTGTTCACCAACTGCAATAGCCCTGGGGGGACAGTTTATTCATATTGAGACATAGCTGCTCAGTTCTGTGAGTTCTAAGAATTTCTTTATAATTTACCACTAGAGATGAGCGAAGCGATTCATCGATTCGTAGATTTGTATCGAATCTTGGAATTTTTCAGCTGCGAAGCGAATCCGAATATTGGGTGATTCGCTTCGCTTTTGTACGCATCGCTACGTAGTTTGTCCGCTAAATTATAAGCTATTCTACGTATAATTTAGTTACTCTATACGCTGTTGCACAGACTCCTCCCTGGTAGTTACTCTATACGCTGTTGCGTACGAATTCTATTCAGCGATGCAGACTCCTCCCTGGTAGTTCCGCCCACTTCTCCTGCGTGCGAGGAAGACGTGGCAAGTCAGCAGAGTAAGATGGCGGCGAGACAGCGAGGTCCTGACTGGGGAAGCATGTTGTGGGCAGAGGACCCCTATGAGGAGAAGGAACCGGAGGAGAGCTATCTCTCACAGCTCAACAGGAAGTCAGATGAGGTGCCTGCTGAGGTGGTGACTCCACTGGCTGACAAGGCAGAGGCGGCAGGAGTTCCCGCTCTGCCGCGCAAGGACTACTCCTTACGCCAGAATTTGATGGTCCTTGAGGCTGTCACCCGGAACGCCCAGACTCTCTGGGAATATAAAAAGCTGGTGGAGGAGTGGGTGGTGCAAGTTTTGGAGCACCCAAGGTCCGGTAACCCTAAGCTGGAGCGCCGAAGGGGAACCGTTATTTGGTTCAACGTGGAGCGGGGAGTCGGTTTCATCAGCGATGAGGAGACGGCGGAGGAATTATATGTTAACCGCCGTTCGGTTAATCGGCTGTATCTTCCGCCCGTACGCCACAATCTCCACGCAGGGGATTACGTGGAGTATACCCCCATGAAGAGCCTCCAAGGCCCCTTTGCTACTGGGGTGAAAATCTTAAAGCGACCACCTACTCCTGCAGTGCCCCCGGAAGACTGGAGTGAGGAGGCCCAGGCCGCAGAAGAGGCTTGTGACCTTGAGACCTTGAGATTTGAAGAGAAATCCCAAGGTCAGGATCAGCCGGAACCCCTGATTCCTGATTTGCCGCCACTGCCACCGATACTACCGATCCTTCATGTGGGACAGATGACCATGAACACTTTTGTGTACCATCCAACTGTGGTACAGTACCACTACCAACTGCCATGCCTATGGCAGTTGCAGGCCGCACAGTCCGCCGCTCGTGGAAAACCGTTACCATTACCATTACAGCCAGGGAGATTCTGTCACCTGGTATGCCGGCAGGAGGATCTGGCCACTACAGAGTGATGGGCAGGGCCAAAGTTACCACTGCCTTTGCCAGTGTGACAGCCCAGTCACCAAGAAGACCATCCTTGAGAGGTCGGCGGGGGTCTGCTGCCGCAGCCAGGGCCGCTTTCGTGATGAGGCAGGAGCGCCCTCTCATGTCCTTTAGCTCCAGCAGCAGTGAGGAGGACCTGCTGGCCCTTAAGTAATTCCAGCAGTTTTTATGGGAGCCACAACATGGACTTATCCTGAAGGGTGGGCACTAGTTGGCCCTTGTTTTTAGTTTTGTTGCCCCGCGTTTGTCCTCACCCAGATGGCTATGGATTGTTAGGACTCCCCCCATAAAAAAAAAGTTTTTTTTTTATCCAAGTTGCGCATACGTGCGCCTCATCCCTTTTTTCCCCCTTTTCAGGTTATTTGGGGAGCCCCTCGAAAGAGGGTTTTTTAAAGGAAACATTTGCTGCTATTTTTTTACCCATTTGGATTACAATTTTGCCTATGTGGATTACAAATTGCGACTGAGTTTGGGACTCTGCTCCAGTTCTATGACAAGCGTCAGAAGAAAAGAGACTTAAACATGTCCGTGAGCATACTAGGCAGGTGATATTTAAAATGTTTATATTATACTTATAATAATGTATTTGCACTATTTACCATATATGTGTCTCGAATATTCGCTCTGCCTCTGAGGAGTGCACGCCGCGACTCTCCACGTACATGCCTGCGTATTACGTAATCGCTTAGACAATAGTACCCTGAGATTCGTAAGCTATTTGTACGCTCATGCGTACGTCTTCTAAGAAGTTGCGTACATTTTGTAAATGAACGATCGTTATTAGTGAGCGAATGTTTGCTAATAGCACATAATAACGTATATATTCGTCGAATACACGAATTTTAGGAAAAGTTCGGCGAATGTTCGGCGAATAATTTTTTCAATGATTCGCTCATCTCTATTTACCACCAGCAGCATCGGAGATATACTTCCCTATATTGCTTTCTGCTTTTTTAGATTCACTTGCATTGCCTTCCCTTTCAGATTCACAAGTACAAACCCTAGTTACACCTTTTAAACTTGACAATCTATCCTTAGCCTTGTGACAATCACGGAAAGGTAAGAGCCCCGGCCCTGATGGGTTTTCAGTGATTTGTTATTCACTTTTAAACACCTCCTCCTGTCCTTTATTTTAAATTTCTGCCACTAGTCCTTCTCAGCACAAATGCTGAGAACGCTTTTGATAGGGTCAGCTGGTCTTTTATGAGACAAGTCTTACATAAATTCTGTTTTCCTGATCCCTATGTTACAGTTAACAGAGATCTATCTCTCCCATTCCGAACCTGAAATGAGACCCGCCAGGGCTGCCCCCTCTCCACATTCAAGTTTGTACTGGCTCTAGAACCCCTCCTTCACATTTTCAGAATTGACCCTGCTATCCAAGGAGTTTCCCTTAGAGATCAGGAGCATAATACCACTGCCTTGGCAGACGACATGTTGCTCATGACTTCCAATCCTGAAACATCTCTCACACTGATATTCTGTAAAAACATCTTGACACGTACAGCTCCTTATCTAATTTCAAAATCAATATGAATAAGTCCCTGGTCATTTGCACTGGAATTTCCACCAATGAAAAAAATGCTGAGCTAATAATTCTATAGTTGACTGGTCTTCCTCATACCTTACCTACTTGGGAGCAAAGATAAGCCCGAACCTCTCAGACCTGTTCTTCTTTTTATTATACCCATCTCCTCTACTCTATTTGCTGTAGACTTTCCCACCCTTTTGTGGCTTTGAAGAAAGAATCTTCCCCGCTTTACTTATCTTCAACAGGTGCTCACTAGAGATGAGCGAGCACTAAAATGCTCGGGTGCTCGTTATTCGAGACAAACTTTTCCGGATGCTCGGGTGCTCGTTTCGAGTAATGAACCCCATTGAAGTCAATGAGAGACTCGAGCATTTTTGCAGGGGACCAAGGCTCTGCCTAGGGAAGGCCGGGTGAAAACCTGGAAACCTCAGAAAATGATGGAAACACCACGGAAATGGACAGGAAACAGCAGGGGCAGCATGCATGGATGCCTCTGAGGCTGCCTAATCCCACCATTAACCCAAATTCTCCTGCAACAGCCTGGTGGTTACCCTCATGGCAATTGTGCTGACCCAGACCAAGAAAGGCGAGGCACATGCCCGTCACATGTTAGGGAAGCACCCAACTAGGTGCAATGAAGGTCCATCACCCATGCCCATGCTGGCACTGCTCTCCTATCCCCAGCCACACGTTGCAGGCATAAGCCTGACACAGCATGGCGGTGACACCAACAAGTGACCAAGTTACATGAGGTAGCAGGTGAGCCACCCAAAAATTTAGCCTGACACAGCATGGCGGTTACATCACCAATGACTTTGTCCGACTGAGAATGCAGTGAAATGGCTTTTGTTGAGCCTCCAAATTTTTTTTTCTTTTCGGAGTACATAAAGTCGACCTTCAGCAAAAAAATTTTTTTTTAAATGTTGGTACTTGCGCCTCCTGAAAAATTGTTTTGGACTGTCTGTTTGACGCTCCTGAAACATTGTTCTACACTGTCTGTAGTTGACACTGCGGAAAAATTGTTTGGAGAGAGGGCCTGTAGGTGGCCCTCCGGAAAAATTGTTTAGAGAGAGGGCCTGTAGGTGGACCTCCGGAAAAATTGTTTGGAGAGAGGGCCTGTAGGGGGCCCTCTGGAAAAATTGTTTAGAGAGAGGGCCTGTAGGTGGACCTCCTGAAAAATTGTTTAGAGAGAGGGCCTGTAGGGGGCTCTCCGGAAAAATTGTGGTAAAAGAGTGCCAGTTGGCCCTCTAAAAAATTGTGTTTTTTGAGTCAGCGTTAGGCAAAGACGACAAGGAGGAGGAGGAGTAGGAGGAGTGGAGAAGAGGAATCGGATACATAAGTAATGTTAATCTTTAGCTGCTTTCCCCCGGAGGAGATTTGAATTCCGCTGAAATCCAGGCTTTGTTCATTTTAATAAGCGTCAGCCTGTCAGCGCTGTCAGTTGACAGGCGTGTACGCTTATCGGTGATGACGCCACCAGCTGCACTGAATACCCGCTCTGACAACACGCTAGTGGCAGGGCAGGCCAGCACCTCCAAGGCGTACAGCGCCAGTTCAGGCCATGTGTCCAGCTTTGAAACCCAGTAGTTTTATGGAGCAGAGTGATCGGTCCGGACGTTGGTATGGTCAGCTAGGTACTCCCTCACCATCTTTCTGTAAAGCTCACCCCTACTCTGCCTAGACTGGGGACAGGTGACAATGTCTTGCTGGGGTAACATCAAACTGGCAAAGGCCTTGGAGAGCATTCCCCTGCCAGTGCTGGACAAGCTGCCTGCTCGCCTCCTCTCCCCCGCTACTTGGCCCACAGAACCACGCCCTCTGCCGCTAGTGGTGTCAGATGGGAAGGATTATTTCAGCTTGTGCACCAGGGCCTGTTGATATTGATTCACTCTCATACTCCTTTCCTCTACAGGGATGACAGTGGAAAGGTTCTGCTTGTACCGTGGGTCCAGGAGAGTGAACACCCAGTAATCGGTGTTTGAAAAAATGCTTCTAACGCGAGGGTCACGGGATAGGCAGCCTAACATGAAGTCTGCCATGTGCGCCAGAGTCCCAACATGCAAGAATTCCCTCTCCTCACTGGCCTGACTCTCCATTTCCTCCTCCTTCTCTTCAGCCCATACACGCTCAAGAGTTAAGAAGGACTGAGCATTGGTACCCTCTTCTGTCTCGCCGACATTCTCCTCCTCTTCCTCCTCATCCTCATCCCCCTCCTCCGATACGCGCTGAGAAAAAGACCGGAGGGTGCTCTGGCTATCAAGCGACTTATCTTCCTCCACCGTCTCTTGAGACAAGCGCAATGTAAGGCGCGTGCATCGACGTCGTGCACGTGGTCGCTTGCCCTCCCGGGCTGCGGGTGTTGGTGAAGGGGCATGGGCAAATCTCAGTGCAATATCCTTGCGCCCACAGTCCTACTGCAGTGAACAAGGTCCAGCACAGGAAGTGGTCATGCGCCAGCTCCTTGAGACCTCTGGTGACGTCACTTCCGCCAGGCGTTCACAGGAAGTATGTCAGGCACCACGCCCTGCCCTTGAGACCTCTGGTGAGGTCACTTCCGCCAGGCGTTCACAGGAAGTGTGTCATTAACCACGCCTCTGCCAATTAGCTCACTACTATTTAAACCCTGAGCTTCTGCTGGGCAGGGCCAGTGCCTTGTTGTTCATGTGCGACTGCTATACGGTCTGGTCCATTGCTATTGACACTGAATGTTACTGAGTGTGTGCTTCCTTGCACCGGTGCGTGGTTTCACGTGCCTGCTTTTCTGTCTGTCTTTGTGTGTGTGTATCACTCAGACTGTTTGTAAGCCACGCTTGCGGCCATGCCGTAGCCCCCTCCTGGAGCATGGGTATACGGTGGGCGTCGCTTGTCTGGAGATCTGTGAAGCCAAAGTTCTGGCTCCAGTCTCAAGCGCTTTCTGCGCAGTACGTGTTTGTGTGTTTACCTTACTATTCATTATCTTGCCTCCTATATCATTTCGCCCTTTGGGAGCGATCGTCATTGTCCGGCTGCCCAGAGTTGGGATCCAGTGATCCCCAGTGACTCTGCCAAGTGGCAGAGTCACTTATTTATTTTAGTTGTGCCTCAGTGGCCTAACACGCAAAGCTTCCGACTTCATGCTGAGCAGTGAGTTTTTCAACAGGCAAAGCAGCGGGATGGTGAGGCTGATAATGGCGGCATCGCCGCTGACCATCTGTGTTGACTCCTCAAAGTTGCTCAACACCTGGCAGATATCAGACATCCACGTCCACTCCTCATTGTAGACTTGAGGAATCTGACTGACCTGACTACCAGTTCTGGTGGAAGTTGACATCTGGCAGTCTACAATCGCTGTGCGCTGCTGGTAAACTCTGGATAACATGTTTAATGTCGAATTCCATCTTGTGGGCACGTCGCACAACAGTCGGTGAGCGGGCAGTTGTAGGCGGCGCTGCGCTGCCCTGAGAGTGGCAGCATCTGTGGTCAACTTGCGGAAATGCGGCGGCGCACCTTGGTGAGCAAATCAGACAGATTGGGGGTATGTCTTGAGGAACCACTGAACTATGAGATTGAACACGTGGGCCATGCATGGCCCATGTGTCAGTCTGCCGAGTTGCAGAGCCGCCAGTTGCTACTGATGCACCAGCTCTGGCCCTGCTTCTCCCTCTGGCCACACCATTGCCTCTTCCAACCTGTTCTGGTGCAGCACTCGCCTCCGCCTCAGAAGCACTGTCTTCCCTCGGCTTATCAACCCAGCTTGGGTCAGTCACCTCGTCATCCTCCGATTCCTCAGTCTGCTCCCCCCTCAGACTTCCTGCCCTGACAACAACTTAACCACTGTCTGACAACCGTGTCTCCTCATCGTCCGACACCTCTTTACACACTTCTTCCACTAAGTCAACAATGTCATCATCATCACCCACAGACTGCGACAGTTGGAAAACTTGGGCATTGGGAAAGAGATCAGCAGCAACCTGGTTTGTGGTTTGTGACTCTGGGAAGGGTCCAGAAAACAGTTCCTCAGAGTATGCTGGATCGCATTCCAAATTTTCCTGGGAGGGTGCAGACTGGGGGGAAGGAGGTTGAGGTGGAGGAGCCAGAGGAGTGCTCCCTTGGGTAACGTGGGTGGACTGCATGGAAGACTGACTGGTGGATAAATTACTTGAAGCATTGTCCGCAATCCACAACATCACCTGTTCGCACTGTTGTGGTTTCAACAGTCCTCTTCCATGTGTCCCTGTAAGTTGAGACATGAAGCTAGGGAGTGTAGCTCTGCGGTGTTCCCCTGCTCCCTCATCAGCAGGTACTGTCTCACCCTGCCCAGGACCACGGCCTCTGCCCCCTGCAGTAATTGAATGCCCACGCCCTCGTCCTCCACCCTTAGCCCTGGGGTTCAACATTTTCTGTATATAAGTGCATTATATATAAAAAATAAAAAAAAATGGGCCTGCTGTACTGAAACCCACAAACTTGTTCAATCTGAACAAGTTAATATATAGGTGGATAAGTTAGAGCAAAATTACGTATGTTATTACGTACTGTGCAGTATGGAGCAATTACACTGAAACTATTAGATTAGGCAGACTTGGTCTGCTTAAGTGCAACCCAGACAAATGTCGCACAGAGATTTTTCTAATGTAGCTGTATCAGTGAGAGCAAAAGACCTTTTTTAATTACGTGACGTACAGAATGGGTCACCTGGACAGAAAATACGGATTGTGCTTTGTATATAGGTGGATAAGTTAGAGCAAAATTACGTATTTTATTACGTACTGTGCAGTATGTTTATGGAGCAATTACACTGAAACTATTAGATTAGGCAGACTTGGTCTGCTTAAGTGCAACCCAGACAAATGTCGCGCAGAGATTTTTGTAATGTAGCTGTATCAGTGAGAGCAAAAGACCTTTTTTAATTACGTGACGTACAGAATGGGTCACCTGGACAGAAAATACGGATTGTGCTTTGTATATAGGTGGATAAGTTAGAGCAAAATTACGTATTTTATTACGTACCGTGCAGTATGGAGCAATTACACTGAAACTATTAGATTAGGCAGACTTGGTCTGCTTAAGCGCAACCCAGACAAATGTCGCACAGAGATTTTTCTAATGTAGCTGTATCAGTGAGAGCAAAAGACCTTTTTTAATTACGTGACGTACAGAATGGGTCACCTGGACAGAAAATACGGATTGTGCTTTGTATATAGGTGGATAAGTGATAAGTTAGAGCAAAATTACGTATTTTATTATGTACCGTGCAGTATGTTTATGGGGCAATTACACTGAAACTATTAGATTAGGCAGACTTGGTCTGCTTAAGCGCAACCCAGACAAATGTCGCACAGAGATTTTTCTAATGTAGCTGTATCAGTGAGAGCAAAATACACTTTTTAATTAGTTATCACTGACGTACCAGAATGTGGTCATGGACAGAAAAATCATACGGATTGTGTTTGTTTGTGGTGACTGGACAGCTGAACTTGTGACACACAGAGATGGTTCCACACAGCTGTTGAAATGGATTTGTATCACTGATCATAAAACAATATAAAAAAAAATTGTTATAGTTTATGGCATCATATGCTGCACTACTTAGTGCCAGCCAGCCCAGCCAGGACTGGACAAAAAATATGTCTTTAAGCCCTTAGAAGGGCTGTTGGTTCTTTTGAGATCACTACTGACTAACATTGAGAAAAATCCAGGCTCAAGCCGAAACTCTCTGAAACGCAGCAGATATGTCTCTTAACGCACATCAGGCAGCGACTGAGCCTGGAGCACGCGGGCAGTCACTAGTATATTTCCAGGGTCACCTGAATCAGGCCAGCCAACCCGTGCTATCGACATGTAAGGGCCCCACGTGATGCTGGGTGTACCGCAGAGTCTCCTGGCTTGTGATTGGCTGAGTTTATAGGCGCCAAAAATTCAAAATGCGGGAGATGCCATTTCCTCAAGCATGGCGAGATACTCGTCCGAGCAGCGAGCACTTACGAGTACCCTAATACTCGAACGAGCACCAAGCTCGGACGAGCATGCTCGCTCATCTCTAGTGCTCACGATTATAATCTGTTGAGAAATAAATTTAGGTCCTGTTTTTGGAGGGGAAAAAGACCCAGGCTTTCCTATAACTCTCTTTCCCAGCCTAAGATATTGGGTGTGGCACTTCCAGATCCGGAATTATATGGCATGGCTATTCTTATGTCCAGAGTGGTGGACTGGTTGAGGCCCTCCATACATAAGTCCTGGATTAGCATGGAACAGGAACTGGTGAGGTCTCCCTCCCATTCTCTTTTGCTGGGAAATGTCCCACAATATGAGCTATCTTGAGGATTCAGTCCTGGCACTGCCTTTCCCGTCACATTTACTTCTCTTGAATGATATACCTGTGGCTTCTCCCACTCTCCGAGAGAATATTCCACACTCCATACGGATATCTCCTCTCCCTATTATATATTTGATTTATATATTTATATTTGACCATGGCAGATTGACACTTCTTCAGCTTCAACATTTTCCTCTATCACTTATCTACTTCTTACGCTGCTTCAAGAACTCAGAATAATGTTCTAGTCACTCAGCAAGGTCACCTACTGGCTACATCACTGGCTGACACAGACTGTCTGTCTGCCCCCCCTTCTTTCATGGTTATGGGAGCATCTTTGTTCCTCTTCTCTCATTTCCCACTGACATGTGCAGTGTGACGGATAACATTTTGGGAAGTTTGCAATGAACCTGGTTTATTACAAACTGATTCTCTGATCTCTACCCTGGATCGTCAGCTGAAAGTCCTCTATGGCAGATGGAGCTATGCTGAGCATAGCATGGCAGTATTAATGGCAGAAAAATCAGACCTTTGTAAAGTCGAAGGAGGAAAGAAAATCCAGATCCAAGAGGAATAAATCCATATAGGATTCAGCTGAAACTGTGGCACTGTTAAAGTCTCATTAAGATGAGAAAGAGAAAACAGAGGAGTGGGAGTGTGACAAGACAAAAACACAAAGTAAACACGTTGACGCTTGCTCCATGCTCCTAATTTTTATGTATAATATTACATATATGCCTTTATATATAACACTTGGACAAATAATATTAACTGGTATGATACACTGACCTAAAACATCTTAGATATTATGTATTCTATCCTTATATTTTCAATTTTAAAGAACAGTTTAAATGGTTCCCTAAAGATGGGAATGCTAAACTTTTCTCAACATTGTGCATGAAATATATGCTGTACTTTATGTATTGGAGTGGTTTTTGATTGACTCTTCACAAAACAGAATAAAATACACTGAATCAAAGACAGCACATTTGTTCTACAGTTTTTTACTATGTAGTGATGTTCAACTGAAACATCTGCTCTAATGAGTTTGACATTTGCACTAATGACAGCGTTCGTTTACTTAATGCCCGACATTAGACTCGTTTCCCAAAAGAGTTATTCTTTTTGCAAAAGGGAGGACAAATTTGCAACTGTTATACAGACAGCTTATTTGGGAATTGTTTTAGTAATTTAAAACATTATAAATCAGTTTATTCTTTAGTTAACTATGACTGTTACTGCATATCTTGCCTTACATGACAGAGGAACACTATATCTATAGCTCTTTACATTTACTTACATCTATTTGGAATGTACAGTGACTTTTGCAGTGATGCACCGCATAGAATTAGATTGATCCATTTATCAACTAACCATGTTATGGGTTCATTTAGAAAAATATGTTGAAGAGTTATTTTTTTTGCGCTTTATGTTATAAAGGACAATGCATCTGTATCCACAATGCTGTTATAGAATTTAGCCTGTTTAGCACCTGATTAACACTGGTGTTCTAAATAGGAGAAATTATGAAAATTATTTAATTAATTGCAGCTGGCTACATTCAAAAACTGAATTTGGAATGCATCTTTGTTGATGCGGTAACTGTCACAACTTCCTCCCAACTGCGCTGTGTGCCAGTACTATTAGGCCACTTTTACCTCTATAAAATAGTAATAGATATGCTGATTTCAGCTGTGTGTCATTCATGAACTAAAAGTAAGTGGTTGGCACGTACCAACTTTAAAAGCATTGTAACCTGGGCCTGGAAAATAACCACGGCTGATTAAGAAGGTTATTTATAAGCTCCTGCTTTCCTAGCCCACCTCCTGACAATTGGCAGTTCTCTCCTTATTTTTCTCCCTAGGAGAGAACTGTCAATTATCAATAGGTAGGCAAAGAGAGCAAGAAGCCATGAATAACTGTGACACTTCTCATGCATCCATGACTCTTTCAGGCCCAGACATATAATACTGGTTCTCATACAGTAGATCGCTCACTTTAAGCTCATGAGTGATGCACCACTGAAATCAGTGATATTTGCATAAACTTGATGACAGATTCCCTTTAATTATAATTAGAAATGAGCAAAGATCTTAAAAATTTGATTCGACTGCTTCGCCGAATTTTACAAAAAAAAAAAAAAAAAAACTTCTTGACAAATTACTTTGTCACAAAGTACATTGCTTTGTAAGTAGCAGGTGAATCACAGGGAACAGTGATTGCGCCACCCCCATCATTAAACCCCTCAGATGCCGCATTCATTGCTAATCACGGCATCTGAGATTAATATTATTTCCTTCCAGGGGTTGATCAGTTAAAAAAGTTAAATTGTACTTACCTTATCCATTTGAGTGTGAAGAGGCCACTGTGGCCATCTTGCTTGAAGATCCAGCGCAAAATTTCATGCGGTGTGTGATGACGTCATACGTAGCTGTGCACAAGATTATGCAGAAGAACTTAAAAAAGGATGGCTGTGGCGGCCTCTTCAACGCTCAAATGAATGAGCCGAGTATGGTTTTTTTGGGGGGTTTTTTACCGCCATTTCAGGGAAAATTGATTTGTTACCACAAAGGATGAGGAAACTCGGCTTCACGGCAAATCGAATTTTCTCTGAAATTCGGATCAAATTCCACTTTAGATACTTCAATTCACTCAACACTAATTATAATGGCATGAAGTGCCACGCTATTAAATGTAATGTACATACAGAATGCTTCAACAAAGTAAAATGGCATCCCGAGTTCCTATATTTGTTATAACAGGTACACAAAGCACTCTATAAATTACTTGTTAGTGCTCACAGAAAGGATATACAAAAGGGTTAGAAATACCAAAACACTACAGTAAGCTGTACATACATAAATATGAATAGTTTCTAAATTAATAACTTATTTAAATGTACCCAATAAACTAGAAATGAGAGAACCAGTTCTTAACCAACAGAATTAGTTAAGAACTTCTCAAATATTTGTTTGCAAGAAAAACCCAAAGCTTTACAGGTTTGGTTTGCATGAATCCACAGCCATTTTAATGCACTTTGGTGGAAAAGACCACAATGGGAACAAAGAAGAATGCTCACATGACCCTGAGAGGAGGGGGGGTGTAGCACTCTGACAGAAAACAGTCTTAAGGAACAGAGTACGGTCACAATCAAACTTCTATTGTAGTGTGAGGGATAGTGAAGAGCAGGGCCGGCCTTAGGTGGTAGGGTGCCCTGTTCAAAATTGCCCTTAGGCGCCCCCTACCTTCTCAGTTTTATAATGTTAGTTTTTGTGACTTTTGTTCATATATTTAGCTCAGTTTCTGCAGGCCATCCTAGGTAAAATATTGAAACTGCTGTCCATATTGGTAATTTTTATGATTTTCTAATATACACTTCCATAAACAGAAACCTTGTAATAACAACCTAACCTGAATGAAATGCATAAGAAGTAAAATGGAAAATAATTATCACTTGTTCATTTGTAGGGCAAACCTATACCACCTCCGTGGTGGAATAGACCTGAAGCCACTTTAAAGAGGGGAAATTCTGCACAGGCAGATATATGAGGAGGCTTATGCCTCTTAGTAAATCTGCCTAGCTGGACGGGCAGCTGATTTCACTTAAGAATGGTATGAAAAACACTGGTCCTTCATACATCTCCCCCTAAGTGTTTCCACATTTCCGGGTAAAAACATTTAACAAAATACTGAGTATGTCTATGACTTCCCATTTCCAATGTTCTGACATAAGTACTGAGAATTTCCCTCTAATTCTTGATCCAATATGATAAGTATTGAGTATTGAGAGTGTCCCTGGTGAACCAATGTTTTAAGTACTGACTGTTTCCCTGTCCCTTGAGATCCAATGTGATGTAAGTACAGAAAGTGTCCAGGTTCCTCCTGGCCATCCACTGTGATAATTACTATGAGCTTCCATGTCATCAGTGATTCAATAGGATAAGTACTGGGAATGTCCCTGGTCATCCTAAAAATACTGGGTGTCCATAGCCGAATGGTGTGATAATTCCTGAGTGATTCCTTGTCCATCTGATGTGACAAGTACTGAAAATATTTCTGGCGGTCCCGTATCATAAATTCAGTGTGTCCATGTCCTTGATGATTCAGTACGAATACAGTAGAATGTATTCTTTATCACATAATCCATTTTGAAAAATTGTATACTGATAGCCATTAATGCTACTTAAAGGGGAAGAAAGTAAGACACATATGAGACCCTGCAAAGTTCAAGCCTTCAGGACAATGCACTTTAGTGATCGCAGAGGGATGAAAAGAAGAAGTATTTTCTCCGCTTCCACAAACAAATAACAGAGAGTGAAAGAAAGAAATTAGAATAGGGATAGTAATAGCATCTCACTACGAAAAGTAATCTCAAAACCACCTCACAGACAAGAAACAAGGCCTATGGGTTCAGAAATGATAGTTTGTCATAGTAAGATAAAGTTTCAGATTTATGCGAGTAACAAAAATGTTTTTGAGACACAAACAAAACAAAGACTTAAAGGGGTTGTCCGGGTTCAGAGCTGAACCCGGACATACCCAGGTTTTGACTCCCGCAGCCCTCCTGAACAGGGCATCGGAGCATCTCATGCTCCGATGCCCTCCCTTGCCCTGCGCTGGATCGCGCAGGGCAAGGGCTCTTTTGTTTATAAACATTCACTGCCGGGCGGAGGCTTCGCCAGGCAGTGAGTTCGGTGACGTCACCGGCCTTAATGGGCCGGCTTTAGCGCTGCCCTAGCCGTTTGAATGGCTAGGGCAGCGCTAAAGCCCGCCCATCAGCGCCGATGACGTCACCGGGCTCACTGCCGGGCGGAAGCCTCCGCCTGGCAGAGCCCGGTACGTCACCGGAACCGGGCTAAATTCCTTTGCCCTGCGCTAATTAGCGCAGGGCAAAGGAGGGCTTCGGAGCATAGGATGCCCTGTTCAGGCGGGCTGCCTGGGTGAATTGAAAGGTATGTCCGGGTTCAGCTCTGAACCCGGACAACCCCTTTAAATATCAGGCCTGTATATTAGAACAACACCATGACTACCATTACTAACTCCACTACTGTCACTGAATATAAATGGTATATATTACCCAATATTATCAATTATATTAGTATACAAGGGACAAATAATACAGCCTTAGTAAATATTACTAACACAATGACTGAATAATACCACCATACTGTCATTATAGAGAACACAATAAACACAGACTCATATCACCCCATACAGTGAACATACTGTATAGAGTCTGGCGGCCGGCGCCCTGCGCTGATACATCAGATAGCAGCGCTGGACACCACGGCGCAGGGGCGCAGCACAGCAGCAGCTGATCCTATTCCTGACGGCGCCCCCTCAATAGTCTGGTGGCCGGCGCCCTGTGCAACTGCACAGGTCGCACATAGCTAAGGCCGGCCATGGTGAAGGGAAAGACTAGAAAGAAGAATAATCATATAGAATAGGGAGGGGCAGAGAAAGCTTATATCCAAGGTGTGAGGAGCCAAGGCTGGGTGTGCCTGGCACAGGCAGTGCCTTCTATCTCAGTTGAAATGTGTCACTGTCACTATTTTATGCTGTCATCCGTGAGGACAGAAACATAAAGTTGATGACAGGTTCCCTTTAAGCACCCTATAATTCATGGAGACACTATGGAAAGTCACTGTGATTAAAGGGGGCACGTTGGATTGGCAGTTTTATCGACAAGAGCATTCTGAATATCACTATTATTTAAAATGACACTCTGGATGGCACTATTAAGGTATGTTAAAGGGGTTTTCCGGGATTTTACTACTGATGATCGATTCTCAGGATAGGCCAACAGAATCTGATTGGTGGGGGTCCGACACCCAGGACCCCCGCCGATCAGCTGTTTGAGAAGGCACTGGCACTCCCATGAGCCTAGGAGCAGCTCAGCCTCATTCAAGTGAATAGGGCTGAGCATGATACCAAGCACAGCCGCTGTACAATGTAAGGCACTGTGCTTGGTGAGTGGGGAGAAGGTACTGGCGCTCACAGCCTTCTCAAACAGCTGATCGGTGGGGGTCCCGGGTGTCGGACCCCCACTGATCAGATACTGATGACTAGTGTTGAGCGAGCAACACTCTGTGCTCGTATGCTCGGGTGCTCTGGCCGATCACTAGGGGTTGCATAATGTTAGTCAATGGGACTAAACCAGGCACCCCTGCTCGGAAGAGGGGAGGGTGTCTGGTTAATAGAAAAAGGTGAGAATCGCGACTTCTCCTCTTTTACACCTTTCACTCGTAAAAGTATGCTAATTAACTGAATTTGAACGCATTAGCGCACAATGAGTACACATTAGCATACAAATGCGTACGCATTAGTGTACAAAATGCGTACGCATTAGTGCACAAATCAATATTACAGTGCGGGGAAGAGACTCGAGTATTGTGCTCGAGTACACACGGTGTTCGGCCGAAGCAGACCCGAGCGTAGGCAGCAGGGGCGGACATATCGCCTGTGCAGCTGGTTCAGCTGCACAGGGGCCCAGAGATTGAAGGGGGCCCTTCCCAGTGCCATCAGTTGTGTTTTTTTTACATGTATTTTATTATTTTTTTCCCCTCTCTCTGCCAGGATAACCTGTGCACCTTAGGGTGGGGGTGGGGGCGTTTGTGAGGGGCCCTGATTAGAGCTTACTGTTAATCTGCTGCCGTTCTTCCTGTACTCCATAGTGAAGGACCTGGGATGACATCATAGTCATGTGATCTGTTCAACACTGGAAGTGGTGGTAGGACCTGTGATGAGGTCACCACCATGTGACCAGTGCAGAAAGAGGCAGCACTCAGCAGTGGAGACCTGTGATGCCCTGAAATGTGAGTGCCAGAGACATGCTGGGAGATGTGGTTCTCCCCTGTTATAACTCCTCCCTGCTTAGTGGGAGTGAAATATGTTATTTAACTGGGGCTGTATGTTAGAGGGGCTGATGAGAGGGGTGTTACTTACATGGGACTGTATGTTATAGAAGATTGGGGGAGATGACTGGTGGTATTTACATGGGACTGTATATTATAGAGCACTGGAGCATAAGGAGTGATGTTAGTTACATGGGACTGGATATTATAGAGGACTGGAGGGTAAGAAGAGATGTTATTTACATGGGACTGGATATTATAGAGGACTGGAGGGTAGGGAGTAATGTTATTTACATAGGAAATGTTGGAGGGGCTGAAGGAGGGGATTCAAGTTTTTTACATGGGACTGTATGTTATAGAAGATTGTAAAAAAGAGCAGTTATTTACATGGGACTGTATCTTATATTATATAAGCGAAGTGGGAGAGGACTGGTGCTATTTACATGGGACTGCGTGCCATAGAAGACTGGAGGTAGAAGAGTGATGCTATTTACATGGGACTGCATGGTAGAGAAGACTGTAGGGAGAGGACAGGCATTAAAATGTATGGGGGCACTACAGAGAAGAGTATAACTCCAGGGGATAAGGCAGGAGGCATTATAATTATAGGGGGCACTGCAGGGAACATTGTAAATACTGTGGACAGTGGTGGCGGGCATTACTACTGAGGGCTCCATAGGAGTGCCTTATAGATTGGCCTTATTTCTATTAGGGGTGCCCTATTAGTACTGAGGGCACTGTAGGGGTACTATGGTGGTGGTGGGGGGCTATCAGTAAGCCCAGTGACGGCACTAAAGGACGGGTGTTAGCGCTGACCTAGCCTGTAAAGCCGTTCATCAGTGCCAGTGATGTCACCGAGAACACTGCTAGGACTGTAAACAATACAGCGCAGAGCATGGGAGAGCAACGAAGTATGAAATCTCAGAGGGTTTGAGTGGGGGGGCGGGGGAGAAGGGGATATGTCTGGGTTCCGCTCTGAACCCCGACAACTGCTTTAAAGGGCATCTGTCAGCAGTTTTGTTCCTATGACACTGGCTGACTTGTTACATGTGCGCTTGGCAGCTGTTCATATGTGCCCACATTGCTGCTGCTGATGTTTTAATATAAGCAAATGATCCTCTAGGAGCAACGGGGGTGTTACCATTACACCTAGAGGTTCTTTGCAACTGCCGCGCCCTGTCTACATTGACTGGACCCGGCAGTGAAAAAGTCATCACAACTGGTCATGGGGATGGGGGCCCAGGTACATTCCTTGCACAGGGGCCCTCTGCTGTATGTGTCCGCCCTTGGTAGGCAGACTCATCCAAACAGCGAGTTTGGCCGAGCATGCTCGCTCAGCACTACTGATAACTAGAGATGAGCGAATTTTTCAAAAATTTGATTCGGCTGGTTTGCCGAATTTTCCGAAAAGATTTGCTGCGATCCGAATAAATTTGTTGCGAATCGCGTTAAAAAGCGACTACTTCCGGGCTGCAGAGAGCCTGGATAGTGGTGTAGAACACTGTGCCTTACAGTAAAACGCATAGGGAGTAGTGTTGAATGAGCACTTCTGTGTTTGTATGCTCGGGTGCTCTGGCCGAGCAACCGAGCATAATGTTAGTCAATGGGACTAAACCAGGCACCACCGGCTCGGAAGAGGGGAAGGTGTCTGGTTAATAGAAAAAGGTCAGAATCGCGACTTCTCTCCTTTTACTCCTTTCGCTTGTAAAAGTATGCTAATTAAGTGAATTTGTACGCATTTGCGCACAATGCGTACGCATTAGCGTCCTAATGCGTACGCATGTGCATACAAAATCGTACGCATTAGCATACAATGTGTAGCATTAGCGTACAAATCAACATTACAGTGAATGCCAGCATTGCGCTTGAGTACACTCGGTGTTCTACTGTGGTAGTGAAAGAATACTGTGAGCCAGTGTGACACGCACATAACAGGCTTCTTAGAATCGCTGCACACTTTTATGTATTTGGGCAGTTAAGAGGCCAAAACTCACCAAACAACTCAAGTCTGAACTCAGTCTTACAGGTCAATGTTAGCGCCAGCTATACAGAATCGTGCAGAGGCCCAAGATCCTACTAGAGCGCCAAAAGCGCACGCCTTTTACACCAATTCACTGATTCCACATACATTTCGACACGCTTATACAAGCAGAGCCCCCCCCAGACAGGTTGGAGATAGCAGTGGCAGCAGCAGCAGCAGACTATAGATTGGCACGACGACAGTGTGGCCAGATGGCAGCAGCATGAGTAGGCCACAAAGTGGCAGAATGACAGACCCTGGAAGTGGCAGCAGCAGTGGAAGTAGTAGTACAATTTGAAGGCCACAGAGTGGCACAATTACCTAATTTTGACGTAGCGGCAGCCAGGAGACGACACGTGGAGTCGGCGGCGGCGACAGCCGCATCAGGCCGGAGAGTGGCATGATGACATACCCTGAAGAGCAGACCGTAATAAAAAATTCTCATCCTTTTGATCAACTGTCGCATATGTTCTTATCAGTATCGGGGCTGGTTATGCCAGCAGACGGGAACGTAAGACAGAGAAGGTGCAGTGAAGGCTCCAGCTTTGCCTCGACTGTGACAAAATGTCAGTATTGACCCGAGACGCCTAGAAAGTTTGGAGTTCCATATTGAGATCGAGCTGGCGGTCTGCAGGGAGCTGAGCTACCACCTGTGGGAGCCCCTGCCTCTCGCCTCCCCCATGCTCATCGCTGAGTGTCCTGGGGGCCAGAATCGTTTACTTTTAAAAATTTGAGTTTTCAAAACAAACAGAGTTTCCTGTGTACTTGAGCTTTGAATAATGGAATAGGACTACAGAACGTACCAAAAATTTACGACTGACATGATGCTGCAGAGGAGAGTGGCACTGTAAGAGCAGCAGCAAGAGGCAGCAGTGGAATACATTTCAAGGCCACAGAGTGGGAGAGGCAGCAGGAGTCGTACTAATTTTAATAAGACAGAATGGCACAGTGACAAACCCTGGGAAAGGCAGCAGCACTCATAAAAATTTAAATGCAGCATACCATAGAGTGGCACAATTACATAATTTGGACCTAGCGGCAACTAGAAGACAGCGTGTGGAGGCGGCGACAGCATCAGACGACAGAGTGGCAAAATGACAGACCCTGAAGTGGCAGCAGCATAAGTAGGCCACAGATTGGCACAATCAAAGACCCTGGAAGAGGCAGCAGCAGTCGTTAAAATTGGAAGGCGACAGAGTGGCAGAATGACAGACCCTGGAAGTGGCAGCAGCATGAGTAGGCCAAAGAGGGGCACTATGACAGACCCTGGAAGTGGCAGCAGCATGAGTAGGCCAAAGAGTGGCACAAAGAGAGACCCTGGAAGTGGCAGCAGCATGAGTAGGCCACAGAGTGGCAGAATGACAGACCCTGGAAGAGGCAGCAGCATGAGTAGGCCAAAGAGGGGCACTATGACAGACCCTGGAAGTGGCAGCAGCATGAGTAGGCCAAAGAGGGGCACTATGACAGACCCTGGAAGTGGCAGCAGCATGAGTAGGCCAAAGAGTGGCACAAAGAGAGACCCTGGAAGTGGCAGCAGCATGAGTAGGCCACAGAGTGGCAGAATGACAGACCCTGGAAGTGGCAGCAGTAATGGAAGTAATAGTACAATTTGGAGGGCACAGAGTGGCACAATTACCTAATTTTGACGTAGCGGCAGCCAGGAGATGGCATGTGGAGTCGGCGGCGGCGACAGCAGCATCAG
>ONZH01030857.1:0-84507 GCA_900303285.1 Rhinella marina | reverse complement strand
CCAAATCCATTCCGGCTGTTGTCACCACCACACACACTAGCCCAGGGGGCACTCCTCTGGCTCTTCCAGCTCAACCTCCTTCCCCCCCACCTACAGGCTCTCTCTCCAAACAATTTTCCCGGGTAGGCGGACGTATTAGATATTGTACTGATTTTGAATTGCCTCCTGCGATAGACGGGAATCAAACCCAGATCAACTGCTTGGGAAGTAGCTATGCTCACCACTATACCACCAGCAGGCACAGCAACTGATGAGATCAGATACTAAACTTGATTTCAGCTGCAGTGCCAGCATGAGCAGTGGTGTCACCTGCAGGCGGTGATGGACCTTCGTTGCACCTAGTTGGGTGCTTCCCTAACATGTGATGGGTATTTGCCTCGCCTTTCTTGGTCTGGGTGAGCACAATTGCCATGAGGGTAACCACCAGGCTGTTGCCTGAGAATTTGGGGTAATGGTGGGATTAGGCAGCCTCAGAGGCATCCATGCATGCTGCCCCTGCTGTTTCCTGTCCATTTCCGTGGTGTTTCCATCATTTTCTGAGGTTTCCAGGTTTTCACCCAGCCTTCCCTAGGCAGAGCCTTGGTCCCCCGCAAAAATGCTCAAGTCTCCCATTGACTTCAATGGGGTTCGTTATTCGAAACGAGCACCCGAGCATCGGGAAAAGTTCGACTCGAATAACGAGCACCCGAGCATTTTAGTGCTCGCTCATCTCTAATGACAAGCAACAAATTGCTTGGGTTCCAATGGTCATATCCCCTGTAATCAATTATTTATCATTTATCCACAAATAAATATTTTTTGTGACATAACCCCTTTAAGTAACCATCTGTGCCAGTTTAGGTAGTTTTTTTCATGGATAAAAGCCAAAAACATGGAGATTATCAAATTGGTTGTGAGAGCCGAGCATACTACTTTAATAAACAAAACAGCAGAGATAGAAGCCATTTAACTCCAGTATCTGCTGAAAATTATTGCATCTGGGTTGGATTTATAGAATTGGATTGACAAGAAAAACAAGGGATTGATTTATAAGATTAATTTCATGTATGGCAGAGGTATAGTTGACTGTCTTCCAGAAATGGTTGGACAACAGTTTTATATTATTACCATGTTCTGCTAAAGTTCTGTGACCACAATGCTGTCAAAGGTTATGTCTACACAACAATGTGAACCATGAGCTAGAATACTATGGACCCATTGTGGTCCATAGCCAATGCGTTGCCCTGAATACATGACACCAAAAGGAAAGAACAAACTAGTGCAAACCATAAGTGGAGTAGTCTAGCAGCAACTATCTTGCTCTTTTTTTTCCAGAAACCTTTGGAAAATTAAAGCAGTGACCTGATTAGTTGCCATAAGCTTTCAAACCACTTTTTCTTTGTATTTGTTTTAATAAATGTGCAGTGTCCTACTAGTATGATAGTGGTACCTGCAAAAGGGTTAAAACATGCTTTTATGTAATACGCATTTACTGTATTTATAGGAAGTTAATAGGCCTTAGGCTACATTCACACTTGTGGTAGCCTTTTCCGGCAAGCTGTTCCGTTGTGAGAACAACCTGCCGGATCTGTGCTACTGCTAATCCACCGTGCCAGAAGTCCGCTGCGGGCCAATTCACTATAATGGGGGGGAGGGGGGTGGAGGTCCGACCGAAGCACGGCAAACAAACCGAGAGGCGGCAGTACAAAAACCGCAGCATGTTGTAGTTTTTGTCCAGCCGCCTCTCGGCATGTTCGCCATGCTGCGGCTGGACCTCCGGCCCACCCCCATAGTTGCTGTTATACCTCTATTTTTGCATGCTTATGCTAAAGTCAGTTAGAGAAGCACAGTGTGAGGAAAAGTCTATTAAAGCAACATCTTTGCCTATTACCTATCTTTGTAGCCTGAGACCTGTAAGAACTGTGGAATTCGCACATTGTGTAAGAGCTACCAGTCCATGCATGCTGAGAACTGTGGCTAACATACCTAAACCTGATCCTTCAGTAAAGAACTGTTCTACTGTTGAAACTGCCTCATCATTGTCTCCGTACTGCAGGGGACCCTGTCTTGCACTTCGCAATTCATCATGATCAAGGGTACCCAGAACCACCATTAGGTAGGAGAAACCCCAGAATCAGGGTGTGCCCTGAAGGGAAGAAAGGTATACCCTTCCCATCACTGCACAACCTAGTGGAGTGAGTAACCACTACAACCACCATTCTTGCTACTATCACTCCTATCCTCTCCTCTACCCCCTCCCCTAGGTGACACAGAATGATTCAATAACTTGTTATGTGGTTGTTTATCGACAGAAAAAAGCATGCATCTTTTAAGAGGGGTTGTCCAGGATTTTGATAATGGTATCCTATACTCAGGATAGGCTATCAGTTTCAGATCAGCATGTGTCTGACACATCCTCACCAATCAGCATTATGTAGTGGACAGAGCAGTTCACTTCAATGAGACTGTCCACTACACTATAGACAGAGCTGTGTCTTTCATCAACTTAATTACACACTTTATTCATTTTAAATCGTTATTCAATGTTAATTGTGTACAATACTGTACTGTATGTTATGCAAAGATTTTTGATGGTAGCAGCACTAAAAAGCCACATGCCACTTTGTTTTCTGTCATTTCTGATTTCTTTGCAATGCAGCCACGTCATTCTAATGATCTGAAATAACCCTTTTCTGAGTGATTGGGCATTGAAGTCATTATATGGCAATATTCTACCAATTTCTATGCTAAGACATACCCTTTAAGTATTCTTAATATGTTATTAGTAACACCTTAGTAGTCAATACAAGTGCATTTGAATTTTTGGTGATTTTTGTTCTAATTTCCATATTTAAAAAAATCTAAAATCATGCAGTTTTCACACTGGCAACTAGGCCTAAGATATGTTGAGACTGTTCTATCCTGTTCTATACTATTATATAGGTTATGCCTCATTCACACGTCAGTGTTTTGGTCAGTAATTTCCATCAGTGATTTCTAGCCAAAACCAGGTGCGGATCTAAACACAGAACAGGTGCAGATCTTTCCCTTAGACCTTGTATCTGTGGAGGCTCCACAGTTGACTTTGGCTCACAATCACTGATGGAAATCACTGACCAAAACACTGACATGTGAATGAGGTATAACTGTTATGTATTGCATATAAACTCAGTATGGAAAATACAGGGCCCACTATTCACAACATGTGATATCTGAGCTTATCTGCTCCCACCTTACCTTTGACAGGTCACAGAGCATGCCTAGAAAACTCTCCCATGGAAGTCAATGGGGTCAACTCCTGTCCATTGTATTTATGGCCCATGGGGGTGCTCTGAAAGAAAAGGAAGTCTTGACCTATCATAGGCCTAGTGGCCAGTGTGAAAGATGCGTGATTTTAGGATTATTGTTTAAATGTAAATAGGGACATGGAAAATGTAAACAAAATGACCGAAAAAAATGTTTAACAAAAAAAAAACTTAATTTTAACAACAAGCCACTTTATGATGATACATTCCTTTTAAGGATCTGTACCCACTAAGCCGAGGGCCCTGTTAAGAATTTTGGGGCCTAGGAGTTTCAAGTTACATCTCTGAAGATGTATGTCTTTTCTTCAGTTTATATTACAAAAGTTATCACCTTGAAAAAAAAAATTAAAACAGCATCCAATGTCTCATCAGACACCCTCTGATTCAGTGCCGAAGTTTAGCTTTCCACCAGACTGTGTTTGCAAATGGCTAGAACTTGACTGCTGAGGCCAATCGTTGGCCTCAGTGACCATGTGCCATACTACTGTCATCATAGCTCAGCAAAGAGAGCCTTGTTACCAGCAGTACGTGCATGATCTCTGAGGCTGATTGGTTGCAGAGGTCACGCCCGCTTGTAAAAAATTATGGGGGAGGGGGCATCGAAGTGTTTGAGCATGATCAATGGGGATTGAAGAGATGATTATTGTTTTTTTTTCTTGTTAGTTTATAACATTTGCTATTGTTATCTGTGTCAGAGATCTGTTTTTAGTCAGATTAATATCTGCATTCTTAACACATTGCTTTGGTTATGGCATGTTACAAACATTCTTAAGATTTCTTTTAAGCACAGTTATGCTTTAAGAATAAAACAAAAATCAAACATGTACTGCCCTCCTCTGAGAGAGAAGTCAGAAATGTTCATAAAGAATCACAGTTTATCCAATAGTTGCTAGTTCATAGTGAGCATGTATTATTTCTCAGCTGCTGTCAATTGCAGTACCCCAGACCTGGGGGTATCTGCAGTTGTTTAATGTTTTATATGTTTTGTTTGTTTTTTTTATTTTTTCCATTGTGCTGCAACAGGATAAATCCTCTATACAAGGGTTTTATTGCATTAAAAACACATAAAATGCAGATCACGCTGACACCATCTATATCTAGCTGTATCCGCCCAACTCAAGTTTCGCAGACATATTGCTATGGTGATGGCATGATATTAATGAGATTTCATTTATTTTAAACACAGGTATGCTACAAGAATATAAATTTCCCAGTATTGTTGAACGAAATAAGTAAAGCCACCTCTCAGAATTATGTCTGATGAGGTCTTTGCTTTTAACTCACTGTTCTAAATAATTATAGAAGCAACTGATTTAGCGCCAAGGACACTGAATACTTGTCTCGATTAAAGAAATTGAATGAAATGTGCACAGAAATTGTCCATTGACTTCACTTGAAAATCCCATTAACATTTTGAGAATTAGAGCTTCCTTTTTTAGTGAGCCGCCCAAATGAGCTTCAGTTATAGGGTGAAAATGCCAAAGTCCAGCAGGAATCCTTTTTATTATGTTTATTACCTCAGCTTTCAGAGTTTGCTGCCTAAGTGCCTAGATTCTTGTAGTAAAATGCCATTGTTGGCGAATGTGCATCAGAATAGGTGAGAAAACATGCACTTTGGACTGAACAAAGATTAGACAGAGGCCACTGCTGAGCAGGAAAACCAGCCTTTGAGTTGCAAAATATAGATAAACCTAATATTAACTCTTCCATGAGTGTGCAGTTGTTGACCGTCCCATATGGCTGGTTGGCTTGGAAATTCCAGCTTCATTATCGGAAACCTTGTTGCAGTAATTAGTAAAAATAGAATCTAATATCTAACCTTTAACAAATGCCCTGACAGATATTTATCCCCGGGGCACATTTATACAAATGTGTCATTTTGAGACTGTCTTCCATTAGCAAAACTGGTGGAATTAATAATGATATGTCACACATCAGAAATGTCACATAGACGTATATGTGAATTTAACACCCTATAGAGGGTGAGATTTGTCTGACTTGGTATATTGGGTCCTACAGATCTAAAAAAAATGTGTAAAAATGGTAACCACATGCTTTATAAATATGACACATATCTTTTTTACTTCTTATTCCTATATATCCTGTAGTCTGCATGAAATTTACATTTAGGGGCGGTGGTTAAGGCTTCACAGATGCTTTTTTTCGTATCTAGGGGTAAGACATTGCATCCATAGTCTGCCGTTTCAGAGGCTAAAAAGAACTTTTGAGAATTCAGTCATCCACCTATGTAAATTAATTATGTAGCAGTATTACATATGGTACAGCAAACAGAGATCCGGCACCAAATGATCAAAGATAAGCTTTATTGATCATTCATTAAAAAGAAAGTCTACAAAAGAAAAACACAGCAGCCAGCTTACATGCTTCGGAATAGCCCGACTGCTTACTGTGCGGACTTTTCCTAAGGGCTCATGCACACCACCGTATGTATTTTGCGGTTTGCAAAACAAGGATCCGCAACAATTACAGATGACGTCCATGTGCATTCCGTATTTTGCGAAGCGGAACAGCTGGCTCCTTATAGAACAGTATTAACCTTGTCTGTAATGCGGACAATAATAGGACTATTTTTTTGCGGAACGGACATACGGAAATGGAATGCAAACAGAGTAACTTCTGCTTTTTTATAGACCCATTGAAATGAATGGTTCCGCATACGGTCTGCAAAAAAAAATGACATAGACACAGAAGGAAAATATGTTCGTGTGCATGAGCCCTAAACATGATGCCTGTAACTCCTTGCCATGCAGGTGCATCTTCTGCAGCTGAGTGGTGTGCTGACCACTACCGTTTTATAAGAGGTTTTCCCTCCATGTTTATTTCTTGTGTGTGCTACTTTCATGGTTACAGCTACCAGCTTAATATAGTTTGTAATATCAATGAACTCTAGAGCTAGCAATGCAGACTGATCCTCTATAGTTACATTCACACATGTATTTTTCACACATATCTATTGGCCCCATTTAATCAAAAGAGGGTGAACAAATGTATTTTAGACCTTCTTTAGGCTTGTATATGTCAGTTTACCTTTATTTGTGCTTTATGGAACAGAATGGCCTACTTCGCTGCTGCATACAGAGGCATCCCACAATAATAGTTATATAGCACAGTACTTTTTTTAAACATGGAAACCTATGGACAAAACCAAGAGTGGATCTAAAAGGAATACAAAAATAAAATACAAAGGAAGGACTTTTATGTTTAATTATCATTACTTATCATTACTGTTAGATTCAGTTATGGCAGAGGCTAATGCACAAGGGTAAAGGCAGGAGGAACATATGTCTCACCTGAGTGATTATTTGTTTCCCCCACACCAACATTTGAACTATCTGAAGATGTCCTGACACAGATTTCAGCTGGTATTTCACATTTTCACGCAGTGATTTAAAATGCTACACTCTGTATTGTAAAACACATATTGTACACTTGTATTGCTATATTTTGCAAAACAAAGAAATTCCTTGAACTGTCTGAAGATGCACTGACACAGATTTCTGACTAGTATTTTAGGTGTTTTCACTCAGAGATTTAAAATGCTAGCCTTGTACATTTGTATTGCTCTTTTTCACAAAACAAAATAAAACAGACCCTTGAACTGTCTGGAGATGCCCTAACAAAGATTTAGTACTAGTATTTCAAGTTTTCACTAAGAAATTTAAAACTCTACCCTCTGTATAGTAAAACACATGTTGCATACTTGTATTGCTATTTTTTGTTAAACAAAAAACCTTTGAACTGTCTGGAGGTGCCCTGACACAGATTTTGGACTAATATTTCAAGTGTTTTTACTCAAAGATTTAAAATGCTACCCTCTGGATTTTAAAATTGTAAAACATGTTAGACACTTGTATTGCTATTTTTCACAAATTAAAAAAAAACCTTGAACTCTCTGGAGATTCCCTGATAGATTTCAGACTAGTATGTCACTTGTTTTCACTGAGATCTAATCCCCTGTATTGTAAAACATGAGTTGCACACTTGTATTGCTATATTTCGTGAAAGAAAAAACCCTTAAACTGTCTGGAGATGTCCTGACAGATTTCGGACTAGTATATGATATGTTTTCACTCCGAGATTTAAAACATTACCATTTGTATTGTGAAACACATGTTGCACACTTGTATTGCTATTTTTCACAAAACAAAAAACCCTTGTTTGCAAAAACTGTTTGAAAATGCCCTGACAAAGATTTAGGTCTAGTATTTCACATGTTTTCGTTGAGAGTTAAAATGCTAAACTGTTGTCACTGCAATTTAGGAGACTACACTCTCTTGTCCGTGGAATTCAAATTATGTTAATAAGTTTTCTTAAAGATTCAGAACACACAAGTTATGTATCTGGTCACAATGATTCTCTAATGGAGCCATGCCCATAGAGTAAATTTTATTAGTTGTACATGGTGGATCTAGCCCCCCCCCCCCCCCCTTTAGCCATCAATTTTAATATATCCAATTACAAGCATCTATCAAAGCAACTAATCAGAAAACATAATGGTATGGATAATGACACGTAGACACACATGCATTACTAATCTATCTGGAAAATTCCATGCTAAAGCTTTGCTGACAGGTATACCCAACCTCAGCTCCTCACTTTTCACTCCCAGGCTAAAAAATTTCCCTGCTTTTCCATATTCTACACAATGCTTTTTCTTTCTAGCATTTCTCTTCACTGTCCCTGACGCTAGCATAGAGGATTGGTTGTGACTGTACATTGTACCTAAGATCGTTTTCTGTCAGTGCTATACCCATCCATCCTTATTTACAGCCCAACACAGGATGACATTCTAGCTGTTCTGCTAGGACATCTCCTTGCCTGCTGCAGCACTGATTGGCTCATCTACACTGTCTGTCAGCATTTGAGCCAATCAGGGCAAGCCCTCCCCCACCAATTCCTCTCAGGGTCATGTGAGCGTCCTTCTTTCTCCCTCCTGCTTTTCCCTCTCACATATGCAGTAAAATGGCATTGTATGCCATTTTACTAGATTCATTCAAAGCGAACCTAAAAAGCTTCAGGTTTGTGTGGGAGATAAATTTTTGGGACATTCGTTATGAACCCAGTTCGTTATGAACTTTTTCGCTCATGTCTAATTAGATCTATCATTTTTATAAATTGTTTAAAGAGGCTCTGTCACCATGTTGTAACCTATGTATATTAATACATAGGTTAATAGGGGCAGTTTTCCTATGAAGGTACATACCTGAATAGCAGAGTATAAAGCAGCGGTTGTGGAGAAAACGTAACTTTAAAAATTATGCTAATGAGCCTTCGTAGCCCCGGGGGGCGGGTTCTTTCCTTCCGAGCACTGCTTCTTCACCGCCCTCCCGGCTCCAAGGCTCGCCCCCCTGCCTAAGTGCACGCCCCTTTATCAATTGACTGACAGCGCTAGACTGTTCGGTCTAGCGCTGAAATCCCACGCCTGTGCATTGTATCTGGGCCTGGCGCATGCGCAATAGCGCTTGCAGTGCCGAACACTGCAAGCGCTACCATTCATCTGCGCACGAACCGTCACTTCCCTGAACCCGTGCGTGCGCAGATGAATGGAAGGGCTTGCAGTGTTCGGCACTGCAAGCGCTATTGCGCAAGCGCCAGGCCCGGATAAAATGCGCAGGCGCGGGATTTCAGCGCTAGACCGTCAGTCAATTGATAAAGGGGCGTGCACTTAGGCAGGGGGGCGAGCCTCGGAGCCGGGAGGGCTGTGAAGAAGCAGTGCTCGGAAGGAAAGAGCCCGTCCCCGGTGCTCCGAAGGCTCATTAGCATAATTTTTAAAGTTAAGATTTCTCCACAACCGCTGCATTCTACTCTGCAATACAGGTATGTGGATTCAATGGAAAACTGCGCTTATTACCCTATGTATTAATATACATAGGTTACAACATGGTGACAGAGCCTCTTTAACGAGAACTAATTTCTAGATGTTTGATAAAGAGGACCAACTATAGATAAAATAAATCTAACAAAAAAATGTAACAAAGATAGCCAAAAGAGGAATATCAATGATAATTTACATGGACATTTTAATTTTTCCTTTCAGTTTATTATACTAATCTTTTCCAGGGAAAAGGCTTGTAGATTACTTAGGGGAAAATGAAGCACTTTATATGCAGGATTGCCAGTTAATGGTATTGGTAACATCTTGTGCCAGCATACTAACCTTGTCGTGTTGTGCTAGGACTAAAGGCTTATCAGAGTGCTCTTTCTGAGTTACTATTCTGTCCAGCATTTCCTCAGATATTCCCACAGGGTTCAGTTGATATTATAATGGTACAAAGTACAGGAAAACAGAATGTAACAGACAGTGAGTCTGGACCAACTCTACCAACTAACCGGTTTGACTTTGGGCTAGTGTGCTATCCTGTCAATCCCCTGGTTTTCACCCTTTAAACGGAACCTGTCACATTGAACATGGTGTCTGAGCTGCAGGCAGCATGTTATAGAACAGGAGGAGCTGAGGAGGTTGATGTATAGTTTTATGGGACAAGATTCAGTAAAACTTGTAATTAATACATTTATATTCCTGATCATTCTGGGATTTGAAGTTGGTCCTATCAGTGATAACAGCTATGACTTTCCTCTATGACTGTGTATACAGAGATAGCTGTCAATCTCTGATAGGACCTCCTTGATCCACCTTTACTTCAATAAGCAGAAATTTAAAGAGGTTGTCCGAGTTATTTTTTTGTTCTTTGTATTTTACTAACTTGTCAAGAATAACAACTTTCCCATACTCTTTGTACTTCTAAAGCTGCTTGTTTGTCAGATTTCACTGAGGGTCACATGACCTATGATGTCACCTTATCTCCCTGCTCTGTGATGTTTCGTGCACAAGCCTCAGAGATCAGATAACAGTCTATACATGAGACGTCACTGGCCACGCCCCCCTGCACTGCCGGGCTGCTATCTCCTCTCTCCCTGGATTCCTTCAGTTAAAACATTAACCCCTTCAGCCAGAACACACTGAGGGCTCAAGGCTTTACAACGGGATTTACACTGCAGACAGTGAGGATACAAATGCTGGGCACAGGAGCTGACAGAGGAATTGTATTGCACAAGAACAGGTAGGGGGATGTTCCTGTGTGTATAAGCATTGTCATTGTACAGCTGGGACTTGTAGTCCTACACATACAACATGCTGCTGAGTATTCCAGCAGACATGTCATTCAGGGCAGCTCTTGTATTCACTCCCTTTGCAGAGCAGAAAGGGGGGAGGGGCAGGGATTGTTATTACTGCAGGTAAACAAAGGCCAGAAGAGAACCAGGGAAATGAGGAAATCTAGATTTTTTCTGCCTAAAACTTGCTTAACTTAGTTATATATTGCTGCCCATCAGATTTACAGTGCTATATTTTTTTCATAACTCTGAACAACCCCTTTGAATGTATAAAAGGTTATACTGAATCTTATCCCATAAAACTATATATCAATCTGCTCAGCTCTATAATACACTGCCTTTAAGTTCTAAATTAGTTTTTGTTTTTATGAAATGGTAAAATGTCTCACTTTCAACATCTGATATGTGTTCTATGTTCTATCATGAATAAAGTCCCAACCATTTGGGAATTGGAGTTGTAATTATAAACCTGAGATCAATGACTATTAGGTTAGTTCAGATACTTCAGTCACCTGTAGGTGGCCCATATGTAAAGCAGTAGCTGGCTCAGCATGCATGTTAAGTTTCTACAAGAATTCCACGTCAAGCTCTGTTGTAATATTACTATGTGACTGTAACTTATTTTTTCTTAGAAGGAAAAAAACAGAATCAACTTAGAAAACTGAAAAGCTTTATAACTGTACTTAATCCTAAATGTAAATAAAATATATGATTCCCCAAATCTTCTTATAGACGTCTTTGAAAGTTTTGGATAGTGTATATTTTATATTTTAATATGTAAATATGTATGCTTTGGATATGCTCCCTTAAGCTGGGTTTACAGAGGGAGTTGTCAATTGTTGGGAAGGAAGCGTTCCTTCCCGGCAGTCGGCTGCTTGCTCAATGAAGGAGACATGAAGGAGTGCATTTACACGTAGTGATGTCCTTCACTGTAAGATGGACGGGGTATCGCTACAGCAATCCCTCATCCTCATACAGAATCATGGCTTCTGAGCAGTAGATCGCTGATTTGACCACATGATCTGCTGCCCAGAAGCCATGATCTGTGGTGCCTGCTCGAGCGACAGGATCACCCGATGAATGAGCATTTAGCTCGTTCATCGCATGATCAGCGGCACATTCAGATGGGCAGATTGATGGGCAGATAATCTGCTCAATAATTGGTGCGTCTAAATGCATCTTTCTATCCTTTAGATCAGGGGTGCACAAGGTTTTCTGGTTGGGGGCCACATTATCAGACTAAACCAATGATGAGGGACGAAAAAAAATTTAAAGAGGTAGTAACAACTGAAATACTTTATTTATGGCATATTGAGCACACAGTATATGCCAGTAATGTCTAGTTACGGTTCCAGAACTCCCATCTAATGGAATAAATACATGAAAAATACATGTGAGAAACCAAAAGACATAGACATACATGTTTGTTACCAGGTCAGATTTTTTTATTCCAAGTAATAAAACATTTTGAAAGAAATGCAGTATTACCCTTAGAAACCATGCTTGAAAATGATGCAACATCACGTGTGTTGAAACAGTTTTAGCAAGACAGTTAAGAATCTGGACACTTTTAATTCAATTAGGCTCATCATGTTTTTTTATATGGTGTCTGTCTTGCTTATTAAACTAAGGCCTCTTTCACACTAGCGTTAGCACGGATCCGGTACCTAAAGGGTGCCAACGGATCCGTGCTAACGCTGATACACGTGTGGAGCCGGAGCAGCACTCCGGCCCCACACATGTTGACAGACATTGAGACAGCAATACATACAGACATACACACACAAACACATACATACTTACATACTCCAGCCCGGGACGCCGGCAGCACGTCTTCACGCGCCTCCTGCACGCAGTAATGACGATTCCCCACAGCACCCTCTGCTGGGCGCCGTGGGGAAACGTCATAGCTGCGCGCAGGAGGCGCGTGAAGACATGCTGCCGGCGTCCCGGGGTGGAGTATGTGAGTATGTATGTATGTATGTATTTCTGTGTAGCCGGATCCGGAATGACCCCCCATTGCAAGTCAATGGAGGACAGATCTGGATTACTGGTGTGTCACACCAAACGGATCCGTCCCCATTGACTTGCATTGGGGGTCATTCCGGATCTGTCTTGGTGCGGATGCCTGGATCGGAGAGCAAACCGCAGCATGCTGCGGTTTGTTCTCCGGTCTGAAGACGGAACGGAATGCTTTCAGGAGCATTCTGTTGTCTTCAGTTCCGTTTTGTCCCCATTGACAATGAATGGGGACAAAACTGAAGCGTTTTTTTAAATTTAAAAACGCTAGTGTGAAAGTAGCCTAAGTAGAGTGGCATATAGGTCTTTTAGGAGCAATTAAAGTGACTCTTCAGTTCAAGAAAAAATAAATAACATGAACTGGGTAACAAACAGAACACTTACCTGGTACCCTCCTTTTCATCTTTTCAGATGCATATCTGTCAATTCTCGGGCTCCTTTTCTGCCTTCAAAGATGGCTGCACCACTTCTCAGACTACCCGATGCAAACTGTACATTTGGTGACCGAAGACAACTCCTGCTGCTCTTAGATTAGCCAGCAATGCTCATGTGAACAATGCTAGTCAATCCAGAAGCAGGGCTGGACAAGTTGGAAGTGTCTTGCACAGTATAACTCAGGTAGTCTGCAAACTGGTACGGCCATCTTGGATGACAGAAGAGGAGCCCAGGAATCAGTGGATCTGCAGCTGAATAGATAAAAAAGGATACCACTAGGAAAGTGTTCTGTTAGCTTCCCAGTTAATGTGATTTTTGTTTTTGATATTGAGACTGAGGGTTGCTTTAAATCATTACCTATCCTTCCGAAATTTGTTGTTGCATTTAGCAGAAAAACTATTTTTTTCAAATATCAAAATATGATGTTCTGGGCACCGAGGGCGGGCCGTAGCCCCTTGGTTTTACTACTCTTCACAGTAATCCACTCCTTTCCCTAGTTGATTTACAGGGCCAGACATCTTTATTCGGCCACACGTCAAAGACGCGAAAGTACAAACCCTACTATATTTAAAAGAAGTTGTTTTTCTGGCAAAGGAGGCAACAGTTTTCAGAAGAAAAGGGAATGATTTCATTAGCTCTACAAGCCCTACATGTAACTTCGCTTAGTCTAATATACCAAAAACAAGCTGAAAAACTCCCTTTAAATAATTTATGGGAATCTCTGGGGGAGTATATGGCTCAGGTGATCTCAAGTAGCAAAGATCACCCCTTGATTTACTCAAAGCCACCAGTAATTATGAATCATGAAATGCATGAGCGCATTCCCTTATGCTAACAGTATGAGGCTGATTTTAAGGGAAAAATTACCCAACTCCCTCCAAACACTGGCTCATTGTGCTACTGTAAGCATACATTAAATTTCCTGGAGTCTGCGGGGTGTGGGCGGAAGCTCATGGAAGCGAATGTGTGAGTGCAGAGCTCCTCACACTTCAAGCACTTAAAGGGTTAGTCTCATTTTAGACAATGGGGGCATATCGCTAGGATATGCCCCATTGTCTTATAGGTGCAGGTCCCACCGCTGGGACCCGCACCTATATCCAGAACGGAGCCCCCGAACTGAATGCGGGCGCACTGCACATGCGCAGCCGCCCTCCATTCATTTCTATGGGGCCGCCGAAAATAGCCAAGCGCTGGCTCGGCTACTTCCGTCGGCTCCATAGAAATGAATGGGAGCGGTGGCCGCGCTTGCTCGCTGTGCTCCCATTCATTTCTATGAGCGCAGCGGGGAGCTGCGCCTGGTGGTTGGAGGGGTCCTCTAGGCGCAGCGCTCCCCGCTCCGTTCTGGATATAGGTGCGGGTCCCAGCGGTGGGACCCGCACCTATAAGACAATGGGGGCATATCCTAGCGATATTCCCCCATTGTCTAAGATGAGAATACCCCTTTAAGCACCTGGAATTAGCACCCCTAGCTATACAATGGGGAAGAAAAAGATGGTCAGGGCTCACAAATCCTGTGTTGATACCCAATCTCTCCCGCCAGCTCTCACCATGAACCGTGTTCTTCCATAAAAAAGTGCAGACACTGCAGCCGAGCTCATCACAGATCTTTTCACTGGCTACCCAAACAGAGGTTCCTTTCCCTGAGTCCCTGGTTCTTGCCTTCAATGGAGCTCCTGCATCCCCTGAGCATTGGGGAAACATGATCCCCAACAACTGCCAGTCCATTACAACCGGATACACGGAGTGGAGTGGAGACACGTGGTTTCGAGACACATGGTCCTGACTCCTCACAATGCCAGGGCTCTTCTCCCCAATGGAATATGTCTCAACAGTGGGACGATATCTCCTCATCCCCCTGGTCTTGACCATCCATCACTTAATCCACAGGAGCTGAATTCCTCTCATTCAGAGGATGCACTCCCCACACAAGAAGACAAAGCTTTTCAGGGGCAGCCACTATCCCCAGGGGATCTCATTCTCCATTATTGGAACCACAACCTCAGCGGCTCCTAGGCGCCTTCATTTCTCATGACTTCTAACGCTACTACTAATGGCGCCGGCGCCGGGTGGAATCGTCCTATGTGTGCGCCGTCCTGCTCTTCCTGCGCTGTGTATTTGTATTTGTGTATATGTCTGTGTATGTTTATGTGTATGTCTGTATGTGTGTATGTATGTATGTGTGCAGGTGACGGATCCGTCATGAACTCCATTGAAAGTCAATGGAGGACGGATCAGTTTACCATTGTGTCACACCAAACGGATCCGTCATCATTGACTTTCATTAGTGGTCATGACGGATCCGTCTTGGTGCGGATGCCTGGACCGGAGAGCAAACCGCAGCATGCTGCGGTTTGCTCTCCGGTCTGAAGATGGAACGGAATGCTTTTAGGAGCATTCCGTTGTCTTCAGTTCAGTTTTGTCCCCATTGACAATGAATGGGGACAAAACTGAAGCGTTTTATTCCGGTATTGAGCCCCTATGACGGAACTCAATACCGGAATTATAAAACGCTAGTGTGAAAGTAGCCTAAGAGTGATTTTTGTGTGCTTATTTCTGAAGTTAAGGAAGCCTGCCGCACAATAATTACCGTGATTAGACAAGATGACTACCACATAGGACAACATCTTAACCAACTTGAACCACAATGTAGCCAGAACAGTAGTCTTTTGCAAGATCACACTACCTACCATACTATTGCTCTTCAGGATTTACAAAGACATGTGGAGGGCTTAGACAATAGAGGTAAGTGACACAACATCCCGAGGGATCTGAGGAGGTAAATGTACCGGAAAGAAATATTTATCATTTTGGGATTACCATGAGATTCAGATGGACGGAGCTCATAGGGCTCTTTGCCTAAAAAAACATCAGGAGGTACTCCGAGAGATATTTCCTGTAATGTAAATGAATTTTGCCTTAAAGAGGACATAATGGCTAAAGTGGGTTGGGGTTTTAAGTGGAAACTCTTGTGCTATGTCGTCTGTTATGGCAACTACCAGGGAGTAGTCCTTCAGGGAGTTTTCTGATTTTTTTTTTTTACTGCTGTTACCACCTCTTAGCTTTCACCTTGTCATGGAGATAGAGTATATACTTCTTAGTTCTCATTTGTTATTTTTATATATATATATATATATATATATACACATTGCTCCTTGTTTTGTCTCCCATTGTACATTGTAGGTGGCTGTCCCAGTCGATCACCGATCTGGATCCTTGCTGGTCGAAGAAGTAGCCTGACAAGATTGGATATTGCCTACCTGGGATTCTGTTTACACCTACTGGGTACTGAGTCTAGGTTGACACCTTATCTTAACCCACTTACTGGTAATTATGGTAAAATTCTTTTCCTTAGTTCAGGAGGGGCCTGGATGTATTTCTGGAGTGTAATAATATTACAAGTTATAGTTACTAGAGATGGGTTGTTGATCCAGGGAGTTATTCTGATTGTCTGATTGGAGTCGGGAATTTTTGCCCTAAAGTGGGGAAAAGTGGCTGCTACCTCACAGGGTTTTTTTTTGTCTTCCTCTGCATCAACTTGCAGGATAACAGGCCGAACTGGATGGACAGATGTCTTTTTTTAGCCTTGTTACTATGTTAAAAGGCTACTGTAAATTCCAACGCCGCTTAAGCCTACAGGATATCCGCTATTTAAATCTGGAATAGGTTTTTTTAAGCAAAACCCAACTCACTTCTTCACTATCGTTTAATGTTCCTAAATACTGGTATCCTAAAGCTTATATTGTGAATGCTTCTACTAAATCAGCAGATGTAGCAGTCTTGATAGCCAGGATATGCTCATTGCAAATTCTCTATTATTGGGCATTAAACTGTCTGTATGTAATGTCTATGCTCCTAATGCCAATCAAGTGCCCTTTCTCACTTGCCTACTTTATAAATTTGCATCTTCCAGGGATTCTGCTCTTTTGGTGGGGAGGGAGATTTCAATGTAGTGTTTTCTCAAGTTAGGCATAGGCATGCTGTCAGTATCTCCTACATCCTCATCTTTTAGGCAACTTTCTTCAGGATATTGCAGGCTCATTCGTACTTTGTGATCTGTGAAGAATAGATAACTGTACAGCATGCAATTACACTTTCCACTCCAATCCGCACCAGACACATTAATTACTTTTTTGGAAATAATCCACTTCTCTGCAAGTTGATTTAATCAAATATAGGACCAATCTCTGGTTGGACCATGCCCCTATATTATTCATTGTGCAGCTGTGTTTGGGGGGATCTTCAGTGAAAAAGTCTCATCTCTCATATTTACCTGATGCTGAACTTGCATGCCTATCCCTCTGATTATAAACATTGTTATGTTGGGAAAGGTGGTTAGGCAATGATATATCACCAAGGGTGTGGAGGGGAATGTTGTTTAGGGCACTTAGGAGCTTATTATGCACTACCTATAAAGAAAATCAAATAAGGATTTTAACGACATGGTATCATACACCGGAATCAATTCATAAAATCTGGTGATACCAAACATTTGCTGGAGGTGTTCACCCTTAGGCCAGTTTCACACGAACGTTGTGTTTTGCGGTCCACAAAAAAAATGGATGGCGTCTGTATGGCATCCGTATTTTTTGCGGATCCATTGTAACAATGCCTATCCTTGTCTGCAAAACGGACAAGAATAGGACATGTTCTATTTTTTTTGCGGAGCTACGGAATGGGCAAACGGATGCGGACAGCACACAGTATGTTCTCAGTATTTTTTGCGGACCCATAGAAATGAATGGGTCCGCATTTTTCACATGAAATTGGAGCCCGCAAAAAATACTTTCCTGTGAAAGAGGCCTTAGGGTGTTCATTGTATCAGATACATTGGATGTGTCAAATGATGACTCCATTTTGGAGAGAGGTGGCTTTAGTGCTACAGTCAGTATTTGAGATCTTCATTGACCTTGACCCTATGACATACATCCTGAATGTCACCGAATTCGCAGGAGCTTGGGCCAGGCTACTCCTCCACCTGCTGACAGCAGGAAAATGCCTAATTGCCTTGTTCTGGAAGAGTCCAGCTCCTCCTTTGCGATCGGATTTATATGCTCAAATCCAGGAAGTACACTCTATGGAATATCTTACAGCAATGATCCATCAATCTGTTGACAAGTTCTCAAAGTTATGGACTCTATGGGATAATTATAACTCACTCTATCCAGTATAATCTCCAGGCTCCGTTCGATATCGACTGGGACACAGCAAGCACCTACCTACTTCTTTTCTCTAGTGTTATTTTTTTTCTGTTTTGATGGCAGATGTTAAACCTTTCCTTTATTTCTGTTATCAGTAAGGGTGAGTTCACATAATGTTTTATGCCTTCGTTTGACATACACGTTGTTAGGAAAAACGCAGCACACGATGTTCTTGTATCCTGCACAGTCCAGTGAAAAAAAACATATACTTTTTTTACAATGGTAAAAAACATACTTTTTTTTTTACAATGGAACTCTATGGGGTAACGGATGCCACTATATGGCATCAGTCTGAAGCATCCATTTAATGTATACATTTTTTGTATACATTAAGGGAACAGGAAAAATGGGATGTGAACCCATCCTAACTATTTGATCCTGCATATTTTTGATTTGGATATTGATCACACTACATTTTTCGATTTGTCTTATTTTGGAAAGTAAAGTTGAAAAAAAATTCCTGGAGTTCATAACTAATCAGGATAATAACTGTATCCAGCCATCATTCATTAAAAACAATAACTGGTAGATTTCTGTTAGTAAGTTAACCATTTAATATCTTTCTTTTTCAGTATAACTGGTTTTGAAACATGCCAGTTTGCATTAAGTAGAATCGTTTGCAGTTCTACAAGAACATTCATTTTATTCTACATATGTCATTATGACAAAAGTCCACTTGTAAGTACTATGCACACTCATTTCCTTGCTAATCCCCTCCTGTTAAATTTCAATCCAGTTCAAAGCAAAAATAAAGAACTCCAGTAAAAGAAGGCACTTCAGAGATCTTACAGATTTTTTAAATGACTTATGAGTAACCAGTATATAAACAATTAGGTAACAGGTAGGTTTTAAAATATTCTAAGCATGAGGTCATCTATTACTCAGCCATGAAAGAAAGACATGATTGCATATATTTAAGGCATTTCTTTATCTACTACAAGGATTTTTGTAGATGCATACAGTGAAAAATATCTTATGCTCCCTGAAATTTTGCTCTGTACCATACTGGTATTTCTGCATAGTTGATGCATGGATTGAAACGATAGCTCATGTGAACATGTGAATACTTATTAGAAGTAGATTGTACACTGACGAGCAAAAAGGTAACAATGTTTTAAACTTTTGACTGTCAGGCTTAATGCCTCACCATCCACTACAGCTTCTAATGTAAGACTACCATTATTTTATAGACAATCATCTTGGCTATCTCATACATTACTGTTTTGCTCCTAAAATTCTAATTTTTTATTTTTATTATTTTGTTAGTATTTTGTAAATCTACCTTTGGCTTTCAACACTGCCTGAATCCTTCTGGTGATGCTCTCGATCAGATTCAAGCATGTGTCGACCGAAAATCTGTTCCCAGGTCTTTTCTACACGTTTCCAATGTTGGTGCATACTGGTCGACTCACTTGGATACCAATACAGCTTTTTCTTCATCTTTACCCACAAGTGGTAGATTAGGTTGAGGTCTGGGGACTGTGAGGGCAAATCCAGCACCTCTACTTCACTGTCATTGAACCATTTCTTAGCCAATCTCGAGATGTGTTTGGGGTCGTTGTCCAGCTGAAACACTTAACACCGTTAACCCCCTTTTCCCATGTTTCTTCCAGACCCATTTGCACCCATCAAAGTCCAGTCTATTGACTTTTATCACATCGCACATCGACTTGGGTCCAATGTTCTACTGTTCACTGTCCATGTACTTTTTGCAAACTTGAACCGTCGCTTCTTATGACGATATTGAAGTCAAGGCTTCTTCATCTTTTTTCAAGCCACCATTCCAGATTTGTATAATGCTCATTGCAAGGTGCTTGCATGGATGTCTGTGATCTCACTATTACGAAACATACGAGCCAACTCCACTACCGTGCTTGCTGCACCAGAACTGACAGACCTTGTGATGAGCTGCCTTGATGACTCATGGAGTGGATGGACAGACTTCATTTCATATTCTTCCAACTGTCATGGCACTCACATGATGCAGTTTGGCAATTTTCTTGGCTGAGATACCGGTATCAATGAGCTGGATGATGCTGTTTCTCTTTTCTTGGGAAGTCTTCATGGCTGCTTCTCGATTTGAAACAGTGATCTTTCGCTAGGGAATCAACCTAATAGCACACTGATCTATTAGGGAATGTGAGAACAGGTTGTAATTTGTATTATACAAGAAGAAAAAGATTGTTCCACCACCAGGAGCAAAACAGTAACAATGAAGTTACATGAGAAGAACCTGCATAAGTAATCATATGCTAAATAGCTGCAAGTCCAATTTATGTATGAGATAGCCAAGATGATTGTCTATAAAATGATGGGAGTCTTATGTTTAAAGTAGTCTAAAATGAGGTGTGTCACAATTTTGGCACCAAGAAAGTGTTACACTTATCATAGGAAATGTTGGTCATTGTGTACACTAGTATGTATCTAAGATGCTCATTGAGAAAGAAATATTTGTAAAAAGTTCATAGTCCTATATTCTACCCTACAATACAGCTTTTCATACGCATAACATGCTGGGTGGCTGAAAGCTGCATTGATCAGGAGTTATCAGCAGCAGTCCCTCAAAAGCCGGTCATACACATTAGTCTCTTGTCGAAATTACTAAGATAAGTTTGGCTGACACATTATTGTGCATGGGGAGCTGCCAACTCTACTCCGACAGATGATGTTGAAGGAGACAAGGATCTGATTTTAAGCCACCCCCAGAGAATACAAGTACATGATCACTTGCGCTGAACGTGTATTAGGAAGGCGGAAGGAAATCGAGAGATATCTATTGGCTGAACTACCGTTCCGCCGACAGCTATTGAATGTCTATACCAAGATTTCAGTGTATATGGATCACGGCACACGTAAAAGTTAGTAGATAAACAGGACGCTCTTTATTAGTATCCACAATCGTCACATATATAAATGAGGCCAACGTTTCGATCCCTCCCGGACCTTGATCACGGCCTATAACAATATACAAAACATACATAAATCCAGTACAAGACAAAATAAAGTGACTACATATACTTGACACAAACATAATTTTTTTTAGTATAACATCGAAAATAATGTCCAATAGGTGGCAGTTTGTATAACTGGTGGACAAACATATAAAGTTGCACTATTATAGTGTATTATTGACTCAAATAAGTAACACCATATTTGTAAGATTTGTTAGTCCGACATATTTCTGGTCTATGATTAAAAGACTTAGCCCCTGCTGGTAAGATCAAATGACACACCTAGTTATGGGTTATATGGAACATGTACAATATAGTAACACCAATAGTAGTATAGATATGTATTATGGAATGCTATATCTTCATATAAACCTATTTGTCCTATATATGCGACCAGCATTACACATAAGGTAAGAACTATAAGTAACCAAGTATGAACATCATTGAAAATAGCTTAGGCATAGGAAGACTGCAAGAGAAATCCAAATAAAAAGTCCAATCTAGGATCCAGCAAGTACATACTGTCGGTGGACAGTGGAAGCATTAGGATGGCGTCTACAGAGTTGTAAAGTGCAGGGGCTCCTTTTAAAGGGTAAAAGCGCACACTCTAGGTCCCGATCACGTGATCGGAGCTCCGGTCACGAGGTCGGAACCCACCGAGCATGCTCAGAAGGCAGAGAGGGTGAGTAAGGGCAAAGCTTGCCCTTAACTCGCTGCTGAAGTACACTATACATATGGGAAGCCTGTCAAAACATATAGAATATTGAAATTATAGACAGAACAGGTCCAATTATCTGTAGAGCTATTGATTACATAGAAAGGCTATTCTCCTAACAAAAATTCTGAAATTTGCCAAATAACAAAATTATGGCAATTATAAAAGTCAACCAGGGAAATTAACAGCTTCTAATGTAAACTGCACTATACTATTATGTCATTGTTTTAGAAAAAAATATTGTCAATATATGAATATTAATAAGTAACGACATTGTTAGTCACAAAGATCCTTTACCTGTCAATGGATCCAAAAACTAGTCCAATACGGAAATCTGGGAGAATGACAAAATATGCATGAACTCCCACATATTCTATTGTATACAATCCATAAAGATATAAATGGGAATTAAAAGGGGAGGGGTGAGGGGGAAAAAAGGAAACGGGGACACTGGTATATGTCCTATCCAACAATATATTGTGTCTAAATACAGATGTCAAAATCACAATTCAAGCCCAATGGAGTCATGGTTTTTAACTCGTGGATCCAGAAGGCTTCTCGCCTAAGTAAAATTGCTTTACGATTGCCACCCCTACGTGGATAGGAAACATGTTCTATGATTTGAAATTTGAGTTGGCTAATGCTATGATGGGCCACTAAAAAGTGGTGGGGAATCGGTAATTCACCCCTTTTACACCTAATGTCTGATTTGTGTTTGCTTATGTGGTCTGCCCAGATTTAGAATCCCAGAAATTCCAATAAAGGTTGTTTGTGCTCATATGAGGGGGCCAGAGAGGTGAAGATGGGGATATGCCCGGGTTCAACTCTGAACACAGACAACCCCTTTAGATATTTCTTTTTAACCTCAATTTGCTTATTGTTTCTAATATTTCCTTATATTGAGAAATGACATGTCAGTGTGTAGTGTCTGATCCAATGCACCTAGATTCTAAGTTAATGTGGGGCTTTCTACCAGAAGTCAAATATGGTAACACTGCCAACATTGTCTTATCTCAGCCTACTGACAGTTCTTATTGCTGGCAAAATACCTCCTTTGATTTTTCAGTATAATTTAAAGTTTAAGACAGCTGATATGGTATTATATAGCCTACTAAAATCATGCACCTCTAAAAATGCATTTTTGATGCTATAGAGATCTTGATTATGGATTAACTAGCACGTGATGCTGTAGATGTGGGAGTTTTTATTCAGTGCATTGTCCATGTCCTTAAACTACTGTTGTTTTATGTTCCCATTGAAGTGTATTCCTGGAAGAGGAAATATATTTAGAAAGTAAGTACTTCCAAAAAGACCCATTGTAAATAATTACTGTGAGTTAAAAATAATGTTTCCATCAAGTTACTGCAAAAGGACACATTACTTATTCTATTTTCCCCACTTCCTGACATTACAAATATCATGAGTCCCTTGGCAACATCCTGGGAAGTGCCCAAATGATTTAGACATTGGCTTCATAGAAAGAACTGCAATCCAAAGATAGATATGTAACAGAAGCAAAAAAATCTATCTACTTGTATCTCTCTCAGATTGTTCAGATGGTTGAGATAAAAGGAATCCAGAAGATTGGTTTCAGCAAAGTGTAGCTTGCTCCAGCTGGTTTATTCAGAGTTTGTTTATGGGCTGGAATTTTTTTGGAATGGTAAGTAGGATTGAGATAGAGACCTACCATTCCACCCCACTGCAGTACAACTATTCCCCCTACCTTCATGGGTTCCCAGGTGAAGTCACTGGGGTCATTACTGGGGAATAAATAGAGGCCTCAGTTTGGGTCAGAGCCTTGAAGCTGGTTCACCTGTCTCTGACTGTGAAAAATCAGATTGTACCTAGGTGAAGTATAAACCACTGTTTAGTTAATGCCCAGACGGGCCAAGACTTTGATTTAGGGCCCATTCAGATAGCCGTGGTAGTGCAGAAATGAGGATCCGCAATACCACGGATGCCGCCCGGCGCATGTTTCACAATTTGCCATCCGCCCCATTCAAAATGCCTATACTTGTCCGCAATAACGGATATAACATAGTAACATAGTTTGTAAGGCCGAAAAAAGACATCTGTCCATCCAGTTCAGCCTGTTTTCCTACAAGTTGATCCAGAGGAAGGCAAAAAAAAACCCTGTGAGGTAGAAGCCAATTTTCCTCACTTTAGGGGGAAAAATTCCTTCCCGACTGCAATCAGGCAATCAGAATTACTCCCTGGATCAACAACCCCTCTCTAGTAACTATAACCTGTAATATTATTACTCTCCAGAAATACATCCAGGCCCTTCTTGAACTCCTTTAGTGAACTTACCATCACCACCTCCTCAGGCAGAGAGTTCCACAGTCTCACTGCTCTTACCGTAAAGAATCCTCTTCTATGTTTATGTACAAACCTTCTTTCCTCTAGACGCAGAGGATGTCCCCTAGTCACAGTCCTCGGGATAAATAGATGATGGGAGAGATCTCTGTACTGACCCCTGATATATTTATACATAGTTATTAGATCTCCCCTCAGTCGTCTTTTTTCTAAAGTGAATAACCCTAATTTTGATAATCTTTCTGGGTACTGTAGTCCACCCATTCCAGTTATTACTTTAGTTGCCCTCCTCTGAACCCTCTCCAGCTCTGCAATGTCTGCCTTGTTCACAGGAGCCCAGAACTGTACAAAGTACTCCATGTGTGGTCTGACTAGTGATTTGTAAAGTGGCAGGACTATGTTCTCATCATGGGCATCTATGCCCCTTTTGATGCAACCCACTATCTTATTGGCCTTGGCAGCAGCTGTCTGGCGCTGGCTTCTACAGCTTAGTTTGCTGTTCACTAAAATTCCTAGGTCCCTTTCCATGTCAGAGTTACCCAATGCTTTACCATTTAGTATGTACTGGTGACTTGCATTATTCCTTCTCATATGCATAACCTTACATTTGTCAGTGTTAAACCTTATCTGCCACTTTTCTGACCAAGCCTCCAGTCTATCCAGATCCTGCTGTAGCAGTGCACTGTCCTCCTCTGTGTTAATTACTTTACACAGTTTAGTGTCATCTGCAAAAATTGATATTTTACTATGCAAACCTTCTACAATATCATTAATAAATATATTGAAGATAATAGGACCCAATACAGACCCCTGTGGTACCCCACTAGTGACAGTGACCCAATCTGAGTATCTACCGTTAATAACCACCCTCTGTTTTCTATCACTGAGCCAGTTACTTACCCACATACAGACATTTTCTCCCAGGCCAAGCATTCTCATTTTGTATACTAACTTTTTATGTGGTACCGTGTCAAACGCTTTGGAGAAGTCCAAATATACTACATACATTGAGTCGCAGCGCTCAAGTCTAGAACTTACCTCCTCATAGAAACTGTGTCCAATGTTCTATGTCTTCTTCGGCTCGGCAAGATCCCGTGCTGGCCATTGAAGTGAACGGGCCCGCACGTATTCTGCAAATTTGCGGAATAGGTGCAGACTCGTTCACATGGTTGTGTGAACGGGCCCTTAATGTTTATATGTTATTTTGGATGCTGTGCCTTAACTCCAAGTGCTTTTATAACATGGATGCCTTGTTTTGTGCTGGATATAAAATAAACTGAGTTTAGACTTTTAAGACTGCTGAACCCAGTGTCATTTGTCATTGCTGTTCACACACAGCCCTACCAAAAAAAAAAAAATATATATATATATATATATATATATATATATATATATATATTCAGAATTGGCTCAGCAATACCCTGTCAGTGCTTTTCCAACACTGCACTCTACTTCCTTGGCCTAAGCTCAACACACAGGAATTGGCTTGGACTGCCCGCTCAGCCAATCACTAGCCACAGCGGTGATTTGCCTCAACCAGTGATTGGCTGAGCATTCAGTCCAAGATGTTTCCTGTATGATCAGCCGGGGACCGAAAGTACAGAGCAGCATTGAAATGGTAGCGGCAGGAAATCTGTCCCATTTTAAAAATAAAATATTTCTTGGAAATCTCCTTTAATTCACAGACCAGCTTCCAGTTGTTGCTTTTTCAAAGTACATTGGCAGCTGAAGTGTTGAAGCTATTATTATATTTGTCCCAGTGTACTTCTTACTGTTGGGATTCAGTTTTTTCCACTTTATTAGTTCTTAAAACATCAGTAAAACTATATTTATTGGAAGCATGTTCTTTTAGTTATATCTACTGCTGCTTATGCTCATGGGAAATGTGAACACGTTCAATTAACTGACTCCTGTCAATTGATGCTGCTCAGCTATTTCACTCAGGTTAAGGTGCATTATATGTCATTTAGCATTGTAATTACACTGGTCTTCTGTAATCGCATTGTAACTAATAGCAAATGTTCATTTTAGATGGTGACTCCACGCTGTAAACAATCGAATGCGGCAGTCTTCACACTATGTAAATACTTTTATTTCTAAAGTAATTATAGTAGCTTGTGTTTGTTGATAAAAACAATTTCCTCTCCAGATTCAATCCATTCACTTAACAATTTGTCACTGAGCACAACTTCATACATTTTTAGAGATTGGGCAAGCATACTAATTAGTGATTTTATAAAATAATCAAACAATCAGTATAATTAGACACATTCCTTGACTACTACTTTAGATTTTTTAAACACTTTCACTTCCTCTTTCCTCTTTTTTAAAAACCTTAATCCTAAATATACACACACAACTATATACAAGGGCAATGTAGTGTTAAATTTCGACCATTCGTTTGAAAATCATGAGCAAGTTGCACCCACATGACTCATAGGAAAGGGTTCTGAGCAGAGGATTCCCCTCTGTGATGTCCATATCTCTTAGGAGGTAGTCTTGATGAGACGTTCTCTTTGTTGATGGTTGGATAACTATGATGTTCCAAAAGGAGATGCCCACTTTGGGCAATTGTGCTTACTTCAAAAGGTTCCCAGAAGATGTTCACATGATCCACAGAAAGAAACAGATCAGCATGGCAAAGGTTGTGTCTTGGTTCCAGTGTTTTTATTACACATAATTAGCTCAGATCCATCACATACACTGGTTGTGATAAGTTGATCAATGTTTTGAGCGATAACCCTCCATCAGGCATCAGCCGCATCATGTCCTGGGAGAGACATGTGGATCTGTCAGCATATCTTGCTTTTCATCGTACCTCCCAGGACATGATTGTCTGTGATGCGCCTTTTTTCTGCTAGACACCTGATACATACCTAATAAAATGTGTAATGTGTAATAAATAAGCTTGAAGTTAATAAAGCTAAGGGACTGTGCTGCTCTCCTGGAATCAACAAAAGTTAAATCAGTTGCCAGATCCTTCCTCCAAGTATCTTTCCTCATGTCGACAAGCACTAATACTATGTCATGGGGCGGTGCCACTCGACCGTTTTTTCACATCCGATCAACCTCAAGAAGCAAGATAGTGAAGCACTGCAGGTACTTTGGGCTACAAGATGGATTTATTCTACTCACATTTGATTAAAACAAGGCATATCAAATACAAAATTCCAGTTTCCCAGAGTCCGTCTGGCCTAGGTTTTGTCTCTCTTTCTTAAAGGGGCACAGGTGTTCTACTTCTTTCTATGGTTGATGATTGGAAAGGAGATTGCAATACATACATAGACCTACAAGTAACAGCACACTACTTAATGCACAAAGACATAAGTAAACGGTGAATTCATGGGAAAAAAGGAAATTGCAATGCTGTTATACCTACTGTAAGAAAAAATAGAAGCTCTTTGCGCATATTATTGATCGGGGTCATTGATTGTTGGACAGGACCTTGATCGGGGTGCTGAGGAAGAGGTCATATAAGAGGAGTAGGATGGTGGCAGTGGCTGCCATAAAGAGCTGAGGTATTATATAGTCAAAACCTCCCAAAAAAGTGCCATGGTCAGATTTGTTTCTATTATGGTCAGCTGGGGAACTAGCGATGTTGCTGATACCATAGGTGCAGGCTAAAAACATGCCAGATGGAAACCAAGCTTGGCTACTGCTATCCCTTTGAAGAGAGTACGAGTATCTCCCCCCAACTTCCAGTTTTTCTCCACAATGCTAGAAGAGAAAAATATTATGTGGAAGGATATGCAGGATTAAAATAACCTGTGGGCATTCAAATGCAAACATACTGTAGGCATCAAACTGGTGTAAAGTTGAACTGGCTTAGTTGCCCATAGCAACCAATCAGATTCCACTGTTCATTTTCCAAAGGAGCTGTGATCAGGATTCACATTTCTGTTATTGATGTACATTTAAACCTGCAAAACAGCATGCCCATTAATAATGAACACTCAGATTTTAAGGATCCATTAGAAAACCCCTGCAGCCTGCCTGGTCGTCTGGTTTTTACCTCACATTGCACTCATGTTATGACCACCCACCGGCCGCCACACAAGGTCTTACCCTCATTGTTGCAAATGTTTGCTTCATTTCCACTTCAGTTTACTAATAATACATGCAATAGTGGACATTTCTTATCAGTGCTTAGTCAAGAATCTTCTTGGTACTTTGTGATAGTGATCTCCAACCTGTAGCTCAGCTGTTGCAAAGCTACAAGTCCAATCATGCCCTGATAGTAAGGCTGTCAGAGTATAATGGCAGTTGTAGTTTGACTACAGCTGAAGAGCCACAGGTTGGAGAACATTGCTTTTATAAGTTCAGTACTGAATGTGTTCTGACCAGAAAATATATTTATCATTAATACTTATTGTTATGTGCATGATGTTAAAATAAACAGTCTTCATCACTATTACCTAGATGAATACATCTAGAGCAGGGGCGTAACTACCATAGCGGCAGACCATGCGACTGCTATGGGGTCCAGGGCAAGAGGGGGCCCAGTCTGTTGGGATTATCTCCTCTTCTTCTGGAGGTGAAAACTTGGTCAGGACTCTGCCCTCTAAAGGAACAACTTTTGGCAAATGAGGCAGTGGAAAATGGCCCAAGGGTCATTGAAAAAGGTTTAAAGGGAACCTGTCTCCGAAACACCCCCTGAACTAGAGTAAGCGATGTATAGTGTAAGTGATGCTGAATCCGAATATGTAAGTTTTATCTTCATACTCACTTCCATTCTCTGTGCTCCCACAAACCATCAGCAAAATGCATTGAGAGGACTCTTCTTTGAGTCCTCTCCATTATGTGAGTGAGCACCGGAGTCCTCTCAATGCATTTTACTGTAGGTTTGTGGGAGCACAGCGTCGGAATGGAAGTGAGTATGAAGATAAAACTTACATAACCAGATTCAACGTCACTTACACTATACACCGCTTACTCTAGTTTGGAGGGTGTTTCAGAGCTGACAGGTTCCCTTTAAGCAGAAACCCTACTGTCCTGTGTGGGGGCCTAGTTTGATACTTGCTATGGGGCCCTTACTTCTCTGTGTACGCCACTGATCCAGAGCACAAAAAGGGAGAAATATTTGAATATGTACTTAGTAAATTATGCATTCTTCGAATAACTTCCCTTTAAACTTCCCTTTAACTTATAGGTTGTCATTGTTTTAGTTTATTGGGTCTTTAGTTGCTTAATACTTGTTTTCCAGTTTGTAGCTATACTGCCCTTTGATGGCTTTAATTATGCGAGTACTTCAAGTCCACACATTCCAAGTGGTGGCGGAAATACCGCGTGGGAAATGAATTAGAAATAACGTATTTTACCATTCATTGCTCTTCTTTGACCAACACTTGATTCTTCTTTTGTTGAAGGTTATTGTCGTGAGAAAAGTGTTTCCCTGTGTGATAGAAATGGGAGTAAGAAGACATAGAAAACCTTGTTGTCCTTGATCAGCATTGATACTTGTGTTATTGGTGTGCATTTAACACATCAATCAGCTGTAAAGGCTTTTATTGCCTTGTATCCCAGATAAAAAGCCATTCAAAACCAACATGTCCACAAAATGTGTTGAAAACACCAATTAGTGATGTTGACTTAAAAACAATAGCAATACCTTTCACAAACACCTAAAAGGTCACTGAAACTTCTTCGGAAGAATAGGGAATAGGAGGTAGTTCAGAAGCTCACCCCTGCTTTTCTGTGCGACAGTATCCTTGCATTATAGCACATTTTTTACTTTATTTACCCTTTCTTCAACACCTCTAACCAGCATATACATGGTTAATTTTATTTACAAACATTACAAAAGAAAAAAAAAGACTGTTACATAAAACAGTAAAAGATTTATAATTTTATTTACAAGATTTTTCATGAACAGACTGATTAAAGATGTCATCATTTTTCAATATCTTTATGATTATTTTATTTCTTTTCTAAAAATAGTTCATGATGTTTATTTTGTTGCTTTACTGCACTGAGGTTTTTCTGTTTTTTTTTTTTACCATGGGCAACATCTGCATAGAGTCTTTATAGAGTTGGCCATACTGTGCCTGAGAAATAAGCCTATGAGAACCACTGGAAATAGGAACTGGAGTGATTGGTAGTAAATAGAGATGAGCGAGTAGTGTTCGATCGAGCCGGTATTCGATCGAATACTACGCTATTCGGCATACTCGATTTCGATCGAGTATAACGGCGATGGCGCACTTAGAATTCGTTTCCCCTCCCACCTTCCCTGGCGCTCTTTTTCCACCAATCACCATGCAGGGGGGGTATGACAGGCCCGCGGAGCACGCTGGCAGCGCGAAAACGGCGTCTACATGGATTGGCTGGAAAAACCACGTGACCTCGAATATTAAAAACTCAGGTCTTCCTGCTCGTTCGCATATGCTGCGTGAACTTAGTCAGGGACAGAGGCTGGAGAAGGGAGAGATAGGTTTTAGCTGTTGGACAGGCAGGAGCGTGATTAAAAGCCCTTATCAGGGCTACTATAGTGCAGTACAGTGATAGCTTTACTACTATATACACTCTGCAGAGAACGGCTGCTGTATTCAGGGATAGCTGCTGGAGTAGGGACAGAGAGAGGCATTAGTGGTGTATTAGGTGCTCTGCTACATACCAAACTATATTTGGCACTACTGTTCTGCGTTCTTTTTGGCTGCAAAACCCTGTTATATACCTAGTGTGTATATGCACCATCTGATCTTCTGGCAGTATACGGCTGTGTACATTTTTTTTTTTTTTAAATACAGTTTCTTTGGCTCTAGTGTTCTGGGTTCTGTGTGCCTGCAATACCCTTTTTGTATACCAGGTGTAAATACCCACCGTCTGACCTGTTAGTACACGGCTGTGTACTCAGACATATTTAAAAAAAAGTCCTGTTATTTGGCACCTGTATTGTGCGTTCTGCGTGCCTGCAAAACTCTTTCATATACGTGCTGTTAATACCCACCGTCTGACCTGTTAGTACACGGCTGTGTAATCAGACATATTTAAAAAAAGGCCTTTTATTTGGCACCTGTATTGTGCGTTCTGCGTGCCTGCAAAACTCTTTTATATACGTGCTGTTAATACCCACCGTCTGACCTGTTAGTACACGGCTGTGTAATCAGACATATTTAAAAAAAGTCCTTTGATTTGGCACCTGTACTGTGCGTTCTGCGTGCCTGCAAAACTCTTTTATATACGTGCTGTTAATACCCACCGTCTGACCTGTTAGTACATGGCTGTGTAATCAGACATATTTAGAAAAAAGTCCTTTTATTTGGCACCTGTACTGTGCGTTCTGCGTGCCTGCAAAACTCTTTTATATACGTGCTGTTAATACCCACCGTCTGACCTGTTAGTACACGGCTGTGTACCTAGAAATATTTAAAAAAAGGCCTTTTATTTGGCACCTGTATTGTGCGTTCTGCGTACCTGCAAAACTCTTGTATATACGTGGTGTTAATACACACCGTCTGACCTTGTAGTACACGGCTGTGTACCTAGAAATATTTAAAAAAAGGCCTTTTATTTGGCACCTGTATTGTGCGTTCTGCGTGCCTGCAAAACTCCTGTATATACGTGGTGTTAATACACACCGTCTGACCTGGTAGTACACGGCTGTGTACCTAGAAATATTTTAAAAAAAGGCCTTTTATTTGGCACCTGTATTGTGCGTTCTGCGTGCCTGCAAAACTCTTGTATATACGTGGTGTTAATACACACCGTCTGACCTTGTAGTACACGGCTGTGTACCTAGAAATATTTAAAAAAAAGGCCTTTTATTTGGCACCTGTATTGTGCGTCTGCGTGCCTGCAAAACTCTTGTATATACGTGGTGTTAATACACACCGTCTGACCTGGTAGTACACGGCTGTGTACCTAGAATATTTAAAAAAAGGCCTTTTATTTGGCACCTGTATTGTGCGTCTGCGTGCCTGCAAAACTCTTGTATATACGTCGGTGTTAATACACACGTCTGACCTGGTAGTATACGGCTGTGTACGCCAAATATTGTAACAAAAAAAAAAAAAATGCGGAGGGCTAGCGGAATCGGAACGTGGACGAGGACGGGGCGCGAAATGCTGTTGGGGGCTTGTTGAAGCCAGTGGGATACAATGCGTGCTTGGTGAGGGGCAGCCAGGATTCCGCTCATCCAGAATCCCTGCCTTTATGGGACAGTTAAGCAGGGGGTGGGTTACACGCTGTTGAGGCCTGAGCAGTGTGAACAGGTGGTGCAATGGATAGCCGATAGCGCTTCCACACAGTTATCCACCAGCCAGTCATCCACACAGTCTCACTCTGACCCTCCTTCCTCCACACCGGGCCAACAGAGTCATCCCACCCTTGACCCCTCCCAGGAGCTCTTTTCGGGTCCTTTTTCAGATGTGCCGGAAGAATCCCTGGAGCTACCAGAGGAATTTGTTTGTAGTGATGCCCAACCACTTGAGTATTCGCCATCTCCTGCTGATGTGGACCCTGAACCAGCATCTGTTATCATGAGCGATGATGATGATGAGACGCAGTTGCCATCAAGGGAGGCTGTTGGAATGTCCAGTGGGCAGGAGGAGGAGCAGAGTGAGGAAGTGGAAGAGGAGGTGGTGGATGACGAAATGACCGACCCCACTTGGCCAGGGGTGATGTCCAGCGGGGAAAGCAGTGGAGAGGTGGTGGTCTGCGCAGCACCGAAAAAGGCAGCAAGAGGCAGAGGGATGTCCAGGCAGAGGGTCCAGGCAGAGGGATGTCCAAAGGCAGAGGACAGTCCAGACAGAGAAGTGAGGCCACAGCCAGCAGGGCCGAAGCTGTTCCCGGCAGCAGGCAGTCGCGCGAAGCTACCCCATCGAGGCCTCGTACTTCTGTGGTGTGGAGATTTTTTAATGTTTGTGCGGATGACAAACTGAGCGCGGTTTGCACACTCTGCCACTCAAAACTGAGTAGGGGCTCTGAGAAGAGCAATATGACCACCTCAGGCATGCGGCGTCACTTGGAAGTCAAGCACTGGGCTGAGTGGGAGAGAGCAAACGCAATACAACCTGCGCCCGGTCTTGCTGCCACTGCCTCTTCCCCTTTGTTGTGTGCTGCCACTGCGGTCCAGACCTCCAGCCAGGACACCTCCACATCTGCCTCTGCCTCGGCTACTTTGGGGCCTTCTCCTTCAGCCTCCCCTTCCCCCACATCTTCGCCTGCACCTTCATACTCCTCGTCCCATCAACTGTCCATCTCGCAGGCGTTCGACCGCAGGCGGAAGTACGCCTCGAGTCACCCCCAAGCCCAAGCCTTAAACTGCCACATCTCCAAACTGCTGGCCCTGGAGATGTTGCCGTTTAGGCTTGTGGAGACGCAGGCCTTCCGCGACCTGATGGCGGCTGCCGCACCTCGCTATTCCGTCCCCAGCTGCCACTACTTTTCCTGGAGTGCCGTCCCCGCCCTGCACCAGCACGTGTCGCGTAACATCAGGCGGGCCCTGAAGTACGCAGTCAGCGCAAAGGTCCACTTGACCACCGACTCGTGGACAAGCACTTGCGGCCAGGGACGATACATCTCTTTGACGGCACACTGGGTGAATGTTGTGGAAGCGGGGACGGGGTCGCAAACAGAGACGGCCTACCTACCACCCCCGCCCAAGATTGCCAGCACGGGTTCTGATAAACCCCCCTCCTCTTCCTCCTCCTCCTCCTCTGCCTTAACATCGCCCTCAGCCGCTAGCTGGAAGCGTTGCAGCACTGGCTCGGGGAGACGTCAGCAGGCGGTGCTTAAGCTCATCAGCTTGGGCGACAGGAAGCACAGCGCCCCAGAGGTGAGGGACGCCATATTGCAGCAGACGGAGATGTGGCTGTCGCCGCTGCAGCTAGGACCAGGCATGGTCGTGTGCGATAACGGCCGTAACCTGGTGGCGGCTCTGGAGCTTGCCGAACTCAATCACGTACCATGCCTGGCCCACGTTTTTAATCTGGTAGTCCAAAAATTTCTAAAGACTTACCCCAACCTGGCAGAGCTACTGGTGAAAGTGCGGCACTTGTGCGCTCACTTTCGGAAGTCAACTGTAGCTGCTGCTAGCTTAAAAAAACTCCAGCAACGCCTCCATTTGCCTGAACATCGGCTGTTGTGCGACCTGCCGACTCGCTGGAATTCCACCTATTCCATGTTGGCCAGGGTGTGTGAGCAGCAGAGAGCATTGATGGAGTACCAGATTATGAATCCACGCGTGCCTCCAACTCAGCTCCCTCAGTTTGCCAACCACGAGTGGCCATGGATGGCAGACATATGCGATGTACTGCGTATCTTTGAGGAGTCCACCAAGAAGGTCAGCAGCGAGGACGCTATAGTGAGCGTAACCATCCCGCTCCTATGCGTCCTTAAAGAATCGCTCATCGCAATAAGGGAGAACGCATTGCACGCAGAGGAGATGGGGGTAGGAGGAGACGCAACGGAGCTACACAGTCAGACCACACTTTTGTCTGCTTCACGGTGGCAGTTGCAGGAGGAGGAGGATGAGGAGGAGGACGACGTGGAGGTGGCTGTGGAAGAGGAGGAGGATGCTGGCGGCGAGGGTAGCAGTCAGGCTGTGTGCGTCCCATTGGTTCAGCGCGGATGGGGCGGAGAGGAGGCGGAAGAGGAAGAGGAGGAAATGGCAAGTGATCTTTCTGGTGGGGGCAGTGACGTCATGCCTATTCAGAGTCTGGCACACATGGCTGACTTCATGCTGGGCTGCTTTTCCCGGGACACACGTGTTGTCCGGATAGTGGAGAACAAACTGTACTGGGTCTTCGCACTCCTGGACCCCCGGTATAAAGATAACGTCTCCTCTTTTATTCCGGTAGAGGAGAGGACGAATCGATTGCTGGAATACCAGAGGGAACTCGTGCAGAACATGATGGAGATTTTCCCACCCACCATCGCTGGCGGCAGAGAGGAGAGGGTCTCCCAGAGTCCCACAACATCGATCAGGCCCACAGCCACCAGGGGAACACTCTCCAAGGTGTGGGACACGTTCATGGCACCCCCTCGTGCAACTTCCATCACTGCGGGGCCCGCTATCAGCAGGAGGGACAAGTATTGGCGGATGTTGCGGGAGTACCTGGCAGACCGTACCCCTGTCCTCCCTGATCCCTCGGCGTCCTACACTTACTGGGTCTCCAAGTTGGACACGTGGCTGGAACTGTCCCTGCACGCCTTGGAGGTGCTTGCCTGCCCTGCCGCCAGCGTGCTATCAGAAAGGGTGTTCAGCGCAGCCGGGGGCATTATAACCGATAAGCGCAGCCGCCTGTCAACCGACAGGCTGACGCTAATCAAAATGAACAGCAAGTGGATTGACCCGGACTTTGCTTCTCCAACAGTGGAAAGCAGCCAAAAGTGAAGTGCCATCTGTATGAAGTGCCATTTCCTCCTCCACCTCCTCCTCCTCCTCCTTAACCGCCGTAGAATTGCTCCGTAAAAAAAAAAAAAAAAATATTTATGGCTCACCTCTTGGGCCTACAAGCAATTTTTATCATGGCTCACCTCTTGGGCCTACAAGCAATTTTTATCATGGCTCACCTCTTGGGCCTACAAGCAATTTTTATCATGGCTCACCTCTTGGGCCTACAAGCAATTTTTATCATGGCTCACCTCTTGGGCCTACAAACAATTTTTAAGAGGTCTCACCTCTTGGGCCTACAAACAATTTTTATTATGGCTCACCTCTTGGGCCTTAATACAATTTTTAAGAGGTCTCACCTCTTGGCCTCCTAATTTTCGGGGCCCTCTGGGCCCATATAATTTTTTCGAGGGCTCACCTCAAGCTAACTTTGCGCACTCATTAAAATATTTTCACAACAAGGACCTAAGAGCCCTCGATGGGAGAGCTTTGTGTGGGGGCCTGTTATAGGGAAGAGATGCGGCCCTGCGGGCTCTAGCCTGCCTTCTCCATGAGCCTCTGGCCAGCCCACGGCCTCTTCCTGCCTTTTGCGGTCCTACGCATCCCTCAACATCCCCACTGCTTTACCTGCTAGACATGACACTGGGCCAGGTCGGGTCACTGACTTCGTCATACTCAACCACCTCCTCTTACACTGCCTCACTTTGCTCCAACAGCCTCCCTTGCTGGCAACTGTGTCTCATCATCGTCCCTAATCATTTTACACTTTAGTGCCCGTTCCACACCACCATCAGCTAGAGATGGAGCTTGCTCCAGTGTTTGGGCATCAGAACAAACAAAATCCTCAGATAGCTCCTGCGATTCTTGCATGGGTGGGAACACTGGGTTGATAACATTGGGCAGGGTGGGAGGAAGGAGGGTCAGAGTGAGGTCCCTGCAGTTTCTGCAGGCTATCGACGAGACTGGACTTTGTGGACTTGACTGGGTGGTGGACAGATTTAACAAATCTAGAAGGAGAAGGAGGGGTTTGCCGAGCTGTCTGTAAGGGTTGCGGAAATCCAGACAGAACCAAGGCCCAAAACTTGGGTGGGGGTAGCAGGTTTGCCCGTCCCCGCCTCCAACATTCACCCAGTGTGCTGTCAGGGAGATGTAGCATCCCCGGCCTCAAACCAAAGTGTTGGTGGTCAAATGGCCTTTTGCAGTAACCGTGTTACTCGGGAGTGGATGATGTTTTGGGACATGTGCCTGGGCAAGGCAGGGATGGCACAGAGGGAAAAATAGTGATGGCTTGATTGCTTTCCCCTTGCCTATGCCATCTGTGGTTGTCATAGGCAACGTGATTTTAAGGGGTGCAGAATTTTATCTTCTTTTTTGTCTAGTTTGGCTTGGGGTCCATGGCAATGTAGAGGAAAGAAGGTTTCCTTGTATGGTCTCACTTTACAGAGAGGTTATATTGTCTTTGGAGTGTATTGTTGAGAGGCTGTGATAGTGGCGTAATAGTGCGACTTGGGCGCGTTATATGCACCCAGACATGCTTCCCCTGCTGTCCCAGTTGCATTCCAGCAGTGTTGGCATCCTTTTCTGAGGTTTCAGGGTGGACTTGGTGACCTCCAAGTGGTCGAATTGAGATTTCCAAGTGGCGAGCATTTTTTTCCCCTAGACTTTAATGGGATTCGATATTCGGTCGAATAGTCGAATATCGCAGTCTATTCGAATCGAATTTCGAACTTTCGAATATTTCACTACTCGCTCATCTCTAGTAGTAAATTCTAATCAGTCTTTTTGTATAATGCCTTTTATGCTTAATATGTTTAAAGTCATTTGGCTTTGTATGCTAAGGTGGATTTAGAGGAACCAATAATTTTCCAGATTATCTGCAAATAACTGTTCCTCTAAATTTGCTACCAATCACCCGATGAACGAGCAAAATGCTCATTCATCGGGTGATCTTGTCGTTCATGCAGGCATCACCAATAAATGTTTCAATAACCACCAATAATTCTGTATGGATCACTATAGCGCTATAGTCCTCATACTGTGAAGGAGATCACTGCATGTAAATGTAGCAGTCTCCTTCACTGAGCGAGCAGCCAACTGTCGAGAAGGAACACTTCCTTCCCGACTATCGGCTGCTCGATTAGCCCATCTAAATATTGCTTTACTATCCAATAGGTTGACCGGGTATCATTGTTTGCGAATAACACTAATGTGTTGCAAGGCTGGGTTAATGGTTTCCAACCATGTTTATGTAATTGGTATAAAGCCAGTTTCACAAGAGTATATTCAGAATGTAAAATATGCTCCGTAAGACAAAGGTATTTCCCACAGATTTATAATGCTGTAGGTTCCTGCTTGATCTCAACTCTAATGAATTGTACTCACAAAATGCCTTCAGTACAAAGCATTAGAATTGAGGTCAGGGAGGAACACACAGCATTATAAATCATTATAATGCCGTGGGTCCATGACATAGGAGCGGCATTCAGTATAGGAAATACCTCTGACACAAGGAGCGTACTTCTCACATTGAGTATACTTTTGTGAAATTGTGTGAAAATAGCTTTTAACTAAATTTGTCCTTGTCCCTGTGTGTTTGGAAGGCACTTAATTAAGCATATTAAATATACAATGCAACAAAATATACCTAATATAATTATTATTGTTCTTTTAATTATTATTATTATTCATATAGTGTCATCATCTTCCATACTATGTAGTACAAAATGGGTGTGACGTAAAGATACAAGAATTGCAAAAAAAAGTGTAAAATATCAGAGTGCGGCTAGGATCACATCTGGCATGGAGATTACGCTGAACAGCCGTTGTTGCTGATTGTGGCAAAAATATGGCAAAAAATGTGGCAAAAATATGCTACATCTGGCTATCCCAGTTTTTCATTCTGGAACAGGAAACTGAAATTTTGCAGCAGATGTGAACCTAGACTAGCAAGAGTTTACAGTTTAAAAGTATAGGTTAAGATTAGAGATGAGCAAATTTCATATTTAGAAATTCATTTTCGCTTTGTTTGGTGGTAAAAGGTGAATTGCGTTATGGATTCCGTTACCATGGACCATAATGCAATTCTATGACAGAATGCATAACGAAATGCCTTCTGTGGCTGCATGTCTAGTCTATGGGCTGCATAGTGGATCCGTCCGGTCTCCATTATGCTGGAGTCCTATCCTGCAGATTATCTGCAGATTATATGCTGGAAAAGATTAAAAGAGGGAAATGTTCCTTCCTGGCAATCGTCTGCTTGCTAGCGGAGGAGACTTCTGCTATTAAAAGCAGTGATCTCCTCCACAGTATGTGGAGGAGCGGTCGCTAATGCCATCTCTGGCCCCCGTACTGACCTGTTGATTGACGGCAGCAGATTGTGATTAGACAGCATGCTTAAAAATCCTGATTGCCCTATGAACAGGAATTTGCTTGTTTATCTGGTAATCGGCAGCAGCATTACACTGCTGGATCATCGCTAACAAGTGTCCCTATAAACGCTCGTTACCAATTATCTGACCCACTATCGGCCACTGTAATACGAGCTCTAGTCTCCATAACTCTAATACACTCTGGGGGAGATTTACTAATTATGTGTGAAATGTAGACAGTTGGGGAGAATTTATCAAGTACCGACAGCAGAATGGTGGTTCAAAAAAGTCACGATTTTTGTGTAAGCCCCGTTTTACACTTGTGAGATTTATTTATTTTTCCCTTTAGACCTTTAATGAAAAGACAGAAGGGTATGGGTGGTGGGGTATGGTCTAAATAGTAATGGATTGAAAGGAGTTAGCCCATCTGGGGCATTGATGGCATAACACTGGAATATGACATCAATGTAAGATACAAGTGCATCTCAATAAATTAGAATAAAGTTTTTTGTTTTTTAAGTAATTCAATTCAAAAAGTGAAGCACATATATTATAGTCATTAGAAACAGAGTGAACTTTTTCAAGTGTTTATTTATGTTAATGTTGATGAATATGGCTTACAGCCAAGGAAAACCCAAAAGTCATTATCTCAGAAAATTAGAATATTATATTAGACCAACTGTAAATTTTTTTATTAAACACAGAAATGTTCGCCAAATAAAGTATGTACAGTAAATGCACTCAGTACTTGGTTGGGGCTCCTTTTGCATGAATGACTGCATCAATGTGGCGTGGCATGGAGGCGATCAGCCTGTGGCACTGCAGAGGTGTTATGGAAGCCCAGGTTGCTTTGATAGCAGTCTTCAGCTCGTCTGCATTGGTGGTGTTTCTGGTGTCTCATCTTCCTCTTGACAAAACACCATAGATTCTCTATGGGGTTAAGGTCAGGCGAGTTTGCCGGCTAATCAAGCACAATGATACTGTGGTTATTAAACCAGGTATTGGTACTTTTGGCAGTGTGGACAGGTGCCAAGTCCTGCTGGAAAATAAAAACTTCCATCTCCAAAAAGCTTGTCGGTAGAGGGAAGCATGAAGTGCTCTAAAATTTCCTGGTAGACGGCTGAAGTGACCTTGGTCTTGATTAAACATAGTGGACCTACAACAGCAGATGACATGGCTCCCCAAACCATCACTGATTGTGGAAACTTCACACTAGACCTGAAGCAGCTTGGTTTGAGTGCCTCTCCATTCTTCCTCAGACTCTGGGACCTTGATTTCCAAATGAAATGCTAAATTTACTTTCATCTGAGAACAACACCTTTGACCCCTGGCGAACAGTTCAGTTCTTTTTCTCCTTGGCCCAGGTAAGACACTTCTGGAGTTATCTATTGGTTATGAGTGGCTTGACACATGGAATGCGACACTTGTAGCCCATGTCCTGGATATGTCTGTGTGTGGTGGCTCTTGAAGCACTGACTCCAGCAGCAGTCCACTTCTTGTGAATCTCTCCTAAATTTAGGAAAGGCCTTTACTTAACAATCCTATCAAGGCTGCGGTTCTCCCTGTTGCTTGTGCACCTTTTTCCTTCCACTCAACTTCCATTAATATGCTTTGATACAGCACTCTGTGAACAGCCAGCTTCTTTAGCAATGACCTTTTGTGGATTACCCTCCCTGTGGAGTGTGTCAATAACAGCCTTCTGGACATCTGTCAAGTCAGAAGTCTTACCCATGATTGTGTCGGCTACTGAACCAGACTAAAGGTCCTTTTACACGGGCCGATTATCGGCCGAAAAATCGTTCCTAGGAACGCTAGTGCCGATAATCGGCCCGTGTAAAAGTGGCCCTAATCAGCCGACGAACGAGCAAAACGCTCGTTCGTCGGCTGATTGGATCTTTTGGTTTCTACAAAAGATCCAATCTGTCGGGCGCACATCGGCCTGTGTAAACAGGCAATGTGCGCCTGACAGTATGGAGCTTCCCGGCCCGGCGCTCGATTCATCGGGCCGTGTAAAGGCTCCCTGCCCAAGCGACGATATCGCTGATCGGCGCTCGGGCAGGGAGACACATCGGCCCGTCTAAAAGGGCCTTAAAGAACATTTTTAAAGGCTTAAGAAGCCTTTGCAGGTGTTTTGGGTTAATTATTCTAATTTTCTGAGATAATGAATTTTGGGTTTTCCTTAGCTACAAGCCATAATCATCAACATTAACATAAATAAACACTTGAAAAAGTTCACTCTGCTTGTAATGACTCTATATAATATATGTGTTTCATTTTTTGAACCGAATTACTGAAAAAAACAACTTTTTGATGATATTCTAATTTATTGAGATGCACTTGTAGGTGCAGGTCCTAGCTCTGGCACCTGCTCCTATCTCCATAACAGGGCCCCTGAAGTGAGGGACAGCACACTGAGCATGTGTGGCATGCTCTCCATTCATCATTATGGAAGTTTGTAAAATAGCTAAGCGAGTGCACTTTTCAGAAGTCCCATAGACATGAATGGAGATCATACTTAGCAAGAATGGCCATCTCTCCATTTATGGCTATGGGACTGTTGGAAATAGTCGAGCCAACGCACTTCTATTTTTGTAACTCCCATAGCGGTGATCTGAGGGTGGCCGCACACAGCTGCTCTCAGTTCACTACACGGTCCCCGTTATTTAGATAGGAGCGGGTCGCAGAGGCCGGACCTGCACCTGTATGACATTGATGGCATTTCCTTGCACTATGCCATCAATGTTCCAGATGGGCCAAACCCCTTAACAAAGTTTATGACAGAAAATTGATGCAAATTGCAACTAAGATCTCCAACGGCTCCTAGCTGATGTATATTTTAGTTTCTGGCACACACCTCCCAAGATAGGCCAAAATTAAGAGGCATGTGTATGTTAATACATTTGAAGCATCTTATGCCAGATTATTATTATTATTATTTGTATTTATTTATTTTTATTAAAGGGATTATCCCATAACTAATGTAAAAATCAGACATCACATAGTACACAACAATCTCTTTCTAACAAAGCTAGAACCAGCCTTGTACCTCACATGGATCCATAGATCTCCCCATTCATTGCTCTGCTAGAATTATATCAAGCTGACAGCTCAAGGAGAGTGTCTTTTCTGCTGTACCTCAGGATGGCGTGTCTTTTATGCTGGAGCTCTCCATCACAGCTCAGGAGACAGTTAAAATTTGAAACTGAGCATGTGCAGCCGTCTCTGTGAGAAGGTCAAAGAAATAAAGAAAACAAACAGCAGATGGCGCTATACAGATACATTTTATTCAATAACTTGGTGGTTATGCAAAATTTTTAATTACATGCAATTATAAAAGTATTCAGATCCAGGTGCTGGTTTGAAAACTGTAGAATATTCTTTGTGGTAGGACCCCTTTAAGACTGGCATTTCATTTGCCCCAGTAAATTTAGACAGGCAGTCTAAAGATCTGCCACATTTATCACAGTGGCTCAGGCTGGATGGTAAATTTGGTGCATTGTCTGTTCCTCACACAATTGTCTACAGGATTTCTTTCATGCATTAACTATACTCGCCTGGAACTCACTACCCCAGCACATCACACTCTCCCCCAACATCCAAACCTTCAAAAGCAACCCGAAAACCCACCTCTTCAGAATATCACCTACAATAAGCATGTGGTAGATGAGCAGCTTTTATACTCATCTACTGTCTCCTTTCCCCTTCCCTTGTAAATTGTAAACCTTCGTAGGCAGGTTCCTCACCCCATATATACCAGTCTGTTAATAAGTTCATGTTTATTTAGCTTGTTTTGTTTTTTGTTAATAGTAATAATTACAATAAAATGGTGCATACTAAGACATGCCCCTTTGCTGTAAGTCGCACCCCTTTTCCCCTTCATGCATTTAGCCAAAAAACTTTAAAAGGCCAGTAAAACCAGACTGAAGGAACATTCCCTGGCAACTGCACTTTGATTGGCCTATTAACTCTTGTTTGGAAAGCCAAGAGGCTTGGCTACAGTTTGAACAAAGGTGAAGATCTCAGTAAAACAAACCAAACTCTGTTAAATAATTTCTATATGGTTTAAATTGAATTCATAAAAAATAATGTGGCAAAGCCCGTTTACAGTGATAAGCAGGATAACATTTTACATGATTACACGTCTTTAAATGATAATGATATTGCTATTATATACATTCACCGTATATATTATACCATATAAATACCGGTAAAAATTTTGAAAAATAAGACAATTTTCATTGGTAGCACTAAAATGTGATCATAGAGTTGATACTTCGTTTAATTTCTATATATGAAGTTTTAAGACTATTTTAGTGCAGAAATCATTATGGCATTTTTCCGGCTCTTTAGAGTTTTATGAACAATTTCTGAAACCATATTATGGAATATATGTATATATTTAACTCCTCCAGTATGTTGAAGTTTAGGGATACCATTGTATATGTTTATTTTACTTTACATTCAATTTTTATTAAAAAAAAAATACATATGTCAAAATTCTGTTATTCAAAATTCTATTATTTCTGTTTGAAAAAATGTAAAATTTAAAAGAATTATAAACTCTATACAACTATAAAAAGCACCATAACTATGTGGAAATTATAAATTTATTTCTCCAGTAAATAAACCTGTTACTGAAGATACTAGAAGTCATGTATTTGGCTCTCGTCAGTAATAAATGAAAAACAACAGATGTATGATTTATGAATTAAAGAATACACACATGTTCTGATCACTTACATCCTCCTTTGTTATGATGCAACTGTGAATTATGCTCATTTTACATTCATAATGAGACTGCGGAACAGATGGTAAAAGTTTAAACTGACTTCCGTTACAACAGTCTATGGTCAAAGCGGATTGTTTTCTAAAAAAAGATGTTGGTTGATTGTGATGGATTGTGGGCTTCATTGAATTTTAGCACACTGGCAGGAAACCCGGGATAATAGCACAGGGCTGAGAATAAAATGGACACTCCTAATAACCTTTAACAGTGCACTAGGAAAATACCTAGTAGTATTTCTTTAGAAAAATACGTTAGAAGGGTTGTATCTGGTTTAAAAAAAATAAATTTTCCAATATCTATTTATAGAATTCTGAGTTAATAGATTTGAATTCCCCCAATCATATCTCTATAAGCTAAAGTGTTGAGCTGCTGGAAAGAGTATCTCTCACTTTGGAAGACCTAGCATTTCCATGCATTACATGAGTGGCACAAATTTTAAAGGGAACATGCAATGTTTAATTTCACCTGTGGTGGTGCCGGAGGGAGATTAAGCATTTGTTGCTAGGTTCTCCTAGAAATTATAGGTGATTTCTGGGGTTCAGCAACAATCATCCTGTGATCAACTCACTCAATAATATTTTTAGTTAGGTTTTTGTGGTTTAAAACTTTAACACAGCACTGAATTGGTTGTACAAGTTGAAATAGATAGTATGTTTTAATGCATAATCAATGGCACCCTAGGTGTCTGCAAACTCTGCAGAGTGTTCAGTACAGAGCATCAAGGGTATTATAATGTTATTTCTCCAAATGTCAGGATTACTACATGCAGCAGATAGAGTTGACTTAATAGGGTTGCCATTTAGACAAGTACGTGTTTCTATTGACCAATACAAGTGTCAGGTTTTGCTTTTTTATGATCTGAATTGGGCAATTTTCCAGTTGAATAACAAATATGTTTTAGATATCCTACTGTATATTCTGCCATTATGTTATTACGTTTTAATATATAGTTTATGGTTTGTACTGCATTACGCATCTTTTGAAGAAATAAGAGGTAGTGGCTATTTATTAGACTTTTCTATGGCAACTTTGATTCATTTTATTTGTCAGAGAGGGGGAACCATTTAAAATCAATCATCATGTTAACAGACAAAAAAACAGTTAATAATTTAAGTTCATGTGACATTTTCATGGAACAGCTTTGTTAATTAAACCACATCCTGCTCATAAAAGTTAACAGGGTATTAGGTCAAGATGGAAAACTACAAAAACTTTGAAGAAGCAAGCAAAATAAATTGAAAGGCTGACATTAATAAATATTACAAGAGGCTTAGGGCTATCTCAGTGATTGCCCTTTAAAATGGTCGTCTTGTTAGTTGTCTGCTTCTTTCGTTTAGCAACCAATAAATTACAGGTCTTACTTGCTTTTCTTGTATATATATACACCAGAAAAAGTAGAAATAGGGTCGGCACTATCAAAGACAACAAGTAAGTGGAGTGCCAGTGGTTGGACACATACAAACATCAATAAATGTAGAAAAAAGAAAAAAACTGCAGCACATCCAATAGGTGAAAAATTGTGTGTCCTTTTATTCACCCAAGCAGCAACGTTTCAGTCAAGCACTGAAGTCAAGCTCTCAAGCACATATATATATTATAGACAGTATCGTATTACGGTATATTTGTCTAAGGCCTCTTTCACAGTAGCGGCAGCACGGATCCGGCAGGTGAAGGGTGCCGCCGGACCATGCTGCCGCAGGAACATGTGTGGGGCCGGAACCATGCTCCGGCCCCACACATGTCACACAGTACATACACACAGACACACACACAGACATATACACATACAAATACACATACAGTGGAGGAAATAAGTATTTGATCCCCCACTGACTTTAAAAGTTTTAATACTAAAAAATAAATGAAACGTCTCATAATTTTATGCCAGCTTTATTTTAACAGTGCCACATAGAATATCAAAAGAAAAACAGAGAAAATTACATGAAATGAGAAATAAAAAATAATTTGCATTTCTTTGAGGGAAATAAGTATTTGATCCCCTAGTAAAACCATGACTAATGTTGGCTCCCACAGACCACTGACATACCCTAATCACAGTGAAGTCGTTACCTGGATGAGAGACACCTGTCCCAAATTGTCACCTGTATAAAAGGCCACCTGCCAACAGTCTCAGTGACACTCCAACATCTCCACCATGGGCAAGACTAAAGAGCTGTCTAAAGATGTCAGGGACAAAATTGTTGACCTACACAAGGCTGGAATGGGCTACAAAGCTATAAGTAAGAAGCTGGATGAGAAGGTGACAACTGTTGGTGCAATTATTCGGAAGTTGAAGAAGTACAACATTACTGTCAATCGACCCAGGCCTGGAGCTCCATGCTAGATATCACCTCGTGGAGTCTCATTGATCATGAGAGAGGCTAAAAATCAGCCAAGAACTACACGGGAGGAGCTGAGTAATGATCTCAAGGCAGCTGGGACCACAGTCTCCCAAAAAACCATTGGTAATACACTGAGATGTAATGGTTTAAAATCCTGCAGTGCACTCAAGGTTCCTCTGCTCAAGAAGGCTCACGTCCAGGCCCGCCTCAAGTTTGCCAATGAACATATTTATGACTCCGAGAGAGACTGGGAGAAGGTGCTGTGGTCAGATGAGACCAAAATTGAGCTCTTTGGCCTCAACTCAACTCGACGTGTTTGGAGGAAGAAAAATACAGAATATGACCCTAAGAATACCATCCCCACCGTCAAGCATGGTGGTGGAAGTATTATGTTTTGGGGGTGTTTTTCTTCTAAGGGCACAGGCCAACTTCACCGCATAGACGGGAAGATGAACGGGGCATGTATCGCAAAATCCTCGGTGACAACCTCCTTGCCTCCGCCAGGGCACTGAAAATGAGTCGTGGATGGGTCTTTCAGCACGACAATGACCCAAAACATACAGCCAAGGAAACAAAGGAGTGGCTCCATAACAAGCATATCAAGGTCATGGAATGGCCTAGCCAGTCTCCTTACCTCAATCCCATCGAAAATCTATGGAGAGAGCTGAAGCTTCGCGTTTCCAAATGCATGTCTAAAAACCTTAAGGATATGGAGATGATTTGCAGAGAGGAGTGGGCCAAAATTACTCCTGAAGTGTGTGCAAACCGTATAAAAAAAACTATAAGAAACTTCTGACTGCTGTGCTTGCCAACAAGGGTTTTGCCACCAAGTATTAAATGATGTTTTCCTAGGGGATCAAATACTTATTTCCCTCAAAGAAATGCAAATTATTTTTTATTTCTCATTTCATGTAATTTTCTCTGTTTTTCTTTTGATATTCTATGTGGCACTGTTAAAATAAAGCTGGCATAAAATTATGAGACGTTTCATTTATTTTTTAGTATTAAAACTTTTAAAGTCAGTGGGGGATCAAATACTTATTTCCTCCACTGTATATACTTACATGCTCCCGGCAGGTCTCCACAGCGCAGGAGGAGCAGGACGGCGCGCACATAGGACGATTCCCCACAGCACCCTCTGCTGGGCGCCAGGAGAATTCGTCCTATGTGCGCGCCGTCCTGCTCCTTCTGCGCTGTGGAGACCTGCCGGGAGCATGTAAGTATGTATGTGTATTTGTATGTGTATATGTCTGTGTATGTTTATGTCTGTATGTGTGTATATATGTATGTATGTGTGCAGGTGACGGATCCGTCATGAACTCCATTGAAAGTCAATGGAGGACGGATCCGTTCACCATTGTGTCACACCAAACGGATCCGTCCCCATTGACTTTCATTGGGGATCATGACAGATCTGTCTTGGTGCGGATGCCTGGACCGGAGAGCAAACCACAGCATGCTGCGGTTTGCTCTCCGGTCTGAAGACGGAACGGAATGCTTTTAGGAGCATTCTGTTGTCTTCAGTTCAGTTTTGTCGGCATTGACAATGAATGGGGACAAAACTGAAGCGTTTTATTCCGGTATTGAGCTCCTATGTCGGAACTCAATACCGGAATTATAAAACGCTGGTGTGAAAGTAGCCTAAGCCCAACCAAACCTAACCTGACATTAAGCCAGAGCATGGGTATTCCAGTTATGTGAAGTTATACTCTATCCATTCATTTCTATGGGAGTTCCAGATATAGCCAAGTGCTGAACTTACTGCAAAGAAAAGGTGGTCAGTCAGCACATCCCAGTGTACAGGTGCACACTGCCATGGGTAGAAACACAAAGGAAAACAAATACAATGCAACAGCACTCTGCAAACCAAAGTAAAATAATGCCATAGTTATGGAAAATATTCTGGTGCTAATGCTACGCTTATTTTGTAAATATATAGTGTTGAGCGAGCATGCTCGGCCGAATATGATATTCGTTCGAGCATTGCGGTGCTCGGGATCACGCGGTGTTCGGCCAGTTAGCGTGCGGGGAGGTACTAGCATTCACTGTAATGCCGTAGCCATCTTGGCTACTGGCATTACAGTGATTGGCTGGCCGGGAACGCGTCATTGGGTGCTATATAGCACCCGGTGACATGTGACCCAGCTCAGACCGAGTCAGGGAGAGCTACTGCAAAGAGGGACAGATAGTGTAGGGATAGAAATTGGCTAGGCAGGGCTAGTATTTCTGTTGAAAAGACCCAAAAGCCCTTTTAAGGACTATTGTGATATCTGGCTACAATATATTTTTTATTTTTGGGGGGTTAAAAATTGCGCAAGGTGGCCTGACCTTAATACCACCTGTGCAGCTTCTGCATTCTAATCCTTTCTGTATCCTATATACCTGACATCCATTGTCATTTTTTCTGCCGCTAATCAAGGCCACAGTACCTGCACTGTGTCTCCTGTATAATGTTTGCGCAAGGAGGCACAGATAGTGTAGGGATAGGATTTGGCTAAGCAGGGCTAGTTGTTCTGTTGAAAAGACCCAAAAGTCCTTTTAAGGACTATTGTTACATCTGGCTGCAATATATTTTTTTCTTTAGGGGGAAAAATAGCGCAATTTTGCCTGACCTTAACACCACCTGCGCAGCTTGTGCATTATAACGTTACTGTATCCTATATAGCTGACATCCGGTGTCATTTTTTTCTGCCGTTACTCAAGTCGACATTACCTGCGCGGCTTGTGCATTATAACGTTACTGTATCCTATATAGCTGACATCCGGTGTCATTTTTTCCTGCAGTTAATCAAGTCAACATTACCATAACCATAATGTTTTAGACGTTCAGCTCACCAGCAGGCCCTCAACCATGATGTTTTAGACGGTCAGCTCACCAGCAGGCCCGGAACCATAATGTTTTAGACGGTCAGCTCAGCAGCAGGACCTCAACCATAATGTTTTAGACGGTCAGGTCACCAGCAGGCTCTCAACCATAATGTTTTAGACGGTCAGCTCAGCAGCAGCATTTCATCCATAATTTTTTAGATGTCAGCTCAGGAGCAGCACCTCACCCATAATGTTTTAGACGGTCAGCTCAGCAGCAGCACATCACCCCTATTGTTTTTGAGTGTCAGCAGCAGGCCATCAATCATAATTTTTCAAGGGTGTGTCTGATGCTCTCCTTTATGTGTAATAAAGGGTGTATTGGAGTGCCTGTTCCTTGTAATTTTTGTCAGCCCTTTCCCTTTGTGCATAGGCTTTATGAGTGTAGGAGTCCCACGACATGAACAATTATACCACAATGTGAATGAGGCCCTCCTTTATGTGATATACCGGTTGTATCGGAGTGCCTCTTCCTTGTAATTTTTGGCAGCACTTGCGCTGCCAAATATATGTAAATATATGTTTCCTAATAACATACAGTATGTTTCCTAATATTTCCTTTAAAATCTATGTTATATTCGGTTTTGGGGGGTATTCTTGTCATTCCGTAAAAGTGGCATAATACTCGGACAACATCGTTCCCAGCAGCAACTTCGGTGTCCAAGATGCATCCAGACATCCTCCCCATGCTGTTCCCAAACCATTTCAATAGTGTTTCCACGATTTTCTCAACTTTCCCTATGAACCAAACACCCTCTCCTCAGAGCAAGGGGTGCCTGGTTTAATGCTCAGGTTCTCCCATTGACTTCCATTATACTCGGGTGCTCGGCCGAGCACTCAAGCACCACTTAATGTTCGGCCAGAGCACCCGAGCATTACGGTGCTCGATCAACACTATAAATATGAGATTCTTGGCAAATACATTTTGTACAAAGGTGAGCACTAACTTTGCACCAAAACTGTAAACACTAAACACATTTGTAATAGGTTTCTTGTAGGTTTAGAGATTTGGAGAGGCCATAGCGAAGATCATAAATTTGTGCTATTTCTGTGGATATAGTTTTGGGGACTTGGGAGGATAAGGCAATCATATGTTCAAAACCAAGTGAGGTTTCCTAGAAGAAAAACTTGTTTGAACAGGTGTCTAAATTAGTTGAAAACTGTTAATTAAAAAAAAGTAGTTGATTGGAGTGTGGAGGGACATAGATCTGGGAATGTGCCATCTGGAAAATTTTCACCAATGTGATTTTTTTTCCATTCAAAGCAGTCTGAATAGGAAACCATGTAGAGCGGTATGAATTCATGTAGTAGAATGGATCACAGTGGTGAAGACTGGGACCAAATTCCAAATGAAGTCTATGTTATTTCTTCCCTGGTTTCTTTGAACGCTTTCAGATGTTAAGTTTAGATGTGGATCTGGAAGCACATTTAGGCCAATCAATAATTCTGGCTAACTGTACAGCTTGATAGAAAGTGTTAGCATCTCTCAAACCTATATGTCTCGAATGTTTGGGTTTCTTTAGTTTTGTAAGTGATTCTATGACCAGTTTTCAGCCTCCAAACATACTATAAGAGTCTTCTACATACAGTAGTGTCTTCCAAAAATGTAGTAATTTTCTAGATCTTTAGGTAGAGTCCGTTTGATTTAGTTAGGGTTCATAGTTAAGTCCAGAGAGGCTGAAAAGTGAAGAACCAAATATTTTATTGGATTTGTGGACCATTTGAAGTTACTTCAGGCCATATTCTGTCATGTTTTTGAGACAGGAACATACATGACAAAGGCTGATGACACAATTGTGGAAAACTTGAACTCACGTGTTTGGTTTTTTAGGTTGTTTTGAGGTGCAATCATTGACAATACTTGGGAAGTTGTTCTTGCCAAATGTCAGATATGCACTCTAGTAAAGGCAGAGTTTGTTGGTCAATTTGTCATTTTAACTAACACAGTGTCATCCAGAACAATAATTTTCAGAGACCAATCTGAATGACAAATCATTCCGAAAACAACTGCCTAAAACCCTAAAAACTTTAAGTGAGCCATGTAAGGCCACATTCGTATTTCAGTTATTTGCATCAGTTATTGTGAGCCAAAACCAGTAATGACGCCTACACAGAAATAAGGTATAAAGATTTGCTCCTGTTCTGTGTTTGACCCGTACCTAGTTTTGACTCACAATAACTGATGGAAATAACTGACCTAATAACTGGCGCTTGAACCCTGCCTAAATGAGATAGCTGTCAGCAGAATGGTCCTTATCATTTATGATTTCAACACAGAGAAATAAGTATACCACTGCCAGGGTCCTATTTTCCAACAACCTATTTGGGATAGCTGTCATGTTGCCTCCATACACTTTAGAGTGTTGGAAGATCTAACCAAAATCTACAGGTTCAACCTACCTTTATCTAAGGTATTTTCTTGTATATTAATACACACTAAGTGTACCACATGGCATGGTCATGATCTGGTCAGGTTGTTATATCCCACTGCTGCCTTTCAAGTAACTAATGAAAACTGCAGTACAGTATATCGTCGGTCTTCATTGTTAATGGCTAGCAGCAACTTCAATACTGCACGGCCATTAACAATGAAGATTGTCTACATGGTGTAGTCTTCATTAATTACATTAAAGGCAGCAGCAGCAGCTAATTGGCAGCACGGTTCTCGACCTCAGCACGGCTGCAACCCAACTGAATCACGACCGTGCCATGCGGTCATACTCTAATTCTGTTTCACTTTTACATCCAGCCCCTTCTCACTGTTTAGCCTATAGCATTGTGTCAGCTCTTGTCTATATAGATGCCTGAAGTCCAAAAGTCCTCCTTACCAGGGGTCCTTAGTGAATTCAGGTTATGCAGTTCTGTAAAAAAATTAAATCGTTCAAAAGATGGCCAATTTTCAGATAGTAGTTACCATCCCTAATCGCTCATGGATGCCAAAAATCTCTGGTTCCTCTTTTACTATTCATTTTGGGTGTAGGGCAGAAGAATAGGTTGAAAAGTCCAACATACAGAAATGATGCTTAGAACAATAAGAGGATCAAACAAGATCAATCTAACATTTGTGGATTTAGAGTTAGTAAACAAGGCCAGACCCATGCCTCCTGCAGCTCTGCTCTACTGAAGATACTTCATCAGGTCTTTAAGAAGACTTAATCAGTTTTCAGTTGTTGGCTACAGATTGACTTCTCTTAGATATGCCCAACAACTAAATATAGTGGAATGGAATGACAGAGATAAATCTCCACGACCTTAGGGCTAAGCAAATAAAAAGCTTTAGGGCCATGACATATTGGTCTATTGTGTTTTCAGGTTTCGTATTTGTTTACAAGCAGTAGGATATCTTCTAAGTATCTGGCATGCAATAAGACTGGTATTCATTTCTACAGGAAGACAAATGTTTATTTTCATACAGGGAGGTTGTTTTGTTACTAAGGTAGGTAAGGAAAGTAGTGTTTGGGACCTAAGGCTACTTTCACACTAGCGTTTTATAATTCCGGTATTGAGTTCTGTCATAGGGGTTCAATACCGGAATAAAACGCTTCAGTTTTGTCCTCATTCATTGTCAATGGGGACAAAACTGAACACAACGGAATGCTCCTGAAAGCATTCCGTTCCGTCTTCAGACCGGAGAACAAACCGCAGCATGCTGCGGTTTGCTCTCCGGTCCAGGCAGCTGCACCAAGACGGATCCGTCATGACCCCCAATGAAAGTCAATGGGGACGGATCCGTTTGGTACGACACAATGGTGAACGGATCCGTTCTCCATTGACTTTCAATGGAGTTCATGACGGATCCGTCACCTGCACACATACACACAATACACACATACAGACATAGACATAGACATACACATAAACATACACAGACATATACACATACAAATACACATACATACTTACATGCTCCCCGGCAGGTCTCCAGAGTGCAGGAGGAACGGGGCGGCGCACACAGATGACAATTCCACCAGGCGCCCAGCAGAGGGCGCTGTGGGGAATCATCATCTGTGCGCGCTGTCCTGCTCCTCCGGCGCTCTGGAGACCTGCCGGGAGCATGTAAGTATGTATGTGTATTTGTCTGTGTATATGTGTGTGTGTCTGTGTGTATGTATGTACTGTGTGACATGTGTGGGGCCGGAGCACAGTTCCGGCTCCACACATGTCCCTGCAGCAGTCCAGATCCTGCAGCACCCTTCACCTGCCGGATCCGGGCTGCAAGTAGTGTGAAAGTAGCCTAAGTTGGTTAAGCTATAGGACCTTCTTATTGATGTAGATATTTTGGCATGTTATACTTTCTAGTGCTTCACAATAACTGAGGTCCTTACATTAAAGGGGTTTTCTGGGATTTTACTACCGAAGCTCTACTTATTTATTTTATGCATTCCCCATAGTGCCCTCCGCTGGACGCCGGGTGGAATCGTCCTATGTGTGCACCGTCCTGCTCCTCCTGCGCTGTAGAGACCTGCCGGGAGCATGTAAGTATGTATGTGTATTTGTATGTGTATATGTCTGTGTATGTTTATGTGTTTATGTGTATGTCTGTATGTATGTATGTGTGCAGGTGATGGATCCGTCATGAACTCCATTGAAAGTCAATGGAGGACGGATCCGTTCACCAGTGTGTAACACCAAACGGATCCGTCCCCATTGACTTTCATTGGGGGTCATGACGGATCCGTCTTGGTGCGGATGCCTGGACCGGAGAGCAAACCGCAGCATGCTGCGGTTTGCTCTCTGGTCTGAAGACGGAATTGAATGCTTTTAGGAGCATTCCGTTGTCTTCAGTTCAGTTTTGTCCCCATTGACAATGTACTATTTACATTCTGTATGTACTACAGAGCCTTTAATAATTCAAAAGTACAATCAGGACAAAAAGCCACAATGTGGTTTGGAGTGAAAGGGGTGAAAATGGTCCTACTACTAGATACTCCTTCACACATTAGTCAGAGGTGCACCAAGCTTTTCTGCTGCCTGTGGTAAAAATTGAAATGGCACCATCCCATGCCAAATTCTGAACCTAACACCTTCCATGCTAAATTAAACATACATCACTACAAAACATACAGTGTAATACATTGCCAATGTAGACGTTCTCTTCCCTCATCTTCTTCATTCAGACCAGACTGCCATGATGATTCTTTCAGTCATCCTCCTGTCTCTGCAGAGTTTGACAAACAAACATCTTAGTTTTCTACTTTTCCATCATCCTCCTACCTTCTGAACACCTCATTCTGCCACCCCTCAATACTGTGCACGATCTGCTTCCCAATACTATACTGTAGAAGCAGTCCACCTGAAAATACTAGTACCACACAGATAGTGCAGCCTTCAACAATTATTGGCACACAGTGCCCTAAAATAACTGTCCCAAGCAGATAGTGCCTCTGACACTAATAGTGTCACAAATATAATGTCCCCCAAACATAATTGTGCTAAGCTGATACTGTGACAGGGTGCCCCCTACAGTGATAGTTCTCCCAAAAATTACACCAATGGTAATGATTCTCTGCTAGAGTGCACTTAGTAATAGTGCCCCTACAGTGCCCCCGACAGTAATAATGTCCCCACTGTTCCCATACTAGTAATCATGTTCTCAATAATAATAAATCTCACCATAATGACCCACAGTAGTAATAATTCTCTTTATAATGTGTGACAGTAGAAAAATGCCCCCTTATAATGTGTGCCAGTTAGAGATGAGCGAACGTGCTCGTTACGAGCACTGTAGCGCTCGGCTCCCCTGCGAACAAATGCCCGCAGGCATTGCGGATCCGTCCTCAGCTGCATGTAAGTCAATGGGGACGGATCTGTTTGGTATGACACTCATACCAAACGTATGCGTCCCCACTGACTTTCAGTCGGGTGAGGAGGACGGATCCGTTTGGTATGAGTGTCATACCAAACGATCCGTCCCCATTGACTTACATGCAGCTGAGGACGGATTCGCAATGCCTGCGGGCATTGCGCAGGGGAGCCGAGTGCTACAGTGCTCGTAACGAGCGCGTTCGCTCATCTCTAGTGCCAGTACAAAAAATACCCCTTTATAATGTATGCAGCATAAAAATTACCCCCTCATAAAATGCACTAGTATAAAAAAATTCCCCCTTATTATGTGTGCCAGTACAAAAATGTCTCTTTTAATGTGTGCCAGTGCAAAAGAAAATGCCCACTTATTAATGTGCACTAGTACAAAAATACCCCTTTTTAATGTGAGGCAGTACAAAAAAATGCCCCCTTATAATATAAGCCAGTACATAATATTTCTTCATACAATGTGCGCCAGTACAAAAAATAACCCTTTATAATGTGTGCCACAAATATGTCCCCTTTAATGCGTGCCAGGACAAAAATGCCCCCTAATAATGTGTGGCAACACAAAAATGCCCCCTTATAATGTGTGCAGTACAAAAAAATGCTCCCCTACTAATGTGCGCTAGTACAAAAAGGGCCCATTTATAATATGCATAGTACAAAAAATGCCCCCTTAAAATGTCAGCCAGAACAAAAAATGCTCCTTATAATGTGCGCTGGTTCAAAAACTACCACTTATAATGTGTGCCAATACAAAAAATGACCACCTCCTCTGTGCAATGTAAAATTTAGACACATTTTATTGTAAAAAGATAATAAAATAAATGATATTCAGTCTCAAAGCGCCTAGCGCAATCACTGAAAGAAAATGTGGTCTGAAATGGCAGAAAAGTGCTCAAATCCTGCGCATGTGGTCCATTGCTAACAGCAATCCCCAGAAAAAATGCATACAATGGAGGATGTCTGCAGCGGACCACATGTACAACAAAGACATCATACACAAGGTAACAAATTGTGCGGATGTGGCAAACTGTATAATCAAACAATCACTGATAAAGGTGCACTGCGGCGTTAGATGCAATTGATAATATATGGCTCAACCCTCATGCTGATGTTAAAATGAGACTTTCGCCAATATATTCTTATATCAAGAACATACCGGAGCCCGAGCACCGCGTCAAGGTATCTCAGGGTGGCATGGGATCTAACACTAACCTACCTTGCTGTATGGGCAATTGCGGAAGGAGCATACAGGCCGACACACTGCGACCAACTAGTTACCTCCAGCGTGAGATCACACATAAAATGGGAGGAGAGAGGAGACTATGAGCCCCCCCCCCCCCCATGCTGTAGCACATATCAAACCGGGGGAGCAAATCCTCCCATTGTATGTGTGATCTCACGCTGGAGGTAACTAGGAGTTGGTCGCTGTTTGTCGGCCTGTATGCTCCTTCCGCAATTGCCCATATGGCAAGGTAGGTTAGTGTTAGGTCCCGTGCCACTCTGAGATACCCTGATGCGGTGCTCGGGCTCCTGTATGTTCTTGATATAAGAATATATTGGCAAAAGTCTCATTTTAACATCAGCATGAGGGTTTAGCCATATATTATCAATCGCATCTACCGCCACAATGCACCTTTATCGGTGATTGTTTGATTATATAGTTTGCCACATAATAAATGATAATTTGTGTACTATGTTTTAATTAGAAAAAAATCTGGCTGTTATCACCTCCTACCATCCATTTACCCATAGCTATATATGTAACTGTCACTTTGGCATTACTAATGTTGTATTGGCGTTAAAGAGAATGAAAGACAAAGTCCTACCAGACCTTTGACTGTCATAATGGCTTTTCAAGGCAATCTGTGCACTTTCAAGTCAGATCAAATTTATCTGTACCCAAATTGAACTTGCCAACCAATGAATTACAAATGGACCCGAAATGAAGTTCAGTGAATCTGCTCATCTCTAATGTTTACCTTATGAATGTCGTACCCTTCCTGGATGCCAGTCTACTCATTTCCTTCCTGTTCCATATTTATGGTCCTACACATTGATATGTCATGCATGGAGACAGTACTCATACATGCTAGCCAGGTGTTAAGGTGTAGTAATCTTTATGACAATGTGGTGCTTTATTTTAGAAATTATAGTAAACTACAGGAGAAAGGAATGAAAATGATTTAAAGAATCTGCCCCAGTGATTCAAAATATACTTTCCCAGTGTGGAATTTCTGTGGGATGAGGAAAATTAGCCATCCAAACAGTACAGAGACAAATGTTTAGGTAACAACTATGTTCACATTGAAAGGTCCTGGCTTGATGCAGTCATAAAGCCTTTAATCTTTATGGTAAGCAATTTCATGGAAACAAGCAAGGATCTGCAATTTGTGTTATGTTGTATCAATGCTTCAGATATATTGCTATCCCTAAAATATGTACCACTGGACAGTTTTCAGCTAATTGCCGAAACAAGAAACATGTGCACTTGACAGTCTGTGTTTTACAGACCTCACTCTGGACATAAGGGAGGATTTCAGTTTAAAATATTATATGGTTTAATGTCTCCATCTGGAATAGTAAAGTTGAAACAATTTGCCTGTGGGGAGAATTCTTTGTTGCAGACTCAGCTCTACAAAATGTTGTCTGAAATGTATTGTTTTAAGGAGGTTTAATTAATCAAGTCCCTTTCTGCGATAAGGGACTAATCCAAAAATGTCTTGTAGAAAAGGTTCTTCTGTAACTTTACAATACAAGTAATTGTATTTGCTTGAAAGCATCACTTGCTGCCTGTTTAAACTATGGGTTTGATATAATTTCTATTAACCTTCAGTATTGTAGTAAGATACTATGGGTGTTTACACCTAGTACCTTCAAAAATGTTGAAGAAGTAGAATGGACTTTTACACTATTTTTTTTACACTGTCTTGTACATTGAGTCATCATAACAATAATTGCTCATTGTGAATGAATGAGATCCATCATAAACTATAGCACTACAGATAAAGCATAAGGGTGGGTTCACATAACGTTTTTCCTATTTTGGAATTTAGATCGTGATCCCCATTGGGGACAGGTGCCGATGTAAGTGATGTACCTGAGTAGGACATCTCATTACACCACCGAGGAATATGTCAGAGGTATTTAAAAATAAAGTACTAAAGGGATTTTTTTTTTTAATTCCAGTTTGAGATCAGTGGCACCCCACTAATGATGGCAGACCACCAAGCTGCTATGGGGCCTATGGGGGAAGGGAGCAGAGCCATATACTAAAGGCTCTGCTCTCTAATTACACTTAATAAAACAGCTCACAGACCTGTCCATGTCCTCGCAGTTTTGCCCCATCCGCTCTCTAATATCCATACAGCATGGTTTCCTTTTTCCAACACCGCTCCTGATACACCACCACCAGAGTGATCAGCCTGCTTCTCCAATACCTTATTTATTCCCAGAAACAGTCCCCCAAGCCTTCTCCAGCAGCACACGAGAATTTGCTGGGGCTGAGGGGTGCCAGAAAGGGGTGTCGCTATAGGGGAAGAGGCTGCGTTGAGGCCCCAACTCAGAAGGGGCCCACCCAGGATAAGGACTAAAAGATTTTATTGTCAGGGACCCCTTAACAGTGTTATACAATGACGATATATACAGTGACATTGTTCGAAGCAAACGAAGCAGCTATTGGACCTGGTCTGAGAGAGCTATCTTGACTAGCCAGGAGTGGGGGTTGCACAGGAGGAAGGGTTGTTTTTTGGGGAGAAGGGGTTCTGTTCAAAATTTTCTGTGGGGCCCAGACATTTCTAGCTACCCCACTGGTGCAAGAGTGGACTTGGCAACCAGGACGTTTCCCTTGCAGCACACTCTAAAGTGGGAGCACTCAGCTCTTCCCAGTAACTCCCTGGGTTTCTTTCTCTCTTATTATTCTCCTTTTCAATCATCTCTTTATGAAGATTCTTTATAAAGTTTACTACCACCACATATTATACAACAGTATGAAAGGCTAATAATAAAGACTGATCTCTTAAAGGAACATGCACCTTAAAATTACAATGTTGTATTGCACTTTTGGAGTCATCCAGTTCCATATGTTTCTTTTTATTATTTCTTATCTTATATATCAAAGTATATCTACTTATGTCTGTAGCATTTTCTTATATCACAGGGATTACCATTTTCTCGGGGCTGTAATTTCTACTATTGTTAGTATTTCACCAGTGACTGTTTTGCATTAACGTTGACCTGTGACCCACCAATAGAGGTGGAGTCCTTTTCCATAAGTATATTTATATGTTCCCACACCACCTGATTTTTTTATTGTGTGATGCCTGAGTAAGGGACTAATCCAGTCCCAAAATGTGTAGATCTTTACATTGCCAATAAAAGGTAAAAAAAGATCATGCATCCAGACTCTATCTCCAGCAGTGCCAGACATTAGTCCAGTCTATTTTTCCAGCACCCCCAGTCACCTCCACAGTAAGAGGATGAGCAATCGCTGCGGCCATTGCTGGTCCTCATACAAATTCATTGTTTACACAGCACAATCTGATGCCCAGAGGCAATGATTTAATGTGGTACATGAAAGATCATTCCACCCTATAACATATTATTTTGAAGCAGCACACTTACACAGGCTATATATAGGGAATGAGTGATCCTAATAATGTTTGTCCCTGATAACAGGTCCAACAATTAGGATGTGTAAACTCAACTTTAGTCAGCGCTGGGAGTGTAGGGAGGGGGTTACAGGTGAACAGCAACAGGGACAGTTCATGGGGGGAGCAGGGTAATACACTGTATAAAAAACATCAGCAAGCACAGTTCATGGAGTATGGCACATTATATAATATACAGCAGCAGGCACAGTTCATGGGGCGGATGGAGGAGTGGGAGGAATCAGGGACAGGTAGTGTTCGGAGGACCTAGAGAAATGGGGGCCAATTCTCATTTTTGCTCTGGGGCCCAATGATTTCTATGTATGCCCCTGTTTGAGATGACCCAAATCTGCCCCCCCCCAAAAAAAAATAGAATTTTGACAAATCCAAAGCTTTAGTGACTTGCCCTTCACAAATCACTCAAAATGGCGGCCACAATTGTATAGGTCAAACAACAGAGAAGAAGGCATCTGCCACCAAAAAGGAATCATTTTGAACAATGTTTAAATTAAAAAAAATACATTGCAGTGTTTCAGCTACTGTTTGATTACCCATAGCTATATATGCCACAATCACTTTGATCTTACCAATACTGCCTGCACATTAAAGGCCTGGAAAGGGGATGGATACAGTCCTTGGAGAGCCTACAGTGTCATACACAACTTTTCAGGGAATATTAAACACTTTCAATTCAGGTGGAATTTATTTCGATAGAATCTGACAGCCTATTCAATTGATTCGTACCCAAAACAAATTTTGAGAAATTTGCTCATCTCTAATCCCTATACATTATGGTGGCAATGAAAATGTATCATTATGTGGCTGGGAGATTGAAGGAGGATAGAACAGGTCTATCATATGGTTATCCTGCTAACATGCTCCACACTATGACATCTTCAGGAAGGAATGCATCTTCAATGCCAAATGCCTCTGCCAAATATTGATTTGTGGCCAAGTGTTTCTGACTACTTACCAGGCACTTTCAGGTTTTTCAACTTTCTTTGACCTCAGTAAGCAGAAAACTTTGGGTGTGGTGGCCGATCCTTTCAAATAATAAGAATAATAGATTAAGTTTTTTTTTGTATAATTATTATGGAGCAAAGGATCAGATGATTTATATGACAGAAGCAAAATAATAATAAGCTTTTGTATGATACCAGTCGAAATTACATGTTCTCCAAGATGTTAAAACATAACACAGCATTGTGGATTGGGAAATCAAAAAGTAATGCTGACTGGATTAGAAAATAAATACTGTATATACTAGTGCATAAAAAATGTGAACCTTGTATGGAATTAACTTTAGCTATTATATTTTATATAAAATAATATTATAATGAATGTATCCATCCATGCATCAGAAATGAAAATTATTTTAAAGAGCACCTGTCGGCAGGATCAATCCTATTAAACCAAACATACTACCAAGTTGATTCTGCTGACCAAAATGATGCTGCAAAATGAACCGATTTTCACAATACAAGTATCATTTTAATCAGCAGGGTCAACCCTATCATGTGATGGGATAATTTCAGTAGAGTTGATCCTCCTGAAGTGTGCTCTTTGAAGGGAAATTAAAACAAATGGTTGGTCCACAGACGGTAGTGGGCCAACCATTTGTTTTAACCTAACTGAACCACAGTGGAACGCACTTCCCATGTCCTTTTGACAACACTGCGTTCCAGGCCGTTATCCTTTGATTAGTCAGTACCCAGTTGACGCAGGTGCGTTCCACGGACCGACACTTCCGGTTGGTGGAACGCATCCCCATCACTTCCGGTTAGCGCAACACCCAGCGCGCCGGCTTTCATTACATAAGGAGATGACGATTGGATCTTCATGGCGTCTTTCCGTTCATCCTGATGAACAGCGCCATTCTCGCTCCTCTACATACCCTAATAGCTGCAAAGGTAAGCTATTAAGATAATGCCACATGAGGTTATTCTGGAACTGACTTTTTGATACATCAAGTACCGAATTAATGTATATATGGGTTATTATACTGGGCACAGCTATTCTAATACTGTGAGTGCTGGCTTTACAATATGTGGAGGCTAATAGTGAGTCGGTCTCCATTCTCTGCTATATCATACCTTGTCATCATGATTCATGGAGTTGTGTTTATAATGAGTTCTGCTAATGATGTAACCAAGTATTTTTCTAACTAATTTTGGATAGTTTTAATATAACCGGGTTTTCCACAAGATTACTGGTCTGGAAACTCCTATAAACAAAGTTCGGAAGAACCTATGATTTATTTACGTTCCCATTGATTCCTCTTAGTGTCACGGACCTGGATGTGAATTTGAGATTTATGTTACCTTGCAATTTTTGTAATAAGTGTCTGAGAAGGCCTGACTTGGCCGAAAACGTTCACACGTTATTTGCCACCTGAAATAAAGAATTGGTACTGCATGCTTACCATCTACATTGCTGTTATTTCACGACAATACGTACAGGGTGGGAACCCTATAACAGCAGAAACACAAGCAGAGTGCCACAAAGTGGTTAAAGTTGGCCCACAGACAAGTCAGCTCTACAAAATCAGTAGATTCTCTTACAGAGTGACTCTCCATTCTAGCATGTAGTGGAGGGTCCTGAGTACAGATGAGCGAATCTTCTGAGATTCGGTTTGCTACAGATTCACCGCATTTTTCAAAAAGTTCAGTTTTGGTCCGAATCTATTAGTTCCGAACCAAAGTTGCTCCAATTGCCCTGGAAATTGGTGTATAACCCCCTCTAGTTTTATTAATTTTTTTACAAATTTTCCCTCACCCGTCCCCTTGGTCTGATACAATGTCAGGTGTAACTGTATCTACTTTTATAGTTGCCGCCACAAAGTGTGGTTATTCCTTGGCCGCAGCTGACTGCTATTACTTCCTGCCTGGTGCTGACAGAAGACTATTGATTGCTTATGCGCTAAGTGTCATTTTACAAGATTCGTCCTGAAAAGATCCAGGTTCTATTCGGTGCCTAAAAAATCTGAGATTCGGAACGAATCTCCGAAACTGCAAATAGATTCACTCATGTCTAGTCCCGAACTCTCTGCAATGACACCTGCAGGCATTTATTTCATTTAAATCTATCTCTTTGGTGTGGATTACCTTCTGTTATTTTCTTTGAAGGAAAGGAATCAGATTTACAGATGTTACCTTTGTGTTTTTTGTATATGGAGGCATTGATGGTAGCAATGAGTTGTGGTGAATAAGCCAATGAATTCTGCTGTAAAGATGAACAATCATGTCTAGACACTGGCTGATATTTCAGCTGTTTCCACAAAGAGGTTCTCCAGCATATGTGCTCATTGGAGCTAAGAAAAGGCAAGACTTCTGAGAAGATTCCCATGCTAAGCTCCAGGGCCTGAAGCTATAGCAAGCTATCATTCTTTTAACTACAAGTTCTGTAGTGCTTCTATTATAGTATTAAACAACTGGTCAGTCAACGTCCTTTGGTGGGCTAACAATGAAGAACAAACCTATAAAATACGTTGATCTTCTAGTCTTGTCACAGAACCTTCCTAATCTTATTAGGGTATTGTTCTATGCGAGAATGAAATAATGAAGTCATATTTCTTGTATTATATGGATTGCCTGACCATATTGGCACTATCCATCTCTGGTCATACCCTATTTTACGAGTCTTCAGTTTATGATTTGTGTCATTATTCTAGGCTTGTATGGCTTGTATGGATCATGAATGATTTCCAATGCCTCCATATAGTCTAAATTTACAATATTTATATAGTATTAAAATAGTGAATTATTACACAGCACTGTATAGTGTGTTGTCTGTGATATTAAGGAGAACCCAAAGTAGAACATTTTAATATAAAATTCTAGTATGTGGCAATATGTAAGAGGTGTATTGAGTATCCATAGGACTGGGAATTTATTAGCAGGAGTGTAAATGCTGGAATGTTCCTTGATATTGAGTATAGGGGCCCATCGTTTGTAACAGAGGGGTAGCTGTACATGCACAGTTAATAGCCATTAAAGGGAACACGACATATGGAGATGGCTGAATGCATTCACAAAGTAGTATCAACTATAGAGTTAAAGGGTAAGTGTAGACATATCATAGTGATATCTCAGAAGTTTGATCAGTGGGCGTCGAGATGTTGTGACGCCACAAATTGCAAAACATAGGGGTAGACGCACACAGCTGTCACAGCTGAGTGATGTACCCCTTTATTTCATCTCGACTCTCTAATAGACTTTCTATGAGACTACACACTGTACTCTCTAAGGAGAGGTGAATAGAAATGAAGGGTCACAAAACTAAACTGTGCACTTCTGCCCCTTTGATTCAGGGATCGGTGCGGGTCAGCACCAGGATCCTTACAAATAAAGACTTCTGACATCTCTCTTTGACCTTTCCAAAGTTGTCTTTTTAAATGATAGCTACCTTTAAATGTTGGGGGACACACATATGTGCTTACTTCTCTGATGAAAACCAAGGAAATTGGACATCAAATGTACTGTGTGGCCTTTAGATGGAATCAATGGCTACATCTGAGGCCTCATAAACTGGTAAATTGATTATAATTGTTCCAGTGGAGTCAGCCATGCCTAATCGTTCTCTCCCCTCAACATCATTTTTTGGGGGAGAGAGTGCTCCTCTTGCACATTAGACTGCCGGCCAAACCCACCTTTCTTAACAATATACTAATGTGTATGGGGGCCTTAAAGCAAGAAATTCAGTTTGTATTCCACAGGATTGGTGCATAGCAAATGTGGTGCCAATATTCAAAAAGGGTCCAAAAACAGAGCCCGGGAACTATAGGCCGGTAAGTTTAACATCTGTGGTGGGTAAACTGTTTGAGGGTTTTCTAAGAGATGCTATCTTGGAGTACCTCAATGAAAATAAGCAAATAGCTCCATATCAGCATGGCTTCATGAGGGATCGGTCATGTGAAATCAATTTAATCAGTTTCTATGAGGAGGTAAGTTCTAGACTGGACCGCGGTGAATAAATGGATGTCGTATATCTGGACTTCTCCAAAGCATTTGACATGGTACCACATAAAAGGTTAGTATATAAAATGAGAATGCTTGGCCTGGGAGAAAATGTCTGTATGTGGGTAAGTAACTGGCTCAGTGATAGAAAACAGAGGGTGGTTATTAACGGCACATATTCAGATTGGGTCACTGTCACTAGTGGCGTACCACAGGGGTCAGTATTGGGCCCTATTCTCTTCAATATATTTATTAATGATCTTGTAGATGGCTTGCACAGTAAAATATCAATTTTTGCAGATGACACTAAACTGTGTAAAGTAATTAACATAGAAGAGGACAGTACACTGCTACAGATGGATCTGGATAAACTGGAGACTTGGGCAGAGAAGTGGCAGATGAGGTTTAACACTGACAAATGTAAGGTTATGCATATGGGAAGGAATAATGCAAGTCACCAGCACATACTAAATGGTAAAATATTGGGTAACTCTGACATGGAAAATGACCTAGGAATTTTAGTGAACAGCAAACTAAGCTGTAGAAACCAGTGTCAGACAGCTGCTGCCAAGGCCAATAAGATAATGGGTTGCATCAAAAGAGGCATAGATGCTCATGATGAGAACATAGTCCTGCCACTTTACAAATCATTAGTCAGACCACACATGGAGTACTGTGTACAGTTCTGGGCTCCTGTGAACAAGGCAGGCATAGCAGAGCTGGACAGGGTTCAGAGGAGGGCAACTAAAGTAATAACTGGAATGGGTGGACTACAGTACCCAGAAAGATTATCAAAATTAGGCTTATTCACTTTAGAAAAAAGACGACTGAGGGGAGATCTAATAACTATGTATCAATATATCAGAGGTCAGTACTGAGATCTCTCCCATGATCTATTCATCCCCAGGACTGTGACTATGACGAGGGGACATCCTCTGTGTCTGGAGGAAAGAAGGTTTTTACACAAACATTGTAATAGGGGATATTAATTACTGATATTTTGGGATGTACCAATAATTAATATTCATAAATAGGCGTAAACCCGCTTTCGCTATTTCCGCCTATTTATACCTATGTAATTACCTACTGCCTTACACACGACCTAAAATGGACTCAAAGTACACGTTACAACAATAACACTACTCACTGTATTATAAATAATAACTATTTATTATTTATCAACAATACAGTACAATAAAACCTAACTACACTGCACAATCCCGTTTAACTCCAACCGCGTTACTAACTAAACAATACACACACACACTTATAGCAGCCCTCCCCAACCTATCTATATTACTGTCCCTAGGGAAGCAAAGGGTTAAATTACACTCACTGCAGAGAAGTAAGCAACAGGGGATAATATGGTATTGGCAGGGAAGGGGTTAAGTGTATAGGGTAGACAACAGGGAGGTTCAGGGGTTGCAGCAGGGCAGGGGTTAATTCAAGGGTAGAGCTATGGTGGGGTCAGGGCACCAGGGGTTGGCAGAATGGTAGGGATCCAGGGGTTGCAGGGCTATGGTAGGGTCAGGGATTATAGGGCAGGGAATATATTGGTGGGCAGAATGGTAGGGATCCAGGGGTTGCAGGGCAAGGAGGGCAGTCAGGGGTTAATAATGGCAGGGCAGTCAGGGGTTAATAATGGCAGGGCAGTCAGGGATACTCAGCCAATAGTTGCTCGTCTCTAGGGGATGATGCTCGTTCCAGGGGATGATCCTCGCTTGGTAAGTTGCTCGTTGTCCCAGGGATGACTCTCGCTTGCTTCAGGGGGGCTGCACGGCTCAATCTGAAGAGCGCAGCGCGATCGGGTTATTTAAACCCGGTCGCGCTCGCTCCCGTGCTCCCGCGCTGCGGCGAGCGAGCGCGCCGGCAGCCATGTGCATGAGTGCCGGCGCGGTGCTATGACGTCACCGCACCGGCCCGCGCTGTTTCCCGGGCGGAGGATCTCTTTGATCCTCTGCCTGGGGAGCGCTTTGCATCTCCGGCGCTTGTAATTACTTGTACTGTTTCCCTGTCCTGTTAATTGCCCCCAGCAGCGCTGAGGGTAATTAACAGAAGGGACAGAAGATCATATCGATCTTCTGTCCCTTTGAAGTACCTGGGACTGGACTAATTAGTCCAGTCCCATGTCTCCAGCTATCCCCAGCAGATGTGCCATTGTCCATCTGCTGGGGGCTATGGAGGGGGGGCACCCTGGTTGTTACATGTATATAGATACATGTACATAACTGGGGATCATGTACATGAATCTATATACTTCTGGAGGGTATTAGGGGTATATGGGGCCTAAATAGGGGGCATTATTATATAAAGGGGGCATAAACATGGGGCATAAACAGGGGGCATCATTATAAAAAGGGGGCATACATATATATGGGGCCAATTTGTGTATACATGTATACACACTGTGGGGCCACATAGGGTCCATACATATACACACCCACATGTGTATACATATATACACATGTATGTGTATAAAAGGGAAGGCCCCAAATATCCATATGTATATATATGCATGCATATATATACATATTCATATCACCTCCCACACTTCCTTCTACAAACATAGAAGAGGATTCTTTACGGTAAGAGCAGTGAGACTATGGAACTCTCTGCCTGAGGAGGTGGTGATGGTAAGTTCACTAAAAGAGTTCAAGAGGGGCCTGGATGTATTTCTGGAGTGTAATAATATTACAGGTTATAGTTACTAGAGATGGGAGTAATTCTGATTGCCTGATTGGAGTCGGGAAGTAATTTTTTCCCCTAAAGTGGGGAAAATTGTCTTCTACCTCACAGGGTTTTTTCTCCCTCTGGATCAACTTGTAGGAAAACAGGCCGAACTGGATGGACAGATGTCTTTTTTCGGCCTTATAAACAATGTTACTATGTTTTTGAACCATTGTCAATAGACGTTAGATGCTTTTCCTATATCTGCAATTGATATAATTTCATAAAGAATAGTTTGAGTCGCTCACTTGATTACCAAAACTTTTAAACAAGAGAAATCAGTATCATGTGGTACAAAAAGTTGCTTTGTTCATGACCAACTTTGGAGACTCATTCTTTACAGAATACACCTACTATAAAATATGTGAATTATTAATAATGCTTACTGCCTGTCTAAGATAATAGAACAGAGGACATACTATTGTCAGTGTTCATATTCATTTACTTCAGGCAAAAATCGAAAACCAACAAAACCAAGGAGTGAATGCAAAGCTCCATATTTCATGTATTATAAAAAAAAAAATCTTTATTGTAACATCACATATAGTATTGAGCGAATCGAAGTCCACAAAGTGGACTTCGATCTGAATTTCAGGATAAATTCGATTTGCTGCGAAGCAGAATTTCCTCATGCTTAGAGGTACCGAATCGATTGTACGTGAAATAGTGTAAAAAAAAATTTAAAAAAATCATACTTACCTCATTCATTTGCTGCCGTAATCTTGCTTAACCCCTTCACGCTATATGACGAGTATACTCGTCATGGAGCACTGCTATTTAACGCTCCATGACGAGTATACTCGTCATTACATTAAACTGTCACCATGTCTGCTGACATGGTGACAGCGCTGAGACCCCGGCTGTTACTTACAGCCAGGGGTCTCAGCTTACCAGCCCGAGACCAATGGGGGCGGTCCCGGGCTAGCGATCGCTGTGATTGGCTAGTCTATACAGACTAGCCAATCACAGCGATGCAATATTAAAATGAAATTAAAATAAATAAATAAATATTATCTATACTATATATACTATATACACCCCCCCCACCCCAGATCGCTATTTTTTCCAGGGGTGGGGGTGGGGGGGGTGTAATGTGCGGCGGGCGGCGGGCGGGCGGATGATGTGGCGGCGGCATCGCCGCCGCATTGATGTTCAGGATGGCCGAGCGGAGCGGGTGAAGCAGAGTATCAGCATACAGCTGATACTCTGCTTCAAACTGCTGACATCGGTGCTGGCGCCGATGTCAGCAGTTTAACCCCTTCCATGCCACGGTCCGTAGGGACCGCGGCATGGAAAGGGTTAACAGGGAGGGAGCTCCCTCCCTCTCCCATCGGCGCTGCGGTGCGCTGGCAGCGCCGATGGTGTGGGCTGAAGAGGGGGAGGAAGCTCCCTCCCCCTTCCATCGGGACGCTGTTCTGCTGTGGCAGCGTCCCGATGGTTACCATGGCAACCAGACGCTTTCAGAAGCGTCTCGGTTGCCATGGTGTAAGCAAGCCTGTTCAGGCTCCTGCTAAAGGCAGGAGCCTGACAAGGCTTAGCAAGAATGAAAATACACTGCAGTACACTATACAGTGTACTGTAGTGTATTATAGAACAATGAGACCCACTGGTTCTTCAAGAACCAAGTGGGTCTGAGTCTAAAAAAGTGTAAAAAAAAAAAAAAAAGTTAAAAAAAAAGTTAAAAAAAAAGTTAAAAAAAAGTTTTAAAAAAATCCTATTTTCCCCCCCAAAACTCAAATTTAAAATTAGTAAAAAAAGAAAAAAAATACCCCAATCATGTTAGGTATCGCCACGTTCGTAACAACCTGCTCTACAAAAATATCACATGCCCTGACCCCTCAGGTGAACACCGTAAAAAAAATAAAATAAAAACAGTGTCAAAAAAGCCATTTTTTGTCACTTTACATCACAAAAAGTGCAATACCACGCGATCAAAAAGGCGTATGCCCCTTAAAATAGTACCAATCTAACTGTTACCTCTTCCCGCAAAAAATGAGCCCCTACCTGAGACAATTGCCCAAAAAATAAAAAAACTACAGCTCTCACACTATGGAGAGACTAAAACATGATTTTTTTGTTTAAAAAATGATATTATCGTGTAAAACTTAAATAAATAAAAAAAACTATACATGTTAGGTATCACCACATCCGTAACAATCTGCTCTACAAAAATATCACATGAGTTAATCCCTCAGGTGAACACAGTAAAAAAAATAAAATAAAAACAGGGTAAAAAAAGCAATTTTTGTCACTTTACGTCACAAAAATTTTAAATAGCAAGCGATCAAAAAGGCGTATGCCCCTTAAAATCGTACCAATCTAACCGTTACCTCTTCCCGCAAAAAATGAGCCCCTACCTGAGACAATTGCCCAAAAAATAAAAAAACTACAGCTCTCACACTATGGAGAGACTAAAACATGATTTTTTTGTTTAAAAAATGATATTATCGTGTAAAACTTAAATAAATAAAAAAAACTATACATGTTAGGTATCACCACATCCGTAACAATCTGCTCTACAAAAATATCACATGAGTTAATCCCTCAGGTGAACACAGTAAAAAAAATAAAATAAAAACAGGGTAAAAAAAGCAATTTTTGTCACTTTACGTCACAAAAATTTTAAATAGCAAGCGATCAAAAAGGCGTATGCCCCTTAAAATCGTACCAATCTAACCGTTACCTCTTCCCGCAAAAAATGAGCCCCTACCTGAGACAATTGCCCAAAAAATAAAAAAACTACAGCTCTCACACTATGGAGAGACTAAAACATGATTTTTTTGTTTAAAAAATGATATTATCGTGTAAAACTTAAATAAATAAAAAAAACTATACATGTTAGGTATCGCCACGTCCGTAACAACCTGCTCTACAAAAATATCACAAGAGTTAACCCCTCAGGTGAACACAGTAAAAAAAATAAAAATAAAAACTGAGCCAGAACAGCCATTTTTGGTTACCTTGCCTAACAAAAAGTGTAATATAAAGCGATCAAAAATCATATGTAACCCAAAATAATATCAATAACACTGTCACCTTATCCCTTAGTTTCCAAAATATGGGCACTTTTTGGTTGTTTCTACTGTAGGGGTGCATCAGGGGGGCCTCAAATGGGACATGGAGTCTGAAAACCAGTCCAGCAAAATTTGCCCTCCAAAAACCATTTGGCGCACCTTTCCTTCTGCGCCCTGCTGTGCGCCCATACAGTAGTTTACAATCACATGTGGGGTGTTTCTGTAAATCGCAGAATCAGGATAATAGTTTTTGAGTTTTGTTTGGCTATTAACCCTTGATGTGTTACAGGAAAAAATGGATTAAAATGGAAAATCTGCCAAAAAAGTGAAATTTAGAAATGTCATCTCCATTTTCCTTTAAATCTTGTGGAAGACATAAAGGGTTAACAAAGTTAGTAAAATTAGTTTTGAAAACCTTGAGGGGTGTAGTTTCTAAAATGGGGTAATTTATGGTGGTTTCTATTATGTTAACCCCACAAAGTGACTTCAGAACTGAACTGGTGCTTAAAAAAAATGGTTTTGGAAAATTTCTTAAAAATTTTAAGAATTACTTCTAAAATTCTAAGCCTTCTAACGTCCCCAAAAAATAAAATTATATCTTCAAAATGATGGTAACATAAAGTAGACATATGGGAAATGTAAAGTAATAACTATTTTGTGAGAAATCACAATGTGCCTTAAAAGCAGAGAAATTCAAAGTTTGAAAATTACAATTTTTTCCAAATTTTCTGTAAATTTAGGATTTTTTAATAAATAAAGGTGATTTATATTGACTCAAATTTACCACTGTCATGGAGTACAATGTGTCACGAGAAAACAATCTCAGAACGGCTTGGATAAGTAAAAGTGTTTCAAAGCTATTACCACATAAAGTGACACATGTCAGATTTCCAAAATTTGGCCTGGTCCTTAAGGTGAAAAATGGCTATGTCATGAAGGGGTTAAAGATCTCACACAAAATCCCACAGACATGATGATGTCATCTCAGGCCGCTCGAAATTTTGCGCCAGATCCTCAATCAAGATGGCAGCAGCTGGCCCGTTGTGAACAAATAGATGAGGTAAGTATGATTCTTTTTTTTTTTTAATTTTAAACTTTGTTATTACTATCAGATATGATGATCAGCTGAGTGGTACATAGACGGGGAGTAGTGCAATCACTGCTCCCTGTTATTGCACTACTTACAAAGAAATGGGGTTCATGACATAGTAAATTTTGCACACTTTGAATATGTGTTCAATTCGTTTTTATTGGTTTCTTATTGTTTAAGGGACAAGATTACAGGCAACTTTTTTTAATCAGCAGACCTTCTTCAGGTTCATTGCCCAGACAGTCAGACATGAGGAATGCATGGCGATGTAATCACAGTGGTAAACCTTGAAAGTCTACAATACATACAAAAAAAAATTAGAGGAAGTAGACAAAGAGAGGGTATACACGAAAGCCAGGCAAGTGGCACAGTCATGCCATGAGATTGTTTGAGACCAGATAAAACAGAATCACCATAAATGACACGTCATGTATGAATAACAACTTATATAGAATACGCTCACTATGTGACCTATACTTGCTTGTGCAGAAGACTCTGATAGCACCATTGCCTATAAACCTAATGCGTGTTTTGTTTCCTCTCAATGAAATATGAGAAATAAAGGTCCACAAAAAACTATTGCCTATAGCTCTGTATTCTTCTCCTCCTCAATATTGACAGCCAATGTCATAGGCAAAGATGATTCAGCTAAGGCTACATTCACATCTGTGTCAAAGGGTTCGTTCAGGGACTCTGTTACATAGTTCGTCAAAAATAGCGGAGAGAAAATTCCTGCATTTGCTAAAAAAAAGTACTGCCAATCTGAAACCTCATAGATCCTATAATATTCCATAGGATCTGTTAGGCTCCGTTCCTCTCAGTTATCTGCAGAATCTGGCACTTCCATTATTTTCATTCTTCTGCTCCTGTAACGAAGCAGAAGCACGGAAGTAAATAACACTGATGTGAAATTGCTTTTCCATGTGTATATGTACAGCTATGATTCTAATAATCTGTGGCTCTGGTAATAAAATGTTATGGCTAAATGGACATCTTGTCTAAATGTTTTTGGTCGTGAACCATATAATCATTCTCATAGGGGGAAAAAATAAATTATATGTAATTCTCAGCATACTGACATTTCACCTTATTGTGCTACAAAATTCTAGGATATCTTTAGTAGATGTTGGATATTGCTATGATTCAAAAACATCTGTTGTAGTGTAAATAAGGATGTGATATACTATGTACTTTTAACCAATAGAGATGTAGTTCTCATAAAAGAAAAAGAAATCTTACAATGGAAGATGACCATAGACATTACATACATTGTTCGTGATACATGATACATATTGGCCTATGGATGTCACACGGGAGTCTCCAGCTTGAATCTCTATTAGCCAGTGTAGCAACCTATGGTTACTGTCACCTTGGTTGACATGCACAATTAGGTATAACATGCTACTTCTGTCAGTGGTTATAGAAACCAGGCCCATGGTGTTCGGGTCAGTGGAACTGTAGTAAATTTAAGATTTTTTGCATTGAAAATGTCTGTTCACAAGGTGGTTGCAAAAATAGCAATTTTTTTATAGTGATATTATTGGAAAATGTATTAAGGTGCCCATACAATTCAATACCAGCCATTTTTCTTGACTCCATACACATACTCAGTCAGCTCAGTCAATGGGGAGAGAAGACAAAACTGCAACCACTGATAAAGGCTTGAAGGGGTTGACCAGCGGGGGTCTAAGCGAGGGTCGAAGTTCTGGGATTCCCACCAATCAGGGAGTCACTGTGCTCACTGAAGCCCTGGTGAGCGATGCAGGCTCCCAGCAGCTTTTCAAGGATTTCACTACTCGCTCAGCGCTGTACATTACATAGTGGCAATGCACAGGGGTGGACTGCGAACCTAAAGTGGCCCTGGAAAAAATACTAAAAGTAGCCCCATTTTGTCGTTGGGTCCAAATTGATGGAAGGCAAGGCAAACAATACCATATTGTGGCACATTATACCATCTCAACAGAGCCAAATACCACCACTGGCAAAATACTGCCAGTAGCAGAAAATACATCCCAAAAACTTCCATTGGCCGGCCATGAGGAGGGCCCAGGCGGCCCCCTGGACATCGGCCCACCAGGAAATTTCCCTGTAAGGTCTATGGAGAATTCGCCTCTGGCAAAACTTGGTATTGCAGCTCAACTCCATTGACTTGAATGGGGCTGAGCTGCCACTAGGCCATGTAACAAATGTACAGTAATGTCACTGGCCTAGGAAGAGGCTGTGGCACTCAAGGCCTCTTCTAACAGCTGATCAGTTTGGGTCCCGAGTCTCGGATCACAATGATTGTAATATATAAGTAGAACTGCACATAAAAAGTCCAAGTCACAATTTTTATTTTCCTAACGCTTCTTTGCCATTTGTCAATGCTCAAAGCTGGGCTTAGTCCTGCTGTACTACACTAACATAATGGAAGGTAATCCTATGTGCATGCAAAGCAGTCCTGAAAGAGCCTTTCAGCACAGCTGAAAACACTGACACCGGTGGAACAGGGGGCAGTAGGAAAATGAAGGGAATAGATGTGGACTCCTTATCTACAGTACTGCTCATGTATTACAGCAGATCATAATACAAGTTCGTGGTGACAGATTCCCATTGAAGATCAGATACTAAAATTAAAGACACCTAGGGGGTCATTTAATAAACTGAAATATGCCTATTTGCGACTTCTCCCTGCTCGCACCAGGTCTAAAATTGTGGGCATGGCATGGGCGGGCGTAGAAAATGGTTTAAATGTAAGACAGCTAGGAAGCTGTCTTACATTTAGAACTGGCACTGGATGCGCCAAAGTTATGGAAAGGCCTGCGCCTCTTCATCTCCGGCGACCACCGCCAGCTATAGAGCTTTATTAAGACAAGCGTCTAAAACGCCGGTCTTAATAAATGTCCCCCTAATCTTTTTATCAACCAAAATCCTCTGCCAGGGGAGAGTCGGGAGCCCCCCATAAACATTAGATTGTCAGACTGTCCTGCTGAAAACAACAGGTTTGGCTGACAATAATGTAATGTGTGTGGGGGCCTTTCATTTCCGTTCCAATATGGAAACCCAAGTCTGTTTATAAATGCTGTTGTCCTTGTCCCATCTGCACACTAAACTACTTAGTGATGTAAAGGCCTAAAGTGGGGGATTTATAGTCCTACATTACTGCATCTAAGTATTGGATTGCTGCCAATGGTAAAGGGAGCAATAAACTATAAAAAGACCATGCTATTTAAGCAATTTCCATTAGCATAGGTTCAACGTAAGTGATATCTGTATTAGATACGTTTTAGACTTTGACCATAGATTGTGGTGCCATATATTTGTATATTAGCAAATGTAAATCATCTAGCTTGTATTTCTTTGTGTTTATATACTTTACTATAAGATAACAAATTCTGTCTATCCTATAAATTCTGCCTAACCGTTATTATCTGTTAAACGTAGTTAGACAACAGTGTTTCGTGAGGCCATCATCATACCATCTTGATGAGAAATCAGCATGCAGTAGGCATTGGCTTATTTTACATCTTCATAGGCTAAATGAAAATGTCTGTGAACAGCCACAGCCAGGTTTCACACTTCAATAGCAGGTCACCACTGACAGTACAGTTATTTATGGCAAATCCTAAATTTATAATCTCTCTACCTCCAGGCTATAAGCCCTTCTGTGCAGCAAAAAAACTCTGGAGAAGTTATTTCCTGGTAGAGCAAATCCATTCACTGCACTCCAGGGAAACACACTCCTAGGGATACATTCTTATTCCATGCAGAGTCCCAGCAAGCAGTGGCAATTACATTCAGAAGCCTGAATACCTGAACAATAAGAATGTCACTAATTCCAGGAATTAGAAGCCTAGTGTGAGTACAGCCATGACTAGGAACAGACACCTGGATTGGGGGTAGACATCAGTGACTACAGCCTCCTGGAGCCTAAAGAATCACAAAAATGAATGGGATGAATAAACATGAGAGCATGATCTCAACTGCACTATACACACTGAATACAAGGGACATAAGCTTTCTATAACTGCAATCTTTTTCTTATCTTTCAATAGATTTATTATTATATAATCATTTATTAATAACTAGAGATGAGCGAGTAGTGTTCGATCGAGCTGGTATTCGATCGAATACTACGATATTCGGCACACTCGATTTCAATCGAGTATAACGGCGATGGCGCACTTAGAATTCGTTTCCCCTCCCACCTTCCCTGGCGCTCTTTTTCCACCAATCAACATGCAGGGGGGGTATGACAGGCACGCTGAGCACGCTGGCAGCGCGAAAACAGCGTCTACATGCATTGGCTGGAAAAACCATGTGACCTCGAATATTAAAAACTCAGCTCTTCCTGCTCGTACGCATATGCTGCGTGAACTTAGTCAGGGACAGAGGCTGGAGAAGGGAGAGACAGATTTTAGCTGTTGGACAGGCAGGAGCGTGAATAAAAGCCCTTATCAGGGCTACTACAGTGGACTTCAGTGATAGCTTTACTACAATATAGACTTTACAGAGAACGGCTGCTGTATTCAGGGATAGCTGCTGGAGTAGGGACAGAGAGAGGCATTAGTGGTGTATTAGGTGCTCTGCTACATACCAAACTATATTTGGCACTACTGCTGTGTACCTTGAAATATACAATATCTAGGCCTTTTAATTGGCAACTGTACTGTGCGTTCTCTTGCTAAATAATTTCACATACCTGGTGTAAATACCCACCGTCTGTTCAGTTAGTACACGGCTGTGTACTTTGAAATATACAATATCTAGGCATTTTAATAGGCCACTGTACTGTGCGTTCTATTGCTAAATTAATCTCACATACCTGGTGTAAATACCCACCGTCTGTTCAGTTACTACACGGCTGTGTACTTTGAAATATACAATATCTAGGCATTTTAATAGGCCACTGTACTGTGCGTTCTCTTGCTAAATTATCTCACATACCTGGTGTAAATACCCACCGTCTGTTCAGTTACTACACGGCTTTGTACTTTGAAATATACAATATCTAGGCATTTTAATAGGCCACTGTACTGTGCGTTCTCTTGCTAAATTATCTCACATACCTGGTGTAAATACCCACCGTCTGTTCAGTTACTACACGGCTTTGTACTTTGAAATATACAATATCTAGGCATTTTAATAGGCCACTGTACTGTGCGTTCTCTTGCTAAATTATCTCACATACCTGGTGTTAATACCCACCGTCTGTTCAGTTACTACACGGCTGTGTACTTTGAAATATACAATATCTAGGCATTTTAATAGGCCACTGTACTGTGCGTTCTCTTGTTAAATTATCTCACATACCTGGTGTAAATACCCACCGTCTGTTCAGTTACTACACGGCTGTGTACTTTGAAATATACAATATCTAGGCATTTTAATAGGCCACTGTACTGTGCGTTCTCTTGTTAAATTATCTCACATACCTGGTGTAAATACCCACCGTCTGTTCAGTTACTACACGGCTTTGTACTTTGAAATATACAATATCTAGGCCATTTAATAGGCCACTGTACTGTGCGTTCTCTTGTTAAATTATCTCACATACCTGGTGTAAATACCCACCGTCTGTTCAGTTACTACACGGCTTTGTACTTTGAAATATACAATATCTAGGCCATTTAATAGGCCACTGTACTGTGCGTTTTCTTGCTAAATTATCTCACATACCTGGTGTACATACCCACCGTCTGTTCAGTTACTACACGGCTTTGTACTTTGAAATATACAATATCTAGGCATTTTAATAGGCCACTGTACTGTGCGTTCTCTTGCTAAATTATCTCACATACCTGGTGTAAATACCCACCGTCTGTTCAGTTACTACACGGCTTTGTACTTTGAAATATACAATATCTAGGCCATTTAATAGGCCACTGTACTGTGCGTTTTCTTGTTAAATTATCTCACATACCTGGTGTACATACCCACCGTCTGTTCAGTTACTACACGGCTTTGTACTTTGAAATATACAATATCTAGGCATTTTAATAGGCCACTGTACTGTGCGTTCTCTTGTTAAATTATCTCACATACCTGGTGTAAATACCCACCGTCTGTTCAGTTAGTACACGGCTGTGTACTTTGAAATATACAATATCTAGGCATTTTAATAGGCCACTGTACTGTGCGTTCTCTTGCTAAATTATCTCACATACCTGGTGTAAATACCCACCGTCTGTTCAGTTACTACACGGCTTTGTACTTTGAAATATACAATATCTAGGCATTTTAATAGGCCACTGTACTGTGCGTTCTCTTGCTAAATTATCTCACATACCTGGTGTTAATACCCACCGTCTGTTCAGTTACTACACGGCTGTGTACTTTGAAATATACAATATCTAGGCATTTTAATAGGCCACTGTACTGTGCGTTCTCTTGTTAAATTATCTCACATACCTGGTGTAAATACCCACCGTCTGTTCAGTTACTACACGGCTGTGTACTTTGAAATATACAATATCTAGGCATTTTAATAGGCCACTGTACTGTGCGTTCTCTTGTTAAATTATCTCACATACCTGGTGTAAATACCCACCGTCTGTTCAGTTACTACACGGCTTTGTACTTTGAAATATACAATATCTAGGCCATTTAATAGGCCACTGTACTGTGCGTTCTCTTGTTAAATTATCTCACATACCTGGTGTAAATACCCACCGTCTGTTCAGTTACTACACGGCTTTGTACTTTGAAATATACAATATCTAGGCCATTTAATAGGCCACTGTACTGTGCGTTTTCTTGTTAAATTATCTCACATACCTGGTGTACATACCCACCGTCTGTTCAGTTACTACACGGCTTTGTACTTTGAAATATACAATATCTAGGCATTTTAATAGGCCACTGTACTGTGCGTTCTCTTGCTAAATTATCTCACATACCTGGTGTAAATACCCACCGTCTGTTCAGTTACTACACGGCTTTGTACTTTGAAATATACAATATCTAGGCATTTTAATAGGCCACTGTACTGTGCGTTCTCTTGCTAAATTATCTCACATACCTGGTGTAAATACCCACCGTCTGTTCAGTTACTACACGGCTTTGTACTTTGAAATATACAATATCTAGGCATTTTAATAGGCCACTGTACTGTGCGTTCTCTTGCTAAATTATCTCACATACCTGGTGTAAATACCCACCGTCTGTTCAGTTACTACACGGCTGTGTACTTTGAAATATACAATATCTAGGCATTTTAATAGGCCACTGTACTGTGCGTTCTCTTGTTAAATTATCTCACATACCTGGTGTAAATACCCACCGTCTGTTCAGTTACTACACGGCTGTGTACTTTGAAATATACAATATCTAGGCATTTTAATAGGCCACTGTACTGTGCGTTCTCTTGTTAAATTATCTCACATACCTGGTGTACATACCCACCGTCTGTTCAGTTACTACACGGCTTTGTACTTTGAAATATACAATATCTAGGCATTTTAATAGGCCACTGTACTGTGCGTTCTCTTGCTAAATTATCTCACATACCTGGTGTAAATACCCACCGTCTGTTCAGTTACTACACGGCTTTGTACTTTGAAATATACAATATCTAGGCCATTTAATAGGCCACTGTACTGTGCGTTTTCTTGTTAAATTATCTCACATACCTGGTGTACATACCCACCGTCTGTTCAGTTACTACACGGCTTTGTACTTTGAAATATACAATATCTAGGCATTTTAATAGGCCACTGTACTGTGCGTTCTCTTGCTAAATTATCTCACATACCTGGTGTAAATACCCACCGTCTGTTCAGTTACTACACGGCTTTGTACTTTGAAATATACAATATCTAGGCCATTTAATAGGCCACTGTACTGTGCGTTTTCTTGTTAAATTATCTCACATACCTGGTGTACATACCCACCGTCTGTTCAGTTACTACACGGCTTTGTACTTTGAAATATACAATATCTAGGCATTTTAATAGGCCACTGTACTGTGCGTTCTCTTGCTAAATTATCTCACATACCTGGTGTAAATACCCACCGTCTGTTCAGTTACTACACGGCTTTGTACTTTGAAATATACAATATCTAGGCATTTTAATAGGCCACTGTACTGTGCGTTCTCTTGTTAAATTATCTCACATACCTGGTGTAAATACCCACCGTCTGTTCAGTTAGTACACGGCTGTGTACTTTGAAATATACAATATCTAGGCCTTTTAATAGGCCACTGTACTGTGCGTTCTCTTGCTAAAGTATTTCACATACCTAATTATATACCCAAATATTGTATTTGCAACAAAAAAAAAATAAAATGCGGAGGGGGGCTAGCGGAATAGGACGTGGACGTGGACGAGGACGGGGGCGCGGAAATGCTGTTGGGGGCCTTGTTGAAGCCAGTGGGGATACAATGTGTGCTGGTGAGGATCAGCCAGGATCCCGCTCATCCAGAATCCCTGCCTTTATGGGACAGTTAAGCAGGGGGCGGGTTACACCGCTGTTGAGGCCTGAGCAGGTTGAACAGGTGGTGCAATGGATAGCCGATAGCGCTTCCACACAGTTGTCCACCAGCCAGTCATCCACACAGTCTCACTCTGACCCTCCTTCCTCCACACCTGGCCAACAGAGTCATCCCACCCTTGACCCCTCCCAGGAGCTCTTTTCGGGTCCTTTTTCAGATGTGCCGGAAGAATCCCAGGAGCTAGCAGAGGAATTTGTTTGTAGTGATGCCCAAACACTGGAGTTTTCGCCATCTCCTGCTGATGTGGACCCTGAGCCAGCATCTGTTATCATGAGCGATGATGATGATGAGACGCAGTTGCCATCAAGGGAGGCTGTTGGAATGTCCAGTGGGCAGGAGGAGGAGCAGAGTGAGGAAGTGGAAGAGGAGCTGGTGGATGACGAAATGACCGACCCCACTTGGCCAGGGGTGATGTCCAGCGAGGAAAGCAGTGGAGAGGTGGTGGTCTGCGCAGCACCGAAAAAGCAGCAAGAGGCAGAGGGATGTCACAGGCAGAGGGATGTCCACAGGCAGAGGATGTCCACAGGCAGAGGGATGTCCCACAGGCAGAGGGATGTCCACAGGCAGAGGGATGGCCACAGGCAGAGGGATGGCCACAGGCAGAGGACAGTTCAGACAGAGAAGTGAGGCCACAGCCAGCAGGGCCGAAGCTGTTCCCGCCAGCGGCCAGTCGCGCGAAGCTCCCCCATCGAGGCCTCGTACTTCTGTGGTGTGGAGATATTTAATGTTTGTGCGGATGACAAACTGAGCGCGGTTTGCACACTCTGCCACTCAAAACTGAGTAGGGGCTCTGAGAAGAGCAATCTGACCACCTCAGGCATGCGGCGTCACTTTGGAATTCAAGCACTGGGCTGAGTGGGAGAGAGCAAACGCAATACAAACTGCGCCCGGTCTTGCTGCCACTGCCTCTTCCCCTTTGTTGTGTGCTGCCACTGCGGTCCAGACCTCCAGCCAGGACACCTCCACATCTGCCTCTGCCTCTGCCTCTGCTACTTTGGGGCCTTCTCCTTCAGCCTCCCCTTCCCCCGCCTCTTCGCCTGCACCTTCACACTCCTCGTCCCAACAACTGTCCATCTCGCAGGCGTTCGACCGCAGGCGGAAGTACGCCTCGAGTCACCCCCAAGCCCAAGCCTTAAACTGCCACATCTCCAAACTGCTGGCCCTGGAGATGTTGCCGTTTAGGCTTGTGGAGACGCAGGCCTTCCGCGACCTGATGGCGGCTGCCGCACCTCGCTATTCCGTCCCTAGCCGCCACTACTTTTCCCGGAGTGCCGCCCCCGCCCTGCACCAGCACGTGTCGCGTAACATCAGGCGGGCCCTGAGGTACGCAGTCAGCGCAAAGGTCCACTTGACCACCGACTCATGGACAAGCGCTTGCGGCCAGGGACGATACATTTCTCTGACGGCACACTGGGTGAATGTAGTGGAGGCGGGGACGGGGGTCGCAAACAGAGACGGCCTACCTACCACCCCCGCCCAAGATTGCCAGCATGGGTTCTGATAAACCCCCCTCCTCCTCCTCCTCCTCCTCCTCTCCTGTGCCTTAACATCTCCCTCAGCCGCTAGCTGGAAGCGTTGCAGCACTGGCGCGGGGAGACGTCAGCAGGCGGTGCTAAAGCTCATCAGCTTGGGCGACAGGAAGCCACAGCGCCCCAGAGGTGAGGGACGCCATATTGCAGCAGACGGAGATGTGGCTGTCCGCCGCTGCAGCTAGGACCAGGCATGGTCGTGTGCGATAACGGCCGTAACCTGGTGGCGGCTCTGGAGCTTGCCGAACTCAATCACGTACCATGCCTGGCCCACGTTTTTAATCTGGTAGTCCAAAAATTTCTGAAGACTTACCCCAACCTGGCAGAGCTACTGGTGAAAGTGCGGCGCTTGTGCGCTCACTTTCGTAAGTCAACTGTAGCTGCTGCTAGCTTAAAAAAACTCCAGCAACGCCTCCATTTGCCTGAACATCGGCTGTTGTGCGACCTGCCGACTCGCTGGAATTCCACCTATTCCATGTTGGCCAGGGTGTGTGAGCAGCAGAGAGCATTGATGGAGTACCAGATAATGAATCCACGCGTGCCTCCAACTCAGCTCCCTCAGTTTGCCAACCACGAGTGGCCATGGATGGCAGACATATGCGATGTACTGCGTATCTTTGAGGAGTCCACCAAGAAGGTCAGCAGCCGAGGACGCTATAGTGAGCGTAACCATTCCGCTCCTAGGCGTCCTTAAAGAATCGCTCATCGCAATAAGGAGAACGCATTGCACGCAGAGGAGACGGGGGTAGGAGGAGACGCAACGGAGCTACACAGTCAGACCACACTTTTGTCTGCTTCACGGTGGCAGTTGCAGGAGGAGGAGGATGAGGAGGAGGACGACGTGGAGGTGGCTGTGGAAGAGGAGGAGGATGCTGGCGGCGAGGGTAGCAGTCAGGCTGTGTGCGTCCCATTGGTTCAGCGCGGATGGGGCGGAGAGGAGGCGGAAGAGGAAGAGGAGGAAATGGCAAGTGATCCTTCTGGTGGGGGCAGTGAGGTCATGCCTATTCAGAGTCTGGCACACATGGCTGACTTCATGCTGGGCTGCTTTTCCCGGGACACACGTGTTGTCCGGATAGTGGAGAACAAACTGTACTGGGTCTTCGCACTCCTGGACCCCGGTATAAAGATAACGTCTCCTCTTTTATTCCGGTAGAGGAGAGGACGAATCGATTGCTGGAATACCAGAGGGAACTCGTGCAGAACATGATGGAGATTTTCCCACCCACCATCGCTGGCGGCAGAGAGGAGAGGGTCTCCCAGAGTCCCACAACATCCATCAGGCCCACAGCCACCAGGGGAACACTCTCCAAGGTGTGGGACAACGTTCATGGCACCCCTCGTGCAACTTCCATCACTGCGGGGCCCGCTATCAGCAGGAGGGACAAGTATCGGCGGATGTTGCGGGAGTACCTGGCAGACCGTAACCCTGTCCTCCCCGATCCCTCGGCGTCCTACACTTACTGGGTCTCCAAGTTGGACACGTGGCTGGAACTGTCCCCTGTACGCCTTGGAGGTGCTTGCCTGCCCTGCCGCCAGCGTGCTATCAGAAAGGGTGTTCAGCGCAGCCGGGGGCATTATAACCGATAAGCGCAGCCGCCTGTCAACCGACAGTGCCGACAGGCTGACGCTAATCAAAATGAACAGCAAGTGGATTGACCCGGACTTTGCTTCTCCAACCGTGGAAAGCAGCCAAAAGTGAAGTGCCATCTGTATGAAGTGCCATTTCCTCCTCCACCTCCTCCTCCTCCTCCTCCTCCTTTACCGCCGTAGAATTGCTCCGTAAATAAGAAAAATGTATATGTCTATGGCTCACCTCTTGGGCCTCCACAAAATGTTTAAGAGGTCTCACCTCTTGGGCCTACTCATAATTTTAACCGGTCTCACCTCTTGGGCCTCAACATAATTTTTAACCGGTCTCCACCTCTTGGGCCTCAACATAATTTTTAACCCGGTCTCACCTCTTGGGCCTCAACATAATTTTTAACCGGTCTCACCTCTTGGGCCTGCACAAAAATGTTTAAGAGGTTTCAACCTCTTGGGCCCCCACAAAATGTTTAAGAGGTCTCACCTCTTGGGCCTCCTCATAATTTTTAACAGGTCTCACCTCTTGGGCCTAACTCATAATTTTTAACCGGTCTCCAACCTCTTGGGCCTCGAAAATAATTTTTAAGAGGTCTCACCTCTTGGGCCTCCTCATAATTTTTAACAGGTCTCACCTCTTGGGCCTCCACAAAATGTTTAACAGGTCTCACCTATTGGGCCTCCACAATAATTTTTAACGGGTCTCACCTCTTGGGTCTCCACAAAATGTTTAACAGGTCTCACCTATTGGGCCTCCACATAATTTTTTAACGGGTCTCACCTCTTGGGTCTCCACAAAATGTTTAACAGGTCTCACCTATTGGGCCTCCACATAATTTTTAACGGGTCTCACCTCTGGGTCTCCACAAAATGTTTAACAGGTCTCACCTCTTGGGCCTCCACAAAATGTTTAACAGGTCTCACCTCTTGGGCCTCCACATAATTTTTAACAGGTCTCACCTTTTGGGCCTCCACAAAAGGTTTAAGAGGTTAACAGTGGAAAGCAGCCAAAAGTGAAGTGCCATCTGTATGAAGTGCCATTTCCTCCTCCACCTCCTCCTCCTCCTCCTTAACCGCCGTAGAATTGCTCCGTAATAAAGAAAAATGTATATATTTATGGCTCACCTCTTGGCCTCCACATAATTTTTTAACAGGTCTCACCTCTTGGGCCTCCACAAAATGTTTAACAGGTCTCACCTCTTGGGCCTCCACAAAATGTTTAACAGGTCTCACCTATTGGGCCTCCACATAATTTTTAACGGGTCTCACCTCTTGGGTCTCCACAAAATGTTTAACAGGTCTCACCTCTTGGGCCTCCACAAAATGTTTAACAGGTCTCACCTCTTGGGCCTCCACATAATTTTTAACAGGTCTCACCTTTTGGGCCTCCACAAAAGGTTTAAGAGGTTAACAGTGGAAAGCAGCCAAAGTGAAGTGCCATCTGTATGAAGTTGCCATTTCCTCCTCCACCTCCTCCTCCTCCTCCTTAACCGCCGTAGAATTGCTCCGTAAATAAGAAAAATGTATATATTTATGGCTCACCTCTTGGGCCTCCACATAATTTTTTAACAGGTCTCACCTCTTGGGCCTCCACAAAATGTTTAACAGGTCTCACCTCTTGGGCCTCCACAAAAATGTTTAACAGGTCTCACCTATTGGGCCTCCACATAATTTTTAACGGGTCTCACCTCTTGGGTCTCCACCAAAATGTTTAACAGGTCTCACCTATTGGGCCTCCACATAATTTTTAACGGGTCTCACCTCTTGGGTCTCCACAAAATCTTTAAGAGGTCTCACCTCTTGGGCCTCCACATAATTTTTAAAGAGGTCTCACCTCTTGGGCCTCCACAAAAATTTTAAGAGGTCTCACCTCTTGGGCCTCCACAAAATGTTTAACAGGTCTCACCTCTTGGGCCTCCACATAATTTTT
>ONZH01030856.1:0-113648 GCA_900303285.1 Rhinella marina | reverse complement strand
AAAAAAGGCCCCATTTTAGACCGGTAGCGAGGGTCCAAGAGGGTGGAGAGCCAGAAGTCATCCCTCTGCCGGATGGTGAATATTCGGCTGTCACTAAGTAAGCAAGTGAACATGCATCGAGCCATTTGCGCAAGTGACTCGGAGGGACTCCCTGCCTCCAACTCCACTGTATACTGCCATGATGTCTCTGGGTCATCCGCCTCATCTTCCGCATCTCCCTCTACCTCCTCTGGCTGCTCCTGCTCCTCCTCTTCTGTCACCTGGGTAGAAAAACCACTAAATGCTTGTGCTCCAATGTCGTCCTCCTCCTCCAGATCAGCCCCTACCGGACTCATGTGGCCATGAGATGCAGTCTCCACGTCTCCAGTCCCCTGACCAGAAAGATTTTGCAGCATCTGTTCCAGGACATGAAGCAGTGGAATGACGTTGCTCATACCATAGTCCTGGAGACTGACAAATAACGTGGCCTCCTCAAAGGGACTGAGCAAGCGGCAGGTGTCACGCATGAGCTGCCACTGGCTGACATCAAAATTACACAGGGGAGTACTCCTGTCCGCTTAGATCATTAAGAAATCGTTTATGGCCTTTCTCTGTTCGTACAGTCGGTCCAACATATGGAGGGTAGAAACGTCACATATCGACCTATGTTGGGGGTCGCCATTCTGCTGCTGCAGCTCAAGGAGGGTGTGCTTGGTGCTGTAGGGAATGGCTGAAGTGCATGCAAAGTTTCCTGGCCATTTTTAGAATGTTTTGCAGTTGGGTATAAGACTTGAGGAAACGTTTGACAACTAGATTAAATACATGCGCCATGCAGGGCACATGGCTCAGCCCTCCTTGGCGCAGCGCGGGCACCATTTTTTTCCATTGTCTGTCACCATGGTTCCGATTTTTAGTTGTCGCGGAGAAAGCCAGCAATCGATTTCTTCTTGCATGACGCGGAGCAGTTCCTCCCCTGTGTGACTTTGTTCGCCCAGGCAAACCAGGTGTAGAACTACGTGACACCACCGTGCCCTGCACATCTGGTACGCTGGAGGAACGCTATGACTTGGCCCTGCAGTGGAGGCTGAGGTGGTGGAGAAGGAGCCGGACATTAGCGCAGGATCAGCAGTTTGACAACGAGGAGGAGAAAGTGGCGTCACCTGTCCAAGTTGCTCGTGTGGCTGGGCAGTAAGCACATTGACCCAGTGAGCCGTAAAGGACATGTACTGTCCCTGACCGTAGTTGCAACTCCACACGTCGGCGCTGCCGTGCACTTTGGCAGACACCGACAGGCTCAAGGACTGAGCCACCTTCTCTTCTACATATTTGTGCAGGGCTGGGACTGACTTTTTGGCAAAGAAATGACGGCTTGGCACTCTCCACCTTGGCTCGGCACAAGCCATCATTTCTCTGAATGGTGCAGAGTCCACCAGTTGAAAAGGGAGGGACTGCAGCACGAGCAACTTGGACAGGAGCACGGTCAGCTTCTGCGCTGTAGGATGGCTGGACGCGTACTGCTGTCTCTTTGCAATCGCCTCAGTGAGGGACTGCTGCCATAATGAGTGGCGATGAATAAGAGGAGGAGGAGCAGGAGCATCTGGAGCAGTAAATGATGAGAGACAGCTCCCTTCGGCAGAGGTGCTGGAGCCTTGACTGCCTGAAATGGGCTGCGTGGCCACTGCTGCTACCGACTGGACCACCACATCTGAGCCACGGTTCTCCCAGGCCACTTTGTGGTGACGCTGCATATGTTGGAGCAAGGCCGTGGTGCCAACACTAGCACCCTGGCCACGCTTCATTTTCTGACCACAGATTCTACATATAGCCACGTTCACCTCCTCAGGCTTCTTAACAAAAAACTTCCACACCGCCGAGTAGGCGATTTTACCACCAACACTCCGTACTGACGGAGTAGTACCTCCGCTGCCTGGCTGAACCGCTGCACCGCTCTTTTCAAGGCCGGATATCACCTGCGAAGAGTGCGGTCTACCCCGTGCCCGTTTGGCTCTCGACCTCACACTGCTGCCACTACGCTGACTCCCACCCACACTATCGACTTGCTGGCTGCACCGCTGCCTCACGCGCAAGCTGTCAGTCTCGTCTGCAGATGACGATAAAGATGATGAAGCCCTTGCTTCACCCGGCTCCCAAGTCAGATCGGCTACATCATCACTACACTCTCCTCATCAGTACTTGACCGCCTACTGGAAGGAGCGGATTTCTGCCCCACCTCTTGGCTTTCCAGTATCTGCTGACCGTCCTCAAGTAGTTCATCCTCGCTGTATAGTGGCTCAGAGCCCACAGCATATAGTACTTCTGGCTGAGGGAACCAAAAAGGACAGAGGCAGGTTGAGGACAGGTGAGGGCAGTGGAGGTGCTCCAGGCCCATGCCAACTAAGGGTTGTACCCACCGACTCTTGGCTGGTGGTGTCCGATGTCATCTGGGAGGAAGTGGATGACCGAGTCAACCATTCAAGAACCGCTGGGTTGGTGGTCAACACATGACCTCTAGATGACACCGGTAGCTCTGGCCTCGCCAAGTGACCCCTAATGCCACGTCCCCTTCCTCTGCTGCGACCTTTGCCTATTCCAGAAACATTTGTGCCACTGCCCCTCCCCTGTGAAGGGCCTGTCACCACTCTGTCTGACATACTGATTGATTACAAATTTAAAATAAAAGGAAATTAAAAATCCAACAAAAAAAATTTACTTTGCTCACTGCCTCGCACAACGTCCTAACTATTTATTTGAGAAATACCGTCACCCACAGAGTGGGTTAACAATTGGTTGCTGAACTGCAGTTCAATGGGTTACTGCACAGAACTACACACTATATGACAATTTTCTTTTTCTATGGCAAATGAGGCCACAAATACTTATTTAAAAGTAACACTGACAACCCCACAAACTCATATTCACTATTTTTTTTAAATGATATTCACTAACTACCTTACAGCAATGTCACGCTTTTCTTCTTGGATGGCGAATGAGGCCTAAAATACTTATTTGAAACTAACCACCCCACAGACTGAGATATATATATATATATTTATTTATTTTTTTTAAATGATATTCACTGACTACCTTACAGCAATATCACGCTTTTCTGCTTGGATGGCGAATGAGGCCTAAAATACTTATTTAAAATTAACACTGACAACCCCACAAACTCAGATTCACTATTTTAATGATATTCACTGACTACCTTACAGCAATTTCACGCTTTTCTGCTTGGATGGCGAATGTGGCCTAAAATACTTATTTAAAAGTAACACTGACAACCCCACAAACTCAGATTCACTATTTTTTTTTTATGATATTCACTGACCACCTTACAGCGATATCACGCTTTTCTGTTTGGATGGCGAATGAGGCCTAAAATACTTATTTAAAATTAACACTGACAACCCCACAGACTCAGATTCACTATTTTTTTTTAATGATATTCAATGACTACCTTACAACAATGTCACGCTTTTCTGCTTAAACAAAACAATAGCTGATCTCAGGGAGACCAGCTACAAAAAAACACCGTGGAGCCTCATTTAAGAGTCTCAACACAGCAATCCAAAGTGCAAAGCTCCCTGGGAAACAGTAATATGCAAAATAACCATGGAGCCCCAGTTATGGGTCTACAACACAGTGAAAGCCAGATATCCCTCAAAGGAAGGAAAACCAAGCAAAGGGGTGTCCCCATTACAGAGATCACCAAATCCACCATATTAAGTGGCCCCTATGTCAAAATCCCGCTCTTTTACAAGCTTTAAGGATGTGACGGGGAAAACCTAAGCCAGTTATCTCGCTTTTCTGCGAATGGCGAATGAGGCCTAAAATACTTATTTAAAAGTAACACTGACAACCCCACAAACTCAGATTCATTTTTTTTTTTATGATATTCACTGACTACCTTACAGCAATGTCACACTTTTTTGCTTGGATGGCGAATGAGGCCTAAAATACTTATTTAAAAGTAACACTGACAATCCCACAAACTCAGATTCACTTTTTTTTTTAATGATATTCACTGACTACCTTACAGCAATGTCACGCTTTTCTGCTTGGATTGCGAATGAGGCCTAAAATACTTATTTGAAACTAACCACCCCACAAACTGAGATATATATATATATTTTAATGATATTCACTGACTACCTTACAGCAATATCACGCTTTTCTGCTTGGATTGCGAATGAGGCCTAAAATACTTATTTGAAACTAACCACCCCACAAACTGAGATATATATATATATATTTTAATGATATTCACTGACTACCTTACAGCAATATCACGCTTTTCTGCTTTGATGGTGAATGAGGCCTAAAATACTGATTTGAAACTAAACATCCCACAAACTGAGATATATATAGATATATCCTTCCCCCACGTCATGCCATGTGCTTGCGGCCATTTTAGGAAAAAAAAAAGATTCGTTACTACGAATCGCCAGGAAATTCGCATTCGTTGCGAATCGAATTTTCCATTAAATTCGTAACGAATTCCACTTCGTCAGCTTCAATTCGCTCATCTCTAATCCTAGGGTGCAAATCACTTGCATGGCACAAACAATTTTACAAGTATTACTTGTGACCGAACAGCCAAAAAATGTATAAAACTTCAGGTCAAATCAAGGACTTATGGTCAGTCTCCACAAGTCTCTTGTGGTACATAAAACCGGTGATGATGACAAGAGATAAGCAAGGTTATCAAAAATTCGATTTGGCTGCTTCTCCGAAGTCCATGAAGATAATTTGATACATTACAAATTACTTTGTCACGAATCACATTCTACCTGAAATTTGGATCAAAGTCAATTCATTTAGCTTTAATTCATTCAACACTAATGACAATACTAAGTGGTTGAAATCATAGATGACAAAAGTCACTAGTGTACGGCCAGCTTCAGTTCAGCAATGGAGGCTTTCTTTTAGTTTCAACTATTAAATTGACTAGTATAGCTCAGCGCCAATGAAGATGTTCTTCTGTGATAAGATATTAATATGTTACATATATAATGTAGCTTGGCTCCTTTTTAGAATATGTACAATGAATTGAAATAATAAAATTGGAACTTGCTACGGTAGGGGGCCCTGATTTGTTGTCTTATGTAAGCTTTCATATGATATTTTATATTGTTTTGGTTAGACATGTTTCATAATGATGGACTATTAATCCAAAAAGCAGCTTATTTATCTCAAAACATTTCACTTACTCAATGGCTTTACATGGAAACTAATAGACACTAGAAACTACAGACCCTTCTTACACAATCATGCATTATGCATATCTGAATGCATACATTTTTGGAAGATGAAAGCCAAGAAAACATCAGTATTCCAGAAATCTTACTATGGTTTCATTACAACAATTATCTCAGGCAAAAGAGTTGATGCTCATTAGTTGAGATTTCCTCTTTGTTGGGCCAAAGTAACAAGACACTTGAGGATTTTGCGCAGATATCTGAAATGCATAAACAGTCAAAATTCCGCATATGCTTTTATACTCCAGGGTATAGTACTCAAGGCAATGTATATGCATACAAATAGCCTCGAAGTATAATTACTTTAACATGTAAGGATTTATTTTATCTAATTTTTTTAAGGGTTAAAACTATAAATGAAAAGATTCCATCTGTATATTCCTAAAGGGATAAATTGGTAAACAAATACCAGTAATTTAATTTTATTTTAGCAGAAATTTTTATATTGCTTTGATATTTTTCTTATGATGTCTTTGTGAACCCATAAATATTTCATCTTATCCTAGGAGCCTATGTTCTCAGAAGCTTGATGTCTTAAACAATAAGAATATATTACAGTGGGTGGTCTTTCTGAATACCCAATAATCCTGTTACCAGGATCTGTTTCTGTGACACTATGGACCATGTGGCTTCTGTTGGCATCCTCCATCGTCAACAGCAAGCAAGTATGTAAGCTGTATGGGATTTTAACTAGGAGAAAAGATACTGTAGCTACTGTAGAATGCAAAGATTGAAATGGGCTAGTACATGGGCTGGTATAATAGGTGGAATACCCCTTTAAATGCACTGATAATTATCAGATTATATATGATTTGCATATAGCAAAAAAAAAAAAAGTTCAAATGAAACTGGAAAATATAGGTGCATAAATTTAATTGATTTCCCCAGGAGAGTCATCAATATCTCAAGGAGGAGATTTGAAACACTGCATCCCCACCAATCAGTTGCTCAGGAGTAGCTCCAGGGCTAGAAGTTGGTGCTAGAATTACACAGCTAAATCAGTGAAATTCTGGACATCCCCTTTAAATATCACCTGTAAGTATTCTCAACCCTAAACCAGCCATACTGCCTTTCAAGGTTGACAGTTAAACAGAGTTAAACAACCCCTTAGTTGAAATTAATAGCCACGTTGTAGAGAATATGCGCTTTAATTAATACACTAATTAGGGGTTTGGAGCACCAAGATGTTGTCCTATCCCCTTAGAGCATAGTTTCACCATTGGTTTTCATCCACTACTTGAGTGACAAGGCTATGCATTCTTACTGTCTTATTGCCTGGCCCTGTAATTTCACACATATGCCGGTAAATGTTGAATGGTTGCATAGATAATGGAATTGAGGAAAGTACGCATTCCCCGATCCTTAAATCTAAACCTCCACATGTGCCCGTTCAACATTCACAGTTGTGGATCTCGGCATCTGGGAAATTATGTTGATAGATGTACTTTAGCCTCCACTGTAGGCATAATTTTCAAAGAGAAGCTATATAAACATAAAACTCAATATCAGTATGAGCTTATATGGGATCAATCAAATTAATTTGACCAGGCTTTTATTAGGAGGTAAATTCTGGATTGGTCCAAGGTAAGGTGTTGCGCATGTTGTGTACGTAAGATTTTTCCAAAGCAGTTCACACTGTGCCACAAAGAAATACATATTATATTAAAATTATATTAAATATTATAAAAACAATGTTGTTATTAACGGAACACATTCGAGTCCAAATACAAGAAAGACATAGAAGAATCTAGGGTTGAGAGGCTGGACTGCAGAACCTGGAAAGATTATGCAAAATCCAGCTATGTTTTTTTTTAAAATATAATGACTTATGGATGACCTAGTCACTTTATCAATGGACAGTACAGAGATCTGTCTAATGATCTATTTATACCTAGGAATGCATGACAAAGGGGCATCCACTTTGAAGGCTTTTGCACCACCACAGATGGGGATTCTTTACCATAGGAGCAATGAGACTTTGAAGCTCTCTACCACCAGATGTAGCTATTAGTGTTGAGGGAAGAGAAACATTCAATGTGGAATTTGAAGTTTAGGAAAACTTTGATTTGCAACAAAGCTGAATTTCCTTGAACTGGTAACGAAGCCTGGGAATGCAAGATCACCCATAATGCCATGCAGCCAAACAATGCGGAGATAGCCATCCCCTATGATGTCACAGCCCGATAAAACCATCATCCCGCACGGTCTCTGCTATTGTCCTGTGAGCTGAGCATAAGGAGAAATGTGACAAGTAGTCATGAATTAGGGACAGTGTTGCTGCAAAATGTAGGACAATATAGGAAGAGAGAGTGCACGGAGTCAACAGGGAGAGTGCAGGGAGAGTGCTGGGAAAGTGTATCACTGTGCATCACCGAAATTCAGAGTCACTCCGTCATTTTAGTGATACAGTTAGTGTGCCTTAGTATAAAAGGAAGGTGTCATATAACGCCATCTGCATCACTGTGACCTGCAGCAACATTCATAGCTAATATCTTTTCTCAGCTGTAGCGTTACATTATGTCTGTATTACAGGCAGGTATAATGTATTGCCCTGTATATAAGTGTGCAGTGGAGCGAAATTAATCATCAATCAAATCTAATCTGTTCTGTTAGCTGTAGCATTATGTTGCATTCATATTATGGGCAATTGTAATTTGTTGTCCTATATATAAGTAAACAGTCCAGCGAAATATATCATAGCTAATCCGTTCTGCTAGCAATACAGACTATGGCCAAATGTTGCTGTAACCGGAACATGTAGCATCAGAAGAAGGGAGTCATGTTTTTACCAACAATCCAGCTGTTCTGGAATGTTTGACTCACTCTTTAACATCATCTCAAGTTCCTCTGACACTATTCTGAGTTGGCATGTCCTCACCTGTCCTAAATCTGTCTCTTGCTTGGCTGCTCCTTCTGCTAGCCAAGTAATGATAGTCAAGGCTCTGCTCCACTATTCAGCGAGGATGAGCTTTGTGAGGACAGTCCGGGCTTGGTGAAGAGGTCTGCTGTGGACTCCTTTAGGCATGCAACTACAGATGATGACAGTTGGGTGGGAGCACATGTTGCAAGAGGTCAGGGTGCAAGAAACAGGTGAGGGTGACACAAATGATGACCAAACATTTGTAGATGATGATGTAGCCGATTGCATGTGGGAACTAGGTAAAGAGGGGGCATCATCATCATCATCATCAGGGGGCAGGGTGGCAGTCAATCACCAAAGGAATTTGTAAAAAGACAACAGTATGCGTGCACTCATCGACACAGAAGCTGAAAGTGCCAAGTTGCTGGTGCTACATTCCCTCCCAGTGGTGTAGGTACAAGTGACTGGGCCCCACAGCAAATTTTTGTACGAGCCCCTCCCCCCCATGACGCTCTTGGCATCGCATTTGTGCATATGTAACAGTGGGTTCACATCACGTTTTTCCTATCTGTTTGAAGTATACATTGATTAAAAAAAGGTATAATATACAAATATGTAGCACACCACGTTTTTGTATCCTGCAGAGTCCAGTCAAAAAAAAAGGCATACGTTAACGTATATGTTTTTGGTTTTTTTACAATGGAACTGTATGGTGAACGGCCGTCACTGTATAGATCCTTCTGAGGCATCTGTTAATGTATACGTTTTTGTATACATTAAACAGATGGTAAAAATGTAATGTGAACCCGGCCTTAGTGCCAGAATAAGCACCAGTACACAGCGGATCAGTGGGGCTGAGAGGGGAGGCCGCCATGTACTGACAGCGCACAGCCTGGTCCTGGTAGTCAGGGGTGAGGACTGCGTCACCCACAGATCATTTATCTATTGGGAAATACAGGGCAATGGAATCTATATACTATAAAGATATCAGCCCTTCCCTGGAATAATAAGACAATTAGGGGGTCATTTATTAAACAGAAATAAGCCTATAGAGTTTTTGCCATACAGTTATTGGATAGCACCACCATACAGTCACTGGATACTTCCATACAGTGACTAGATAAAACCGCCATACAGTAACTGGATAACACCACCATACAGTCACTGGATAACACCTCCATACAGTGACTGGATACTTTCATACAGTGACCAGATAAAACGGTCATACAGTAACCGGATAGCACCACCATACAGTTACCGGATAACACGGCCATACAGTTATTGCATAACACCACCATATGGTCACCGGATAATGCCTCCATACAGTGACCGGATAGCACCTTCATACAGGGACTGGATAACACCACCATACACTAGATAACACCTCCATACAGTGAGCGAAAGGGTATAACAGGGCGAAATACAGGGAATAACTAGGGGTACTGTACAGGGTATGGTAAGAGTGCAAAATGCAGGGTATAAGGGAGCACAGTACGGGGTGGGGGGCACAGTATGGGGTGGGGGGCACAGTCACATGACCCTGTGACGTTAGAAGGTCCTTATGGTGGATGCGTTTAGACACCATCTAAATAAGAGGAAGAGGAGTGAGACAGGGGTCCGGGCCCTGGATGGACAGGAGGGGTGGACACAGCAAGTAGTCCCACAGAGAAGAGACAGTCACAGTGCAGACTCACTTACAGGCTGTCTGCATCTATTCACACTGCTGCTCCACTGGGATTTCACTCCTCCTCAGGCAGCATGTCCTAGACCCTTTGAACAGGTCAAAACTGTGGGGTATTTTTTAGACCTTCTGAGAGGGATGCAAAAATGAACTATGATAGAAACACGCTATGTAGTCAATTGGTCACTGTTTATGAACACCCTGGCCCTTCCTCACAAAGGTCTGACTGGAGGGACCCTCTGTACTCACACTCCACTGCCATGACTGGGAGAGAGTGGTAGGCAAGAGCAGCACATGCTCTACAAGCAGCAACTTAAGTCTGGAGTCTCTGATGAGCAGTTTTCTTCAGCCGCCTTCTGAACAAACCACCCAACAGCAGCAGAGGGACATTCAGCAGAACCTCAACCATCAGGTAGTGGCATGCTGGGACTGTCACTCATGATCCAAGATCCCCTAGAATACTTGGCACGCAACCTGAAGTGTGGACGCAACTGGCTGAGTTTGCCATGGACATGCTTTCCTTCCCGCTCAGTAGTGTGGCATCAGAGCGGATGTTCAGTGCGGTGGGGATCATATTTACCACCTAAGAGAACTCGCCTTTCCTCCCAAAATGTTCAGAAACTAACCTTCATAAAGATGCATCAGGCGTGGATCAACCCGGATTTCCAAACACCGATGCCTGGTACAACAGAATAGATCTTTCTGTCACTAATGATCATACTGTAGTGTGCTGCCACACTGGAATATTGTGTAAGATGAGCCTTTACTTCTTCTACTACCAACATTCTGCTGCTGCCATCTGCCTGATGCCACCTGCCTGCTGCCCCTACTGCCATTCCTACAATGGGGCTTCTTTATTGGGCGACTTAAATATACATGTTACAATTTTACAAGTATATGCTCTTGCTATAACACTGCCGTTGTTGGGTTCTGCTACTTCTGTGATCTGCCACCATTTTGTGCTGTATGACACTGCTGCTGCCTCTCTTCCCCACTCTGTCATGGGGCCACTAGTGTCACTGTTACTGCCACTGCTTCTGCTGCCACCTTATCAACTCTGTCATTGGGCCACTACTGCCACTGCTACTGCTGCCACCCTCCCCACTTTGTCATGGGGCCACTACTGTCACTGCTGCTGCTGCTGCTTCCACCCTCCTCTCCCTGTCATGGGGCCACTGTTGTCTACTGTTACTGCCACTGCTGCTGCCACCCTCCTCACTCTGTCATGGAGCCACTATTGTCACTGTTACTGCCACTGCTGCTGCCACTCTCCCCACTCTTTCATGGATCCACTACTTGATTATTGGTGTACTGCACAGTTATGCATATGGCAATACATTGTAGCAGAGTCTGTAGTTCAGCAGTCTCCTACACTGCACTCTCCCTGTAGTTTAACTTCCAAGCCTTTACACTGAGATTGGGCCACAAATTGCAAAGAATTGGCCTGGGTATACCTAATTTAGTGCGATTTCTGACAACTTAATTTGGAATGAATCAAATTTCTTGCCGAACTTGGACGAAGCAACCAAATCTAATTTTTCAAAGCTTCACTCATCTCTAGTAGCTATATTTATTTAATTGAAAGATGTTAAAGCATGAATGTACTGGATTAAGATAAGATTTTGATGGAGGGATTTTTTCTGATTGCCATATTTGTCGAGTAGAAATTTTGATCCGTGATGATGAGGTCATTGCACTAATGCTTCATATGGGTCATTTTTAGCGTAAATGCCTACAACAGGGACTTACTGCTGACTGTTCATGCAGATTTTCGCATGGAAAATCAACAGAAGATGGCAGCAGTCTATTAGAATAAGAAGGCAGCAATAAATAAGAAATTTGATAAATTCATAAGAAGATGTTCACAAATAAATAGCTCCAAGTCCCAAATGAGGCTGTCTTCTGCCAGACTCCTTTATCGTTATTACTAGCTTATAAGTCTGTTTTTGGAGTGTTATTGTGTCAGTGCCTATGCCTACCAGAAGGCCAGTCTGACCCTGGACCTCAATAACCTCGAAGGAGATCAAATGCAAAATGAAAACACTTTCAACAACCCAGGATATAATAGTACATGGGGAATAAAACATTGGAATCTTGGAAGTATCATATAAATAGTATATTATTACTCATCATACTAACATAGAAAGACAAGCAGTATTTCCAATGACTCTGTATTTCTCTGACTGGCTTCAGCGGTCACACGGTGTTATCCCTTCAGACAATCAGTAGCAGGTACAAATTGACATGCAAAGTTCTGACTATAATTGCTGAGGCATGGCTTCTCAGCTGCCTCTTAGCACCCTGCATGAACTATTCTAATAAATGTGTTGTTTTACATGGCAATTGGGTTTAGTAGAACAGATTTATCAAAACTTTCTGAAAGAAAAACAGTTTGTTACAGATAGAAACCAATCACAATGCAGCTTTCATTTTACCAGAGCAGTTTAAGAAATGAAAGCTGAGCCCTGATTCGTTACTATGGGAAACAAACAAGTGATGTTTTTAGACAGGAGTCCACTATTCAATGCCTCTTTTTCCATACCTAATCCTTCATTACACTAAGAGACGTATTGAGTAGTGGAATCTGCCCGAGTGGATGTAGAGCGGGTCATGCTGCTCCTCCTTCTTTAAGAAATCAGTGACCAGTGGAAGGTCTATCAAAATCTGGAAATCAGTGTATGGATGTGGTCAGTATACATGTCTCCTGCCCTGGGAAGATTATCATGCTGCAAATGCTTCCACATTTTTTGTTTTAAAGGGGTTATCCGGTAAATAATATTGATGAACTGTCCTCAGGATAGGTTATCAATATCATCACCAGTGGTTCAACACCCAGAACCCCTTCCGATCAGCTGTTAATAAAGGCTGAGTGTTCAGTGAGCATTGCAGACTCTTCCTATGTCTTCTGACGCCACTGTACATTGGTCTCATGGCCCAGTTGCATCTCATCCCTATTAAAATGAATAGGGCTGATCTGCAATACCAAGCACAGATGATATACTGTGTACAGTAATGTACTTGGTAAGCTGCTGGGAGTCCACAGCACTCACCATACCTCCAGTGAGTGCAGCAGCTGATCGTCGGGGATGCTAGTACTTGGACCCCTCGGATATGATAATTATAACTAGTGATGAGCGAGCACTAAAATGCTCGGGTGCTCATTATTCGAGTCGAATTTTTCCCCATGCTCGGGTGCTCGTTTCAAATAACGAACCCCATTGAAGTCAATGGGAGACTCGAGCATTTTTTGCAGGGGACCAAGGCTCTGCCTAGGGAAGGCTGGGTGAAAACCTGGAAACCTCAGAAAATGATGGAAACACCACGGAAATGGACAGGAAACAGCAGGAGCAGCATGCATGGATGCCTCTGAGGCTGCCTAATCCCATCATTACCCCAAATTCTCGGGCAACAGCCTGGTGGTGACCCTCAAGGCAATTGTGCTCACCCAGACCATAAAAATTTAGCGTGGCCCTGTATGGCTGTGACTACAGAGTGACCGAGTTACAGTGCAGGAGCAGGCGAAGCACATAAAAATTTAATGTGGCCCTGTATGGCTGTGACTACAGAGTGACCGAGTTACAGTGCGGGAGCAGTCGAAGCACATAAAAATTTATCGTGGCCCTGTATGGCTGTGACAACAGAGTGACCGAGTTACAGTGCTGGAGCAGGCGAAGCACATAAAAATTTATTGTGGCCCTGTATGGCTGTGACTACAGAGTGACCGAGTTACAGTGCGGGAGCAGGCGAAGCACATAAAAATTTATCGTGGCCCCGTATGGCTGTGACTACAGAGTGACCGAGTTACAGTGCTGGAGCAGGCGAAGCACATAAAAATTTAGCGTGACCCTGTATGGCTGTGACAACAGAGTGACCGAGTTACAGTGCAGGAGCAGGCGAAGCACATAAAAATTTAGCGTGACCCTGTATGGCTGTGACTACAGAGTGACCGAGTTACATTGCAGGAGCAGGCGAAGCACATAAAAATTTATTGTGGCCCTGTATGGCTGTGACTACAGAGTGACCGAGTTACAGTGCGGGAGCAGGCGAAGCACATAAACATTTATCGTGGCCCTGTATGGCTGTGACAACAAAGTGACCGAGTTACAGTGCAGGAGCAGGCGAAGCACATAAAAATTTAGCGTGACCCTGTATGGCTGTGACTACAGAGTGACCGAGTTACAGTGCAGGAGCAGGCGAAGCACATAAAAATTTATCGAGGCCCTGTATGGCTGCGGTGACAACAGAGTGATCGAGTTAGTCTGACACAGCATGGTGACACCACCAATGCCTTTGTCCGACTGAGATTGCAGTCAAATGGCTGTAGGTGAGCCTCCCAAAAATTTTTTTTTGGAGTGTGTGAAGTCGACCCTCCGAAATTTTTTTTTTTTTTTTGCGTCTGTGGTTGACAATACTGATAAATTGTTTTAGAGTGTCTGTAGTTGACGCTCCTAAAAAAATTGTTTTAGAGTGTCTGTAGTTGACGCTTCGGAAAAATTGTTTGGAGAGAGGGCCTGTAGGTGGCCCTCCGGAAACATTGTCTTAAAAGAGTGCCAGTTGGCCATCTAATAAATTCCCTTTTGGGTCAGCGTTTGGCAATGAAGAGAAGGAGGAGGAGGAGTAGAGGAGAGGAGAGGAATCGGATACATAAGGAATCTTATTCTTTAGCTGCTTTCCCCCCAAGGAGATTGAATTCCGGTGAAATCCAGGCTTTGTTCATTTTAATAAGCGTCAGCCTGTCAGCGCTGTAAGTTGACAGGCGTGTACGCTTATCGGTGATGACGCCACCAGCTGCACTGAATACCCACTCTGACAACACACTAGCGGCAGGGCAGGCCAGCACCTCCAAGGCATAAAACGCCAGTTCAGGCTACGTGTCCAGCTTTGAAACCCAGTAGTTGTATGGAGCAGAGTGATCACGCAGGACGTTGGTATGGTCATCTAGGTACTCCCTCACCATCTTTCTGTACAGCTCCCCCCTACTCTGCCTAGACTGGGGACAGGTGACAGTGTCTTGCTGGGGTGACATAAAAGTGGCAAAGGCCTTGGAGAGCGTTCCCCTGCCAGTGCTGGACAAGCTGCCTGCTCGCCTCCTCTCCCCTGCTACTTGGCCCACAGAACCACGCCCTCTGCCTCTAGCGGCGTCAGATGGGAAGGATTGTTTCAGCTTGTGCACCAGGGCCTGTTGATATTGATTCATTCTCATACTCCTTTCCTCTACAGGGATTAGAGTGGAAAGGTTCAGCTTGTACCGTGGGTCCAGGAGAGTGAACACCCAGTAATCGGTATTTGAAAAAATGCTTCTAATGCGAGGGTCACGGGATAGGCAGCCTAACATGAAGTCTGCCATGTGCGCCAGAGTCCCAACACGCAAGAATTCCCTCTCCTCACTGGCCTGACTCTCCATTTCCTCCTCCTCTTCAGCCCATACACGCTCAAGAATTAAGAAGGACTGAGCATTGGTACCCTCTTCTGTCTCGCCGACATTCTCCTCCTCTTCCTCCTCATCCTCATCCCCCTCCTCCAATATGCGCTGAGAAACAGGCCGGAGGGTGCTCTGGCTATCAAGCGACGTATCTTCTTCCCCCATCTCCTGTGGCAAGCGCAAAGCTTCTGACTTCATGCTGAGCAGTGAGTTTTTCAACAGGCAAAGCAGCGGGATGGTGAGACTGATAATGGCGTCATCGCCGCTGACCATCTGTGTTGACTCCTCAAAGTTGCTCAACACCTGACAGATATCAGACATGCACGTCCACTCCTCATTGTAGACTTGAGGAAGCTGACTTACCTGACTACCAGTTCTGGTGGAAGTTGACATCTGGCAGTCTACAATCGCTCTGCACTGCTGGTAAACTCTGGATAACATGTTTAATGTCGAATTCCATCTCGTGGGCAAGTCGCACAACAGTCGGTGAGCTGGCAGTTGTAGGCGCCACTCCGCTGCCCTGAGAGTGGCAGCATCTGTGCTTGACTTGCGGAAATGCGCACAGATGTGGCTCACCTTGGTGAGCAAATCTGACAAATTGGGGTATGTCTTGAGGAACCGCTGAACTATGAGATTGAACAGTTGGGCCAGGCATGGCACATGTGTCAGTCTGCCGAGTTGCAGAGCCGCCACCAGGTTACGCCCATTGTCACACACAACCATGCCTGGCTTGAGGTTCAGCGGTGCCAGCCACAGATCGGTCTGCGGCGTGATGCCCTGTAACAGCTCTTGGGCGGTGTGGCTTTTGTCACCTAAGCTCAGCAGTTTGAGCACTGCCTGCTGGCGCTTACCCACGGCACTGCTGCTGCGCCTAGAGCTACCGACTGAAGGCGCCGTGCCCACGGATGGTAATTCGGAGGAGGAGGAGGAGGGGTTGGAGGAAGAGGAATATTACATCTGAGAAACCATGACCGAGGTAGGCCCCGCAATCCTCGGTGTGGGCAGTACATGAGCGGCCCCAGGGTCAGACTCGGTCCCAGCCTCCACCAAGTTAACCCAATGTGCCGTCAGTGAGATATAGTATCCCTGCCCGTCAGCACTTGTCCACGTGTCCGTGGTTAGGTGGACCTTTTCACTAACCGCGTTGGTAAGGGCACGGATGATGTTCTGTGACACGTGCTGGTGTAGGGCTGGGACGGCACATCAGGAAAAATAGTGGCGGCTGGGGACAAAGTACCGAGGGACAGCCACCGCCATCAGGTTGCGGAAAGCCTCAGTCTCTACCAGTCTATAGGGCAGCATCTCCAGGCTCAACAATTTGGAGATGTGGACATTTAGGGCTTGTGCATGTGGGTGGCTGGAATTGTATTTGCGCTTGCGCTCAAATGTCTGCTGCAAAGACAGCTGAACGCTGCGCTGGGACACATTGGTGGAGGTTGTGGAGGATCGTGGAGGTGAAGGGGTGGTTGTAGGGTGGGAGGCGCTCATGCCGGGGTCCTGGGCGGGGGGTTGACTCGCCGAGCCAGCATGTGATACAGGGGAAGGGGCAGTGGTGTGAACCGCAGGCGGTGAACTGCCTTAGTTCCACTGAGTCTGGTGTTTAGCACTCATATGCCTGCGCATGCTGGTAGTGGATAGGCTGGTAGTGGTGGCTCCCCTGCTGATCCTGGTGTGGCACAGGTTGCACACCACAGTCCGTCGGTCATCCTCAGTTTCTTTAAAAAACCTCCAGACTTGCGAACATCTAGGCCTCGGCACGGGAGCTTGACTCTGTGAAACAGTTGCTGATCTACCTGCTCTGGCCCTGCTTCTCCCTCTGGCCACCCCACTGCCTCTTCCAACCTGTTCTAGTGCTGCACTTGCCTCTCCCTCAGAAGCACTGTCTTGAGTTGGATTGCCAACCCAGCTCGGGTCAGTCACCTCATCATCCACCAGCTCTTCCTCCGATTCATCACTCTGCTCCCCCCTCGGACTTACTGCCCTGACAACAACGTCACTGTCTGACAACCGTGTCTCATCATCATCATCATCATTATCATCCGACACCTCTTCACGCACTACTTGCACACTCTCATCACCCACAGACTGTGAAAGTTCTAAATTTTGGGCATCGGGACAGAGCAACTGCTCAGGTTGCTGTTGAGCAGTGGTTTGTGTCTCTGGGTAGGGTCCTGAAAAGAGTTCCTGTGAGTATGCCTGATCTGAATCCATACTTTCTGTGGGGGGGCAGGCTGGGGGGAAGGAGGTTGAGCTGGAGGAGACAGAGGTCTATTCCCTTGGCTAGCGTGGGTGGACTGCGTGGAAGACTGGGTGGTGAATAAATTACTGGACGCATTGTCCGCTATCCACGTCATCACCTGTTCGCACTGTTGTGGTTTCAATAGTGGTGTACCACGTGACCCAGTAAGTTGCGAGATGAAGCTAGGGAGCGAAACTCTGCGGCGTTCCACTTCTCCCTCATCAGCATGTACAGTGTCACCCTGCCCAGGACCACGGCCTCTGCCCCCTACACTACTTGAATGCCCAAGCCCACGCCCTCGTCCTCGACCCTTAGCCCTTGGGTTCAACATTTTGTATATTCACCAAACTGTCAAGTTAATATCTGAGGCCAAAACCGTATTCAGTAGACAGTAAAATTACTATCTGAGGCAAAAAAATGTAGTCTTTAGACTCCAGCTATTGCACCGCAAACCACTCAATTTTGCACTGGACTGTAGTTTATATAACTGGGAATAAAAACATATTCTCTAGACTGCGGCTAGTGTATCGCACACCTAACAATTGTTCACTGGACTGTAGTTTATATACTTGAGTGAAAAAAATTATTCTCTAGACTGCGGCTAGTGTATCACACACCTCACAATTGTTCACTGGACTGTAGTTTATATAATTGAGTGAAAAAAAATTATTCTCTAGACTGCGGCTAGTGTATCACACACCTCACAATTGTTCACTGGACTGTAGTTTATATAATTGAGTGAAAAAAATTATTCTCTAGACTGCGGCTAGTGTATCACACACCTCACAATTGTTCACTGGACTGTAGTTTATATAACTGAGAAAAAAACATAGTCTTTATATGGCGGCTATTTTACCGCAAAGCACTCCATTTTTCACTGGACTGTAAGACATATAACTGCGAGAAAATATGTATTTTATAGACTGACGCTGCTGTCCAGCACACCTCACAATTGTTCACTGGACTATAGTTTATATAATTGAGTGAAAAAAACGTATTCTCTAGACTGCGGCTAGTGTATCGCACACCTCACAATTGTTCACTAGACTGTAGTTTATATAATTGAGTAAAAAAAAACGTATTCTCTAGACTGCGGCTAGTGTATCGTACACCTCACAATTGTTCACTGGACTGTAGTTTATATAATTGAGTGAAAAAAACGTATTCTCTAGACTGCGGCTAGTGTATCGCACACCTCACAATTGTTCACTGGACTGTAGGTTATATAATTGAGTGAAAAAAATGTATTCTCTAGACTGACGCTGCTGTACAGCACACCTCACAATTGTTCACTGGACTGTAGTTTATATAATTGAGTGAAAAAAACGTATTCTCTAGTCTGCGGCTAGTGTATCGCACACCTCACAATTGTTCTCTGGACTGTAGTTTATATAACTGAGTGACAAAACGTATTCCCTAGACTGCACTACAGATCCCAGCAAGCCAAGGTACAGCAGCAGCAAAAATGAGTATTGAGAGGACTTTGGGCAATTTCATTGGGGTCTGTGTGGACCATGTGCTGTCCCCTTTCTGCCACCAGTGCACAGTGTGCAGCCAAGATGGCGATAGCTGCACTACAAGTCCCAGCCAGCAGCCGAGAGGAGGACAAAAAAAAATGTTGTTGTAGCCCTTAGAAGGAGCGTTGGGTTCTTTGTGGATGATTCCTGCCTAACCAGATTCTAATTTTGCGCCCTAACAGTGTGCAGCTAAGATGGCAGTAGATGCACTACAAGTCCCAGCCAGCAGCAGGAGGAGACCAAAAAAAAAAATGTGCTTGCAGCCCTTAGAAGGGCTGTTGGGTTCTTTGTGGGTGATTCCTGCCTAACCCACAACTAAATTCAGGCCCTAACACTCTCCCTGACAGACAGCAGCTCTATCCCTAATCTCATGCAGACGGCGTATGACGCGAGCAGTGCGGGACCAGATTCTTATATTCCCATCGGATCTGGCCAGCCAATCCCTGCTATCGACTTGTAGGGGCCCCACGTGATGCTAGGAGGGACCAAAGACTCTCCTGCACGTTGATTGGCTGAAAAAAGGCAGCTAACATGCAGGAAGAGGAAGTTGCCATTTCCTCGAGGATCGCAATATGCTCGTCCGAGTAGCGAGTATATGCAAATACCCTAATGCTCGAACGAGCATGTTCGCTCATCTCTAATGATAACCTATCCTGAGGTAACCCATTTAATGAAAAAGAAAGAAATGACCAACTAGAGTTTTCTAGGGCCAGTTACATTTATTGCACAATTGCCATACAGGGGACAGAGTGGTGACACACAGAGGATAATGATGACATACAGGGGGCAGAGTGATGAAACCCAGGGGGCAATGATGGCATACAAGGGACAGAGTGATGACACACAGGGTAAAGGGATGGCATACAGTGGAGCGATGGAATATAGGGGACAGTGAATACATACAAGGGACACAGTCATGACACACAGGGTAAAGGGATGGCATACAGGGGACAGTGATGGCATATTGGTGGGAAGAGTGGTGACACAGAGGACAGTAATGACATACAGGGGGCAGAGTGATGAAACCCAGGGAGCAGTGATGACATACAGGGGACAGAATGATGGCATACAAGGAACAGTGATTACACACAGGGGACAGTGATTGCTTACAGGGGACAGTGATGACACACAGGGGACAGATTGATGGCATACGAGGGACAGAGGATGACACACAGGGGACAGATTGATGGCATACGAGGGACAGTGATAAAACACAGGGGACAGTGATGGCCTACAAGGTACAGAGTGATGACACACAGGGTACAGTGATGACATACAGTGGAGCAATGGCATATAGGGGACAGTGATGACATACAAGGGACACAGTCATGACACACAGGGTAAAGGGATGGCATACAGGGGACAGTGATGGCATATTGGTGGGCAGAGTGGTGACACAGAGGACAGTGATGACCTACACGGGGCAAAGTGGTGACACAGCGGACAGTGATGACATATGGGGGGAGAGTAGAGACACACAGGGAGAAGTAATGGCATACAGGGGGCAGAAAGGTGACACAGGGGCAAAGTAGTGACACGGGGACAGTGAGGACATACAAAGTGGTGACACGGGGGCAGTGAGGACATACAGCGGACAGACTAGTGACACATAGGTGACAATGATGACATATGAGGGATAGAGTGGTGACACAAAGGGAACAGTGATAGTATACAGGAGATAGTGATGGCATACAGGAGACAGTGATGGCGTACAGGAGACAGAGATGACATAATGGGGACAAATTTGGCATACAAGGGATAGTGATGGCAAACAGAGGTCTGTGAGGCTGTACCCAGGGAGCATTGATGGCACACAGGGGACAGTGATTGCATATTTAGGGACAGTGTTTCTAGATCCTGTTACATTTGTTCACACAGCAGGCTTTATTACTAGTTATCCATAAATGTGTCACCTTCCTATTCCAAATCATCTTCCAGTTCAAAAGTAAAATTTTCAGTTTTAGATTAGCATATGAACGCTTCATCATTTACTTAGTAACTGTCATTTTACCTTTGATTTTATTCAACAAAGGATAACCTACTAATTGCTCCTCTTTATTACAAGTTCAGAGTATTTTGTTGGTAAAGTCAAATAATTTTTTCCACTTTCTTGAGTTTTCCTGATGAAATATTGATTTATTATTTGAAATTGTTAGGGAAAGTCGTTTCAGTTGTTTATGATACACTTAGTTGGGTTTTACATATCTTTTCAACTGAGGAAAATTGATCAGCCTTCAGCAGCGGAATAGGAATTTCTGCAAATTCTATTCCGCAGTCTCCAGGAGCTGATAAATGGATAAATAAAGGGAGCGCTTAGCAAAATATGTCAGATCCAGCAAATTCACCTCTCTATAAACTATGATTTCCTGCTATTTGCTGTTTCTTTGTGTCACCAAACAGGAAACTTTGTAATAAAGATGTGAAACCAATATCAATGGACCGGGGACAGTATACAGACCCAGGAAACAGCTGTTACCCCAACATGGGATGAGATGGAAACTTCTGTATGTCTAAACTCACTTTGAATAATAAGTATAAGGCCTCATTGACATGTCCATGTCCGTGATTAGGGATGAGCAAACCTGAACTAGGAAGTTTGGGTTCGTACCGAACATTGAGGGCTTCAGGCACCTGAACATGGACTTTGCCACAGAAGTGGGTGACCAATAGCTATTTTTTGTGGGTGCAATGTTCTCCATTATTCTATTTTTTGTGGGTGCAATATACCTCATTTGCACCAGTGACACAGAAATACAATATTTAATCTAGCTGTTATTTCTGTCTGTGTCCTACGGCCAATTTTATTTGGGGTGTAATACAAATCCTTTCCACCTGTTACACAAAAATAGAATAAATAATCTGTCTGTTAATTCTGTCAGTTACATAAACCCGTCGTGGTGCTGCTGGTGTTGGTGGTGGTGGAGATCCTGTTGCAGGAAGAGTATGTTGTCGATATGTGCCAGATAGGAACCCAAATGAAACAGCTTCCTCTGATGCACGCAGGCAACAGAGAATTCTGTGTCGATTTGTGGCCTAAATACCGCTGTATGATTGGTGAGGACAGGACAATTAGAGGCGGTAGTAGATTGGATGGCTGGGAGTGCCTCAAGTTCCTGCACATTGTCTTCCACTTGGTCCCCTGTTGACAGTGCAGAGTTGATACCGATGGCCCATGGGCATCTCTCTTCCACCTCACCCCCATGCACATCAGCCAAGCAGTCTGAACACCAAGTCATACAGCAGTCTCTTATGCTTTTTGATGACTCTGCTGGAGGGTGTTCCTTAGGCCATCCACCTAGTCCCACCCCAGAAGTTGAAGAGATTGAGTACACTGATGCCCAACCACTTACATTTGAGGATGAGGATGTAGGAGATCCACCGCAGCATGTCTCTGATGATGATGACGACGAAACACGAGTGTCAACTGCTGTGACTTTCTGCAGTGTGCAGACCGGCAAGGAGGGCAGGGGTGAGGAGTGAGTGGAAGATGATGTGGAGGATGATGAGGTCTTAGATTCCACATGGAATCAAGGTCATCTGAGTGACATGTGTAGTTCAGAAAAAGAGGTGGTTGTCACGCAGTGCCAGTTGCACAGCAAAAGAGGGAGCAGGGTGCTTAACCACAGGGGTTGGCCCCTAGCCAGTACGCCTGCTACTGCCCACCACACCGAGGAACTGAGCACAACAAAGCCAGCTCAAAGGAGTTCCCTGGCATGGCAGTTCTTCAGGCAATGTGCTGATGACAAGACACGGGTGGTTTGCACATAAATGTTCTAAACGAGGCATAAATGTTCTAAACCTGAGCACCACCTGCATGACCAGGCATCTAACTGCAAAGCATGAGCTGCAGTGGTGTAGACACCTAGAAAATCACAAAAGATCTGATGCTCCTCCTGCTCTCTCTTCTGCTGCAGTCTCGGCCTCTTCCTCCCACCTCTGGAGCAACAGGGCTATCTGGCTCCCCGTAAAGAGAGGATGTGACAGCACCACCACCACCAATGTCACCGAGTATCTCCACACTGTCCCATGGAAGCGTTCAGCTGTCCATCCCCCAAAAACTGGAGAGAAAGATGAAGTAACCCCTTACTCATCCACGAGCTCTGGCCCTGAATACCAACATTTACAAATTCCTGGTCTTTTGAAATGCAGACATTCCATCTGGTGGAGACTGACAGTTCTAATGATGGTGTCTGTCCCACAGTACGTGGTTCCCAGTCGCCACTACTTTTTCAGGCTGGCCATTCCTGCCCTTGATGGACAAGTGGCAGACAAAATCAGGTGTGCTGCACAACGCCATCAGTGATAAGGACCACATAACCACCGATACGTGGACCAGTAAGCACGGTCAGGGACGCTATATCTCCCTAACTGCCCACTGGGTAAATGTAGTGGTGGCTGGGCATGAGTCAGAAAGTGGTTTGGCACACGTCTTTACCTCCTTGAAAAAACACTTGAGGCGATGATGGATGAATTGGTGGCACAGGAGGGAAAGGAGGAAGAACATTGATCATTCACATGGTCATCAGGCCAGTCATCCACACGTGGCTTGGAGGGTGGGTTCCTGAACCAACAGTTGCCAGGTACACAACTCTCCAGCCAGGGCACAGTTTTGGAGGATGAGGAGGATCATGCTAATGAGGAACCATGTTCACTGCAGGGTGGCACCCAAATCGGCTCACAGGCATCACTGGAGCATGGCTGGGGGGATACAAAGGACAAATACAATACACCTGCCACTGATGACAGCTTGTCATTGACTCTAGGCAGCCTGGCACACATGAGCAACTACATGCTGCAATGCCGGTACAATGACCTCCGAGTTGCCCTCATTGTTATCAGTGCTGATTACTGGGTGGCCATACTGCTGAATCCCCGCTGCAAGGACAACGTGCCATCTTTACTTCAGTCACTGGAACATATTTAGAAGATGTGAAAATACAAGCGCACGCTGGTAGACACACTACTGATGGGGCTCCCACCTGACAACAGAGACTAAGTGGAAGCACAAGGTGGTGGAGGAGGAGGAGTAAGTCACCAATGCAGCTGGGCATGGTTGGGAAAATGACCAATATGTGACAAAAAGTGAAAGAGTCTGAAGACTTTGTCAAATGAACTGCAGATAGATAGAAGATAGATGGATAAATACAAGATAGATACTAGATAGACAGACAGAGCTTTCCTCTTCCTTTATGTTTTTTTCCTAAGGATTTCTAAAGCAAATCTTTATGGTGTCTGTGTATATCCAGAAACTAAATTCAAGGGCATAATAATACTTCCATAATATACTTTAGCAAAACAGTGTACTGCTCCTAAAAAGAATAACCCTAAAGCAGATGGATGACTTCAATTACAGCAAGCCTATGGTAAGCAAATAGAGGTTGGGAGCACTTAAGAGAGCCATATGAATCGACAAATAGCACAGACAACCTTCACAGCTCGGGCAAAAGATCTGGCTAAACTGTAATATTTACCTAACACTGCAAAGTTTCTCCGGAGCCATCACTCAGGATGAAGTTTCACTTGATTTAACAGGGCACTACAGCATCCGAGCTTAAGTACATTTATTTTTATGAAACTTTGCATTGCACTTGTCAAGGCAGAGAGACTGGCAGTAACAGATTCTATAAAGTGTGTAATGGCTATATCGAGAGCGGATCCTATAAAATGCAGTTGTATGTGTTTTGTGTAAATTGAGGAAAGATTTATGATAGATGTGGGATATACAGGCTGGTGTGCATGCAAATTGCTATACAGAGATTTCAAATGGGAAATAATTAAGCTTGCTGCCACATTTTTTGCTTAGTGGCTGTCTGAAACTGCAATGCTGAAATGGACTAGAGAGGAAGACAGAACATAGCAATTGAGGATACAGCTACAACCAAGTCTCTTATCTGAGTGCGAGGACCATATGCAACAAAAAAGCAGTTCTAAAAATGGGTGGCACAGAGACCTTAAAGAGGTTGTTCATCTTCGAGGGTCTTAATGCAAGACCCTCCCACATCACTAGACCTGTGGAGTCAACCATACTTACCTGTTTCCCACCTCAGGTTTTCAGATGCTTCGCTCTCATGCTGCCTTTGCCGCACTCTGGTCCCCTCTGGTAAACTTCCTGTTTGATGGGTGTCATGTGGCTGCTTTAGCCAATAACTGGTTGCAGCAGTGACATGGCCCTCCTGCATCACGTGAATCGGTCATGTGACACATGGTGGACACATCACTGCTGCGGCCAGTCATTGGCTGAAGCTGCCACATGACCAATGTTTAACCCATTAGTTACCAGCCTGTTTTGGGCCTTAGTGACCAAGCAATTGTTTTCATATTTTTTCATTGTTGCATTCTAAGACCGCTGTGAGACTGCCTGAAATAGCTGGTGCACAGCTCTCTTTTGAAAGCCCAAGGTGTTGCCGTGCTTCTCTGTTCACTTTGGGGGCCCGGTTCTTGAAATAAATGTGTGTTCCAGAGAAGGGGGACCCACATCTATCTGACATTGATGGGATATCCTAGCGATATGCCATCAAGGTCCTTGATAGACTAAAGTGTTTCAATTTGGGCATGGATAGATGTAATATGTGCATAATGGGCTGCTATTCATTCAATTAAGGTTTAGTGGCATCTCAGTCACTATGATAAGAAAAATAGTGTGACCTACCTATTATAGGCGATTGTAGTATGTGGGTGGAGGGATGTAACAATGAATTTAAAATTATGTTTAATATATGCTTGAAATGATATAATTCAGCTCATTAGGATGGAGGCAGAATCATTTTAAAATCCAAAAGGTTTCCATTTGTTTAAATTTAAGCAGCCAATCAGGAGTATCCACAGGGATCTGCTCAGGTTGGGTATACATCAAAATTAGAGGAGTACAATGACACACTGCGCTTCAGAAAACTATTTTGTGCATTAGATAGATGTTTATTGATTGTGCATTAAAATTATTTGAAGGTCCAGCCTAGAGATGAGCTAATTGGTTCAGAAATCATCCCAGATTTTTAAAAAATAAGATTAGATTAATTTCAAGAAAAATCAGAAACAGAAAAGTCCAGCAAACACATAATGGCCCATTCAAACGGCCGTAGTGCTTTGCGGATCCCCAAAACACAGATATTGGCCATGTGCGTTCTGTAATTTGCGGACCGCACATGGGCGCAACCATAATAGAAAATGCCTATTCTTGTCCGCGATTGCAGACAAGAATAGGACATGTTTTATCTTTTCCGTGGAGCCGTGGAATGGAACCATGGATGCGGACAGCACATAGTGTGCTGTCCACATCTTTTGCAGCCCCATTGAAATGAATGGGTCTGCACTAGAGATGAGCGAACGTGCTCGTAACTAGCACTGTAGCGCTCGGTTCCCCTGCGCTCGCATCGACGCAGGCATCCGCTTCCGTCGGGTGAGGAGGACGGAAGCGGATGCCTGCACCCATGCGAGCGCAGGGGAGCCGAGCGCTACAGTGCTCGTTACGAGCACGGTCGCTCATCTCTAGTCTGCACCCATTCTGCAAAATTGCGGAACGGATGCGGACTCATTCACACAGCCATCTGAATGAGCCCTTACACTTCGCTGAGAAAGAGATATGCAAAGTAGTTTCTCTTCCAATTGAAAAGGAAAACTGAGGGTCTGACCCCAAGTGTATTACTATCCAAAGTTAATATGTAGCCTTTTAAACAAGCATTCAAGCATAATTTGGATAATAGCTCTTGCCAGGTGATTACCTTTTAGTAAAGCAGAACAGAGATAATTGGCTTAGTTAGCTGAGAGGCCTTTGTTGGGGTCTGGGGAGGTATTTTTTCTCATTCTGGAGAGCGGCTAGTGTGCATGAGGAATATTGTAGGCCAGGTAACACCGCTCTGTGTTTCTGGGAAAAATATATGCAAACTAGCATATTTTATAACTTGGTGGCATTAGAGAGGATTAGCTTTATTTTCCTTTATGAGGGAAACCTAATTTGCATATTTTTGGGTTCCTAGGAAAGATATTGAAACATATAGTCAAGTCAGATTAAGATGTGTCATATGATAAGCTTTTTACATCAAATCCACAGAATTGCAATACTATGAACATTTTATAGCTGCTCCTTATGCAAAGTATTACACAGAAAGTACCCTTTTAATATGTTACAGGACATTATAACATTAGTAGAAACTCCTTTACTCATTCAATTTGTTTCCTGTATATTTGTATATTATATTACAACCAATATGTATACAGTTATATAGTTTTATTTTAAACTTAATATTAAAGGTTTAATACTGGGGAAATTCTGAGAAGAAATAAAATTCAGTTTCTGGAATATTTATTATAATAAGTTAGAAATGTTAGGGAAGCATTCCCTGACACCAACCACCTCTCCATCATTCAGTAAGAAGGTTTGATCTTCTATAAATCTTTACTTAATGCCTCTGCTCAGATGCTTCACAAAAAATATTTTTAGTAGACACAAATATTTTCAAAGCTTCTGGCTTGAAAGCTCAAAAGCTCCAAGACATCAGTTCCAAAAACACCTTTTATATTACATACCGGGTATGTATTGCTACATTACATTGATCTCTCATTAAGGATGGATATAATAAAAGCAGTCTGGTTGATTAGAAACAATCCCTTTAATAACTATACCTTCCTGATTCTTAGAATAATTTCAATGTACATTTGAGATGCTATGCACTTTCAACACCACAAAAATGGGAGGAATGCATCATGATGGGACTTTTTGAAAGCAGTTTAGCTTTGAGTCTGAGTTGATGAATAGTGCCCTAAATTTAACAAACTTTTCCTACGAGGGTGACTTTGTGAACTTTAAAAAAAAAAAAAAACTTTTTAAGAAAGTTGTAATGAAAAATCAGGCATGAAACTAATTAACATACCAAACCACGATTACTTTTCACCACTTTTATGGTGTTTTTTTTTTGTTTTGCACACATTGGCCCAAACTTACTAAAAGGTCTTAAAAATGGTCCAAATTTTCTCAATTTTGCAACAATTTGGCACAACTAGGGTTTCTACACTGTTCTCTGACTTGCCCAACAAGATCAGAATTTAACTGGAAGGAGCATGACCTAAGATATAACATTTTTCAGCAAAATTGTGCCATAATTCTGGAGTAAAATTCTGTCTCAAATTAAGGCAGCCAATAGTTGCTATACAGCTAGACAAAAACCTCTATTCCTGCTCCAGATTTATCATCCATCATGAGCCACTGTGATACATCTGGTGCAGGTCTAGACAGTAATATTCACACACTATATTCTATATTCACATTTAAGGTTGGTAAATCTGGGCCGCTTGCTTTCTTTCATGTTGTTTTTCATCTATAAAGATGGCAAGAGCTCCAGCATGCTGTGTTTTTGAAAAACTAGCAAACAAAAAAATGCCACCTAATAAAAACACCAGAAGCAAACAAAAAAAGAAAACAAAAACGCAACAAATCTGTAGCTGGTAATTTTTAAAAATGTTGCAAAAGGAGCTGAGCATAGGGAGAGATATAGCAAGGGACAGTGTTGCTGAAAATTTAAAAAAGAATATTGGAGAGGGAGAGTGCAGGGAGAGTGCAGAGACAATCCAGGGACAGTGCAGAGAGATCGGAGGGAGAGTTTTTAAAGACTGTAGGGAGAGCATTTGGAGACAGCAGGGAGACTGCAGGTTTAGTGTAATTACGGCATGCATCTTGTTCAACTGCTGACATTCATAGTTAATCTGTTATTTTACAGATAGGCTTACTGTGCCTCAGTATTAAAGGGCGGTCTAATATATCGCCGTGTGCATCTTGTTCAACTGCTGCCACATTCATAGTTAATCTGCTACTTTATGTATAGATTTACTGTGTTTTAATATTAAAGGTCTAATATATTGCCACATGTTGCCACATTTATAGTTAATACTGTCAGTTACTGTACACTATGGCCAACAGACAGTTGCCTGGGCCCTTCAAAGGAAAGGGCAGTGGCAAAAATGTTGCTGTAGCTGGCACAAGTAGCAGCAGAAGAAAAGGGAGGAGGGGGAGTGGTAGCAGCTGCAGCAATAGGCCAGAGCTGCCACTGTCATCCAGTGATCATGTTTTGACCAACAATTCAGCTGTACTGGAATGGTTGACTTACTCTTCAACATCATCTCAAGATACACACAGTGAGGAATCGGTGGGTTCTTCTGACACCATGATTAGCTGGCATAGCCCAGGAACTGCCTTTATGCCCTCAGCTGTCCTAAACCTGCTTCTTGCTTTTGCTGCTCCTTCTACTAGCCAAGTAATGAATGCCGCCAGCTGTGCTCCACTTTTCAGTGAGGATGAGCTTTGTGAGGACAGTCAGCAGTTACAGATCAGCACAGACTTGGAGGAGAGGTCTGCTGTGGACTCCTGTAGGCGTGCAACTATCAATAATGACAGTTGGGGGGGAGTACATGTTGTGAGAGAAAAGGGACGGCCGCAAGACACAGGTAAGGGGGACATAAGTGATGACCAAAAAGATGTAGATTATGATATAACGATGTAGCCGATCGCACATGGGAGCCACTATTGTCTCTGCTACTGCCACTGCTGTTGGCACCCATCCCTACTCTATTATGGGGCCATTATTGTCACTGTTACTGCTACTGTTTCAACGTTCCCCACTTTGTCATGGGGCCACTATTGTCATTGTTACTGCCACTGCTGCTGCTGCCACCCTCCCCATTCTGGGGACACTACTAGAATCTTGGGACACTGCATGGCAAAGTCCACAGCGATAAATTAGACCTGAGGGTAACAGTAACCTGTGATACTGACTAGAGATGAGCGAATCATTAAAAATTGTATTCACCGAATATTCTCCGAATTTCTGACAAGATTCGTATTCATCGAATCTATGGAAAAAAATAATAGTTGTTTTGCAAACATTCCTGCATAAATTACGTACGTACAGTCAGCATAGTTAAAAGTACGTAATACGTAAGCATTAGCGTACAAAAGTGAGTACGAATACTTAGCGTACCATTGACGCGCGAATGCGTCATACACATGAGGCTAGGCCGGGGCTGCTGCTAGCTATCAATAAGTTAATAATTTACTAAAAACACTGTACAATAAGTGCATTAATAAGACACATTGCAGTACCAGAAAAAAAATACACACAATGGGCTAAAGTGCTGTACCATTAAAAACAGTGTAGCTAAAATACAGCAAAAACATAAGTATGCAAACATTTTAGTGCAATCAATTTCACATTTGCAAGCATAAAAGGCTCAGATATACGTTTGAGTCCTTATGGCTCCTAGTTGGCTTGGCAATGATAAAACAGTCTGTCTGGAACACATATTCCAAAATTCAATTGTAATCCACGTGAGGTAAAATTGTAATCCAAACAGGTAATGTCTGTGTAATCCACATGGATAATAGAGAATAGCAGCAAATAGAGAACCCGTTTTGCAAAAGGGGTTCCCAAATAACCTGAGAAGGGGGAAAAAGGAGAATAGGCGCACTTTGGCACCACAGGGAATTTTCTGCAGAATGGGGGGGGAGCCCTGCCAGCCATGTCCATCTGGGTGAAAGGCAAACGGGGGCAATACAAACAAACACACAAACATAAAAGTGCCAACTAGCTCTCACCCGTCAGGTGCAGTCCATGGTGTGGCTCCCATAGGTCCTCCTGCAGTCCTTGACAGCAGCCAGTAGTAGGTTTCTCAGATGAGGGACCTGACCTCCTCGCTTGAGCTGCTGCTGAAGCTCTTCAGAGGACGCTCCTGCCTCTTAAAGGCCACGCTCTTTGCGGTGGTGGAACTCCAGCCTCTTCTTCCTTCAGTTGGACTTGACCAGGTCTGGTAAGGACTTCCGGCTGCAGCGGTTCCGGAAAGGTTGCATCCAGGAAAGAAGGCCCAGCTTCCCCGGCTGCTGCTGGCTTCACCTTCTACAGCAGCTAGTACTGGTGGATGACCGTTGATTGGATGGTGAATGATGATGTAGTGAGCTGACCCAGCTGAAAGGACTGTGGTGGTGGTGGTGGTGCTGGCAGTCCAGGAATCAGAGGCTCTGGCTGAGGCTGTGGCTTTTCCCTGAACCGGAGGAGGCCATCTGGGAACTCCTGCAGGCAGCGCAAGCATCCTGGACCTAGTGGTTCATCAGGCCACACTTCTGGCTCCGTTTTAGGCACCAGAGGCAGTTTTATAGTGCAGTTTTATAGTGCCAGAGAGTCTGTGCATGGGCCGGCACAGATGGTGGAACTATTGGGTTGTGGTGCATGGAAGGGGTAGATCTCCTCCTGGGCGGATAAGTGGACGCTCCAGCTGCCTCTGCCATACGAGACATAGCGGACACTCCAGCCGCACTAGATGATCCAGTCGCCTCACGAGTCGCAGGCACAGCAACTTCAGCAGGTGGTAAGGACACAGGCACTGAAGCTTGGTTTTTCTGGCAGAGTTGACCTTGTGACATCCTGATGTCTGGAGCACGCAGTGGTACAGGGAACTCGAACCCAAAGCACATTTCATTCCAATTTGGGCGCAGCTGTTTCTTAGCCATCATGCTTGCTCTAAAGTCAGCCTCAGCACTGGTCTAAACTGGTTCGGAGTGGCTTCAGTGGAGAGTGGAGTACTGAGGGAGGAGTCTTCACTCCCTATACGTGCAACATAGTTAGATCCCGGTGGGATGGTTTTTTCCAGTTCGGAGGGGGGGCGTATCTCCACTTTCCCGCTCTTGCGTGGGCGTATCGTCATTGTTCCGCGTCACGCATAATGCGTACGTTTCATACATATAATACGTATAGTTAGCGTGTAAAATTGTGCGTATGTTTACGAATAACACAAAGCAAATCCAAGGAAATTCGGATTCGCAGCTGAAAATTTCCAAGATTCTATACGAATCAACGAATCGACTAATCGATTCACTCATCTCTAATACTGACACACAATACATCTACAGCTAACAGAAGGGATTAAAATGCATGTGTTTTGACATGGCACAACATGCATTAATAGAACTTTTTTTTCTCCACTTCTTTATTGGCGCTAGCTCCATTACTTTATTTTATTCCACTAAAGAAAATACCAAACTTCAAAAAAGCTAAATTTAGCCAACTAAGAGAGGCCATAGGCCTAACTAACTGGGACAAAGTCCTCTGAAATGCAGAATATAAAAGTAAATTCCCCATTAAAAGTGATCTGTCTGACCCAGGAAGAAGTAGAGCTGCGTTTTAAAAAGATTAAAATAGTCAAATCGCCTCGACCGGATGGCATACACCCCCGTATCCTAAGAGAATTAAGTAATGTCATTGCCAGACCCTTATTTCTGATATTTAAGAACTCTATACTGACAGGGAGTGTTCCACAGGATTGGCGCATAGCAAATGTGTTGCCAATATTCAAAAATGGTCCAAAAACAGAGCCCGGGAACTATAGGCCAGTAAGTTTAACATCTGTCGTGGGTAAACTGTTTGAGGGTTTTCTAAGAGATGCTATCTTGGAGTACCTCAATTTAAATAAGCAAATTACTCCATATCAGCATGGCTTCATGAGGGATCGGTCATGTCAAACCAATTTAATCAGTTTCTATGAGGAGGTAAGTTCTAGACTGGACCACGGCGAATCAATGGATGTCGTATATCTGGACTTCTCCAAAGCATTTGACACGGTACCACATAAAAGGTTAGTATATAAAATGAGAATGCTTGGCCTGGGAGAAAATGTCTGTATATGGGTAAGTAACTGACTCTGATAGAAAACAGAGGGTGGTTATTAACGGCACATATTCAGATTGGGTCACTGTCACAAGTGGGGTACCACAGGGGTCAGTATTGGGCCCTATTCTCTTCAATATATTTATTAATGATCTTGTAGAAGGCTTGCACAGTAAAATATCAATTTTTGCAGATGACACTAAACTGTGTAAAGTAATTAACACAGAAGAGGACAGTACACTGCTACAGATGGATCTGGATAGACTGGAGGCTTGGGCAGAGAAGTGGCAGATGAGGTTTAACACTGACAAATGTAAGGTTATGCATATGGGAAGGAATAATGCAAGTCACCAGTACATACTAAATGGTAAAATATTGGGTAACTCTGACAAAAAAAGGACCTAGGAATTTTAGTGAACAGCAAACTAAGCTGTAGAAACCAGTGTCAGACAGCTGCTGCCAAGGCCAATAAGATAATGGGTTGCATCAAAAGAGGCATAGATGCCCGTGATGAGAACATAGTCCTGCCACTTTACAAATCACTAGTCAGACCACACATGGAGTACTGTGTACAGTTCTGGGCTCCTGTGAACAAGGCCGGCATAGCAGAGGATTATTTACAGTAAGAGCAGTGAAACTATGGAACTCTCTGCCTGAGGAGGTGGTGATGGTAAGTTCACTAAAAGAGTTCAAGAGAGGCCTGGATGTATTTTTGGAGGGTAATAATATTATAGGTTATAGTTACTAAAGATGGGTTTGTGATCCAGGGAGAAATTCTGATTCCCTGATTGGAGTCAGGAAGGAATTTTTTTCCCTAAAGTGGGGAAAATTGGCTTCTACCTCACAGGGTTTTTTTTTGCCTTCCTCTGGATCAACTTGTAGGAAAACAGGCCGAACTGGATGGACAGATGTCTTTTTTCGGCCTTATAAACTATGTTACTATGTAAAGAGCCATTTGGACACAGCTCCTGCAGGGTTCTGCGCCATTTTTTTTTTTCTTTACTGAAGGGTGCTGTATGCTTTTCTCTTTGTTTAACAGAAGAGATTAGCTATGAATCTTGGTTCCCTGCACAGTGATGTAGAGATGTAGATATTGATAAATTACACCTGTAATACTGACAGCACAGTACCTACAGAATGGATTAACTATGAATGTGGGTGCACTAGATCATAGTGCATTCGCCAATACACTCTCCCTGCAGATTCACTTCCAAGCCTTCACACTAAGATTGGGTCACTAGGTGGGATGAATATGATTAGGCAGAGTGGCCTGATTAGACCTGATTTACCATTATTCATGACAAATTAATTTGAAACAAATTTCTTGTTGAAGTTCTGCAAATCGGCCAAATCCAATTTTTCAAAACTTCACTCATCTCTAGTCACAATATTCTGAAAACCATAACTTTTGTATGTTTCAATCTACAGATCTGTGTGTGTACATTTTTGTTTTTTGCTACGTAGGGAAGCTGTAGTTTTTGTTGTTACCACTTTTTGGTCTATACGATTTTTTTTTCCAGGGAGCATGGCAATTTTTTAATAATAAAGTAATAATGTTAAATTTTAAGAAATCAGACATTCCGGACGATGCCTACAGTAATCATGAAATCTATGAGATAGATCTTAGCTTCATTATCATAATTTCTGATAATTTGTCACAGGCTTGTGCTTTTCAGTGTCGTTTTCAGCAGAGAGCCGCAAAAGACCATCACATTTGCCCAATATACAACATTAATCTGGCCAATTGAATGCAGCAGATTAACAAAGTCAAAAGGCAATCAATAATTTAATTAGAAGATCAATTTACTCAGTTATTTTACTGTCACTTACTAAGTGCTGGCAACAGTATCAGCAAACCGCTCATTAAGAATACAATTTATGGAGTGCCATCAACATGAAAGCTGTGACAAATAGTAGATTTAGTTGACCATGTCTAATGTAAGAACATCACAATATAGTACTAAAACTAATCAATCATATGCAAGCTGTATGGATTCAAAAAGAGCTGTGAGTCTGGCACATGGCTATTGGCAAATGAGAAACCCTTGCATGCCACTTGGTTCCTGGGTCAGACTAAAGTTCCTTGGGCCCACCAGAGAAAATTATTCTCAAGGCCCAAACCCTATATCATGAATAAAAGTCTAATAGATTTTGATTCAAAGAAATAGAACTTAGTGGTAAGTAATTGGCTCCAAATGCAGACAATTTTATTTTTTTTCCTTTGTGACCTACTATGGTATCAGAGCCTGGGTCCACCAGAGGGTCCTCTGGTGGGCCAGTCCTATGCTGAGATGTCCCCACACTACCACTTTGCTTACACAACGAGAATACAATACAATCTGGTCAAGATAATTGTTTTATGTTTTAGCAAAATCTAAAATCACTGAAATGAATGTGTTTGTGAATAAAAATGACGCATTGCATCAAAATATATATACAATAGTCATGAATATCCTGTGGTTAGTGTCATATTCTTACATGTGCCCTACTCTGTCTCCAAGTCATTCTCGAAATAAAATGCAGTATAACATATAGTAAATCCAAGACTACTTATCACTCAAGTAGATACATAAAATGCGATCGCTGACAGATTTACGGCTTCTCATGTTCAGAAACTCTTGTTGTCAGCATTATATTTTCTTAGGTGAATCAGAGGTGCCTTAGTGTGCCCTGCTTTTAGAAATAAGATAATAAAAGATGAATTTACCTTATCTAAAATAAGGTTGTCTTAAGAATCAATGCATGTTTAGGAGGGGTATACAACTTATGTAATCACTTCTAATACCATAGTTATAAATATACACCCAGAATTTATAAATTTCAGCTCATAAGCAGTTAAACTCCCAATAATCGTATGCTCAAGCTGAAAGGGGTTTCCAGGATTTTTATATTGAAGGCCTATCCTCAGGATAGGTCACCAATATGAGACCACCTGGGATCTGACTCCCGACCTCCCCACTGATCAGCTGTATGAAGAATACTAAATGCTTCATGGGTGCTTAGTCCTCTTCCTAGGCTATGTGATATTCATCTGTCTCATAACGTAGGGTCACTTCAGTCCCATGCAAGTAAATGGATCTGAGGTCCGATACCAAGCACAGCCGCTATCAAATGGATGGCACTGTGGCTCCCTCAAGGAGCTGCAGGGGTACTGGGTATCAGACCCCCACCAATCTAATATTGATGACCTACTGTATCTTGAGGGAAGTGTCACGCTCGGGTGTGGGGGGAAAAGCCACACCGAGCGTATGAGGGATGGGAACAGACAAAACCAGGGAACTGGTCACCTCCTGCAGGGGACCCTAAGACTAGGCCCTAGCTGGCTACCAGTATGAACTAACCCGGGTGGTAGGAAAGCTCATACACAGGAACCTAATCTGAATAAACCCTAGAACACCCTGCAGTCTAATGACACAAGAGAGTAACCTGTTCCTCCAAGCGTAAGGAGGAACAGGAGACTCAAACAGGAATAACCAAAGGAAGGGAAAACACTTAACTTTAAGTAGAACTCAGCAACAGGATCTCAGCCGAGATCCACACCACTCTCAACCAGGTATGTAGCAGATATAAACCGCAAGGGATACTGGGAGAGGAAGAGGTAAGTAGGAGACAGCTAATTGCCCAGCGGCAACAGCTGAGGGAAAGGGGTGTGGTGAACAGCACCCAAACCACAGGGAATAGCCTGTCAAACCTGTCACTTAGAAAGCCGCGCAGAACGTCTGATTCCAGACGCAAGACCACTCGTGACATTACCCCCCCTTTTACGGGTGACCTCCGGGCACCCAGGACCAACTTTATCAGGGTGACACCTGTGAAAGGCTTTTACCAAACGACTGGCATTCACGTCAGATGCCGGTACCCATGACCTCTCCTCAGGACCATAACCCTTCCAATGAACCAGATATTGAAGGGTCCCACGAAGAACTCGAGAATCAATGATCTTGACAATCTGAAATTCCAAATTACCATCCACCAAGACAGGCGCGGGTGGCAAGGGAGATGGCTCCAGAGGTTCAACATACCTCTTCAACAAACATCTGTGAAACACATTATGGATTTTCAGGGCCTGCGGAAGTTCAAGACGAAATGCTACAGGATTAATAATGGCCGTGATTTTATATGGGCCAATAAATCTTGGACCCAACTTCCATGAAGGAACTTTCAACTTAATGTTCCTAGTAGACAGCCACACAGAATCACCCACATTTAGGTCCGGACCATTCATGCGTCTCCTGTCAGCCACACGTTTGTACTTGTTACCCATATTTATCAAGTTACTTTGAATTTTTCGCCATATGGAAGACAATGATGACGAAAAACGTTCTTCCTCAGGAATACCAGAAGTATCAGAACCACAAAATGTGCCAAACTGCGGGTGAAAGCCATATGCACCAAAAAATGGTGACTTACCAGTGGAGTCCTGTCTGCGATTATTTATGGCAAACTCAGCCAGAGACAAAAACGAGGACCACTCCTCCTGGTTCTCAGAGACAAAGCATCTCAAATAAGTCTCCAGATTCTGATTGGTACGCTCAGTCTGTCCATTCGTCTGGGGATGAAAGGCAGAGGAGAAAGACAGTTGTACCCCGAGCCGAGTACAGAACGCCCTCCAGAATCTGGACACAAACTGAGTCCCACGATCAGAGACAACGTCAGTGGGAATGCCATGAAGTTTCACAATATTGTCAACAAACACTTGTGCAAGAGTTTTAGCATTGGGGAGTCCAGGTAATGCAATAAAGTGCGCCATTTTACTAAAACGATCTACAACCACCAGAATAACTGTCTTACCAGACGACTCAGGCAGATCAGTGATGAAGTCCATGGATAGGTGAGTCCATGGTCTGGACGGGATGGGTAATGGAAGTAGGGGTCCAGAGGGACGAGTATGTGTCACCTTAGAGCGTGCGCAGACACTACAGGCTGACACATATTCCTCAACACACTTACGCAGACCTGGCCACCAGAATCTACGAGAGATGAGGTCGACAGTGGATTTACTCCCAGGGTGTCCCGCAAGCACCGAAGAATGATGCTCCTCAAAAACCTTATAACGCAAATCAGAAGGAACAAACAACTTCCCGGGAGGGCAAGACTCCGGCGCATCTCCCTGGGCCTCAAGCACTTTAGCCTCAAGATCAGGGTAAAGAGCGGATATCACCACTCCTTCAGACAGTATAGGGCTAGGATCTTCAAAATCACCACCCCCGGGAAAACTACGTGACAAGGCATCCGCCTTCACATTCTTAACCCCAGGACGGTATGTGACAATGAAATTGAATCTGGTGAAGAACAAAGACCATCTGGCCTGCCTCGGATTAAGTCGTCTAGCCGACTCCAGGTAAGCCAGATTTTTGTGATCAGTGAATACCGTGATTGGATGATTCGCCCCTTCCAACCAATGACGCCATTCCTCAAAAGCCAACTTAATGGCCAGTAACTCTCGGTTACCCACATCATAATTTCTCTCCGCCACAGAGAGTTTCTTCGAAAAAAAAGCACATGGCGCCATTTACCAGGTGAGGGGCCCTGTGATAACACAGCTTCTACCCCCACATCGGATGCGTCAACCTCCACAATGAAAGGTTGTGACACATCTGGCTGCACCAATATAGGGGCAGAAGAAAAGCACTCCTTTACAGCAGAGAAGGCTTGCAATGCTGCATCAGACCACACAGAGACATCCGTCCCTTTCTTAGTCATGTCAGTTAAGGGTTTAACCATAGTCGAATAGTTCTTAATAAATTTTCGGTAATAGTTGGTGAACCCCAAAAATCGCATAAGAGCCTTCAGATTTTCAGGTCGGTCCCAGTTCAGAACAGCACAGACCTTCTCTGGATCCATACGAAAACCTGAAGATGAAAGCAGGTATCCTAAGAATTGCACCTCATGTACAGCAAAAGCACATTTCTCTAATTTTGCATACAACTTGTTATCTCTTAAGATTTGCAACACCTGCCTCACGTGATCCTGATGTGTCACAATATCTGGAGAATAGATTAGTATGTCATCCAAATACACGACTACAAACCTCCCCACAAGATGATGAAAAATGTCATTAACAAAATGCTGGAAGACAGCAGGAGCATTGGTCAACCCAAAAGGCATGACCAGGTTCTCAAAGTGGCCCTCAGGAGTGTTAAAGGCCGTCTTCCATTCATCCCCTTCCTTGATCCTGACCAGATTATATGCCCCCCTTAAGTCCAACTTGGAGAACACCTTGGCATCCACAATCTGGTTAAACAAGTCAGGAATCAAAGGAAGGGGGTACGGATCACGGACAGTAATCCTATTGAGTTCACGGAAATCCAGACAAGGCCTAAGGGATCCGTCCTTTTTTTTAACAAAAAAGAACCCTGCTGCCACAGGAGATTTGGAAGGCCTAATATGTCCTTTGGCCAAACTCTCAGCAATATATTCCTTCATGGCCGTTCTCTCAGGTCCAGAAAGGTTATACAGCCTAGATTTAGGCAATCTTGTTCCAGGGATAAGATTGATAGGACAATCGTATTCCCGGTGAGGGGGTAAATCCTGACATCCACCTTCAGAAAATACATCAGAGAAATCCGATATAAAAGAAGGAAGAGTCTTAGTGGTTAAAGCAGAAAAAGATGTATTAAGGCAATTGTCAACACAATAATCGCCCCAATCCACAATTTGTCTAGTATGCCAGTCAATGGACGGATTATGTTTGCTTAACCACGGTAAACCCAGAACCACAGGAGCAGGAAGACCTTCCAACACAAAACATGAAATAAGCTCCTGATGAAATTCACCCACTCTTAATTTGATATCATGCACCATCTGAGACAAACACTTCTGAGAGAGAGGTGCAGAATCAATGGCAAACACAGAAATCCTCTTATCCAAAGAACTTGGTGACAATCCATGCATACGGACAAACTGAGCATCAATCAAGTTCACCCCTGCCCCGCTGTCAATAAACACCTCAATTTTCACAACCTTTGATTCTAGCGCCACCTCGGCAGTCAGGAGAAAACGGGTACTGCAGGATGAAGACAAATGCACATTTTCAGTCTCCCTACCCACTCCACCAAGAGTGAGATGAGAATTCAACGCCCCCTTTTCTTTTCTCTCCTTTAGAGATAGGAAGCATGGACATACATTGATAAAGTGTCCTTTCTGACCACAGAAAAAACACACACCCTTTTTATTACCAAGATGATTGCGGGTGGCTACAGGAGTGGCTCCCCCTAATTGCATAGGTTCATCCCCAGACATCAACCTAGGGGAATATTCACCCAAAGTATCATAGGAAGCTGGTACACTATGTGATAGTACGTCCTGAGAGCGGGGGCCCCTAGATCGCTCTCTCAGGCGCCTATCCATGCGTACAGCAAGAGACATAGCGGCTTCCAAAGACACAGGGGTTTCCTGAAAGGCCAAAGCGTCCTTCAGCCTTTCAGACAAACCTTGACAGAATTGGCTACGTAAAGCCGGATCGTTCCATTCAGTATTGGTCGCCCACCTCCGAAACTCAGAGCAATAAGTCTCAACCGGCCGCTCACCCTGACAAAGGTTACGTATCTGGGTCTCCGCCAGGGAGATACGATCCGGGTCATCATAGATAATCCCTAGGGTCTTGAAAAATTCATCTACCGACCGGAGAGACAGCGATCCGGCCGGTAGAGAAAAGGCCCATGACTGTGCATCCCCTTTAAGCAGCGAGATGACCACACCAACCTTCTGTTCCTCATTACCAGAAGAATGTGGACGCAGTCTGAAATACAATTTGCACGCCTCCCTAAATAGAACAAAATTATCACATTCCCCAGAAAATCTATCCGGGAGGGGGACCTTAGGCTCCAAACAGGCCTGACACTCAGCACCCCCAGAACCACCAGCCTGTGGTCTCTGAATCTGGTTGCGGATGTCAGCCACCTCCAAGCTGAGTCCCTGCAGCCGTTCAGCCAGTGTAGCAATAGCATCCATGTCAGCACAAAAATGACATAAATTTTTGTTAGTGGCGGTTTATAATGTCACGCTCGGGTGTGGGGGGAAAAGCCACACCGAGCGTATGAGGGATGGGAACAGACAAAACCAGGGAACTGGTCACCTCCTGCAGGGGACCCTAAGACTAGGCCCTAGCTGGCTACCAGTATGAACTAACCCGGGTGGTAGGAAAGCTCATACACAGGAACCTAATCTGAATAAACCCTAGAACACCCTGCAGTCTAATGACACAAGAGAGTAACCTGTTCCTCCAAGCGTAAGGAGGAACAGGAGACTCAAACAGGAATAACCAAAGGAAGGGAAAACACTTAACTTTAAGTAGAACTCAGCAACAGGATCTCAGCCGAGATCCACACCACTCTCAACCAGGTATGTAGCAGATATAAACCGCAAGGGATACTGGGAGAGGAAGAGGTAAGTAGGAGACAGCTAATTGCCCAGCGGCAACAGCTGAGGGAAAGGGGTGTGGTGAACAGCACCCAAACCACAGGGAATAGCCTGTCAAACCTGTCACTTAGAAAGCCGCGCAGAACGTCTGATTCCAGACGCAAGACCACTCGTGACAGGAAGACTCCTTTGAATTGAATTTACCCTTACGTGACTTGGAGGACTTCATGTTGGGAATCAGGTTTTCACACCACTGTCTAATAAATAGGACCCTGGCTGAAACTGAGAAGGCAGCCTACATGGATGTCTGGTTTCCTTATTTGTCTGGTCTGCTGACATAAGCACCCCCTTAACTGCACTGCTGTCTTTAGGAGCTTTACATCGTATATATGATAGATGTAGGTCCCACATCCACTGTATGTCTTGCAACAACTCGAGAATGGAGGTCTCCACATCCCATCAAGGTGGTTGTTGGCCACCGCATCCAATCTGTAAATGAAAATAACTAAGTAAATTGGAGGGACGTAAGTGGAAGTAAATTGGAGCGACGGTACCAGCATAGAACAACCATCACCTGATTGGGGTTGTCGGACCTTCTTTCTCGGCGTAAGTGTGGGTCTCAAAGGTGAGCACCACATCTATTACACATGGCTTATCCTGTGGATATGACTTAATGTCTGTAATGAGAATTCCTCATAGAAGGGGTTTTTAAGACTGAAGGAGATTTGGACCATAGAAAGCTTACTGAAATGTTTCATTGCTCCTAGACTTAATAGACCTTAAAGGGGTTGTCTGGCCTAGGACCTGACCAAGACAATTCTGCTCAGCGATCAAATGTACTAGAACAACATCTTATTGCTAGTGACATGCTAGTGATGTGCACATGTGATTTCTTAGACCAGGGTATGGTTGAAGCAATCATCTGAACAAGCCAAAACAGCAGGATTGGGCCTTGGTACAGGAACGATGGGACTGCAGGCAGGTGAGTGTTTATTTTATTGGGCATAGATTCTGAGGATTGGGTTGGTCAGCTCTGAGGCAGGGCAACCCCTTTAAAAGGCTTGTCTCATCAGAGATGACCCCTTTAAAAATGTAGTACAGCTCCTAATGCCCTCTACAAACAGTTAATAATGCTGGAGGAAGCTTCAACCATTTCCCTGCATTTTCAATGCAGCAGAAAAATAGTATTTCATGGTGGTCATTCCCCCTGAATGTGCAACCATGTGAAACAAGGATAGTTAGAGTCCACTGGGAAGAGATCCACTCATACACAGCAGATCTTCTTTCTGGCTTATAGAGGAAAATCATGAATAGAGATTATGGACTGGGGCTGTCTTTATGAGACAACCCTTTAATGGAAAGTTATTTTGCGCCAAGATGAGGAAATTTCAACCATTTTTGGATCCGTGAGAATTTCAGCGGTTGGATCTCCACCAAAAAGACTTTTAGGAGACATCCCATAAAATTCCCATGATCGAAACCACCTTTACATTTTTTCAAAAAAATGGAGAATGTCACTTCTCAAAACTATCAAAAGGGATAACCTATTTGGCATCTAAATGCAGCAGAAAAAAAATAAATGCTTCCCATCTAGTTCATGATCATTTCTGATATTTCAGCTTATATCCATGTAGGTGACTGAAGGTTGAGCTACAATAACAGAAGTGAGCCATGAACAAGAGCGGTGTTGTTTCAGAAATGAAAAAATAGACCCTCATTTTTCATTACGCAACCACTTTAAAGGGAGTCTGTCACCTCATTTTCACCAATATAACTAAGAGCACTGCCCCATAGAAGATTGCACACACATCCCAGACATACCTGTGTGCACTCTGTGTCTTTAGTCCATATCCAGGAAAAGCACTTTTATTCTGCTGGAAAACAGCTCCCAAGTGCCCAGCTCTGCTGCTGCAAGTGCTTAAAGCAAACCAGACTGAAAAGGGGAGGGCTGCATTAGCTACTCATATCTTGAGATTTCTGCTAGAATTATGCTGACCTTGTTTGAAAGCTGGCATTTCAACCTTTCAAACAATGAATCATAGTGTTATATCCACTATATCATAAGACATAGCTGTTAGAAATCGAGTCGGGAGAGAAACTGTTCTTACTTTCACTTTCAGCTGGGCACTTGAGAGCTGTTTTTCAGCAGAATAAAAGTGCTTTTCCTGGACATGGAATACAGACACACAGTGCACACAGGTATGTCTGGGGTTTGTGTCTGCAATCTTCTGTGGGGCAGTGCTCTTAGTTATATTGGTGAAAATTAGGTGACAGACTCCTTTTAAATGTTGCAGAGTTTAAGAACAGATTTCTTAACTTGTGATTAACTTATTTTAATAAATTGAGATATTTATTCACTTAAATGTGTTATTCAGCGCTTTCCTAATAGATTAGGTACGCTAGTACCATCTGCTGCCCCGCACGTTAATTTATTTAGCCTAGCGCAAATTTACTGCAACCACATATATTCCTGGGCCGTGTGTAAATGTCATACTTAATGTACGCTCTATCATGAATCCTCTTGTACGATATAATTAAAATTGGCATACCCAGTCTGTTCATTCTACTGATCAGGAAAACAAACCTGAATATATCAGGAAACCTGACAGTCCGTTCCAGCAGGCAAAGAACAGCATATTATCTCAAAATGATTTTATGAATGAGAACTAGTGACGGCACTGGGAAAACAGAGCCGCACCAACTAGCCCGGGTTACCGAAGGGACGCAATATGGCAAATTGTATCAGTTTTTAGAAGGAAACGATAGCCATTAAGGGCAAATTATTGAGTACGGTGAAAGCTGCTCCGAAGGCAGTGTTTTCCAGGAGAACAAGGTAGTCTAATGCCCCAGGAGGAAAGAAACTCCACTTACATTTTCCTGGCACGAAACCTGCAGAGGGATAATACCATATGTGTGACGGGCATTTATAGTGTATTGTATTTCTCAGGCTCAGGGGATCATTAGACTTTCCTGTTATTTACAGATAACAGATATTTAAAGTGTAACTCCCGTTTCAGGTAATTTTTCAGAATGAGGTGCCATGTGGGTGCACATGAGGAAACCCTATTTCTGACCATTATACGACTTGCATCTGGCATTTTTAGCAGTTGTTCCCTCTGTAATCTGGCTGTATTAGTCATTATTTCAGAGCTTGTGGGCAGAGACTAGCTGGATTCATGTCTGCCTGGACAAACGACATGGAAAAACAGGAAAATCTGTTCACTTACTGTCTGTAGAACAATCACAGAATCCACTGGTGGAGGACATTACACAGCAGAATAGTACAAATGTGAATCCAGTACAAACCAGCAACAGTGCCTTCCTACAGTAACCCCTCCCTTCTCCTCCTCTCTCCCATCTCCCTAGACTTCTTTGTAATCTGATCCTACAGTGAGCAGGCATTCTGTCCTCACTGAAGAGGGATCTGAGCAGTAAATTGGAAGTTGGTGAAGAGAAGAGGAAGCATAGAGAAAAGAAGAGTGTCACACTCTGGTGTGGAGGGTATAGCCACACCAAGCATAAGAGGGAAGGGAACAGACCGGAGAAGGGAAATGGTCACCTCCTGCAGGAATCCCTGAGACTAGGCCCTGGCTGACTACCAGTATGAACAGGCCTTAGTGGTAGGAGAGTTCATACACAGGAACCTAATTTCTAACTGACCCTGTAGTTAGTGATTTAGGGGAAGGAGTCAACCCGTTCCTTCAACAGGACGGAGGAATAGGAGACTCCAAGCAACGGATAAACACAATAGGGAAAATAACACTTATCTTTATGCAGAAATAGCAGCAACTGGATCTCAGCCAAGAACAGCTCCAAACAACTAAGTCAGCAGAAAGTATAAACCACAGTGAATACTGGGAAATGAAGGAATAAATAGAGGAGAGAAAATTACCACACCTGCAACAGCTGAGGGGAAGGGGTGTGGAAAACAGAAACCAAACCAAGGGGAAAACATGTCAAATTATGTCACTTTTGAAAGCCGCGCAGAATGTCTGATACCAGACGCAAGCCCACTCGTGACAAAGAGTCTGTATAGAAAAAGACGGGGGAAACAATCACAGTCACAGGTGGTTCAACTACAATAATCAAAAAAGTGCCAGGGAGACAGACGCAGTCTCACAGGAAGTATGTCACCAAGCAAAGACGTGTCTCTCATTCTCCCAGGTGGTCTCTGGCTCTCCATTGGGACATCCCTCACACCTCACTGGCCACGAGGGGTGAGGTATTGCCCCTGGAGGGTGGAGCTAGTAGAGATTTGTGCTTTCCACGCACGTCACTTTGTGAGATCCACTCTGGATCATGGTACTGCTGGGAGATGGGATGTCGTCATTCCCAGGGCTGATGCTGGTCAGGGGTCCGAGGACACCAGAAGCTCTAGCATCAGCTGTTGCCATGTCTCCTGACTTGGAAACGTGGTAGGAGGTTCCTTCCTCTGCACACTCCCAGCCCTCACCTGTGCTTCCCTGGTCAGAGGGTGGAGATTGGGTGTGACCTCAGCAGTGTGAGGTGATCTGTGGAGGGATATTTAAACCTGGTATTTTCCCCCACTCACTGCTGATTATTCAGTTACTTCCTGGTTCTAGATCTGAAGCTATCTGGTGAGTGTCTTCTCTGGTTATTAACTCTGGCTTTGGGTTTGGTTGTCTTCTGGTTCTTGTGCCCTGGCTTACATTTACTGACCGTTCTCGTGTTTCCCTATTCACCACTGCATAGTGTCACGGTATTTACTTAGGGGGTGTTTGTCCAACTGTGACCGGTGTGACCAGCCGCCCTGCTATTTGACACCTGGGAAGGGCTCTGCCAAAGTCCCCCTTCCTGCTGGAGGCAGGTGAAGAGTACCCTGGCCGTCAAGGGTGTTCAGAGTGTGACGGCTTGCACAAAGTGTGTCTGGTACGCCGCATTTGCTGGCCGTCAGTTTGGCTTTATCGTTATATTAGCATTACAAAAAGAAAATCAAGCACACCCAGTCACTAACCAGATTTATATGGGCCAAACACATCTTCCTCTTTCTCTGGTCCAAATTCAGAGCACAAAGGCACTGCAGTTTATAGAACTGAAATACATGCAATGTCAAAGTGGAATGTTCACATCAGGGGACTGGACCACTATATGTTGTGCCTTATCTTCAAAGGAAATACATTTACATCATAATAAATCACATTTCTATTCTATTCTCAAGCAAGCACCTTTGGGGCAATTGTACCAAATGATTTATTCTTTGGACATGAAGGTGAAGGTTTACTCTTCAATACAGGAGCTCTTCTATAAGTAAGATGGGGATTGTCCCGCAAGCTTTAAAGGTTTTACTCAACACAGGATCATTATTGGCCAGTTTTGCTTTAAGATCCCATCAATATTGACATGTAGGAATGTAGCATAGTAAATATGTAATTGGAGATTTACTACTAGTATTAAAGGGATTGTCATAAGATTGGCTCTTATTACTAACTACATGGTGATGCTGCGCTCATCATATAGTTCCCATTGCTAATTGTGTTTATTTTTTTCTAATCCTAGCCATTTTGAAGAAAATCCAGCTTGGCTACGTCATCACTGGCACATTAGAAAACTCATGCATGGCCAAGCTGGAGTTATGTCAATCAGAGCTAGTTTGGTGGGCTTACAGCAGCAGCTCCATGACTCAGTGATTGCACAAAGCCACCCCAGTGATTCCAGGTCATGGAGTTCAGACATGTTAGGTATATTTTACAAAGCTGATTTCTTCTAAATGGCTATGATTAGGGAAAAAAAAAAAAAATTAGAGATAGGAACTGAATGACGATAGCAATGTCACCATGTAAAAAGTACATGTAATACAGACTGCAGATTTGATGACAGGTTCCCTTTAAATTGTCTAACTTTAATCTTAGGTTTCCGATTTAGCCATCATTATGAAATTCTGAATTAAATGCCTTATCAATAAACTAGATGAATTAGGAAACCACAATACCCAACTGGGTAAAATTCCTATGGATGCATTTCATCTGTCCATTGTCATTTCTATTTTCCCTAGATCTTTCTTTAATGTGGTTCCCCACTGGCTTATCTTCACATAATAATAGTTAGAGAAGAGCAAATTTTCCTAAATTTTATTTTCGCTCTAAATCGAAAGTGCCCCAATTTCTCTGAAAAGTTGAGATCTCCCTGGACTGCATCTAACTAGAGAGGAGCGAGCACTAAAATGCTCGGGTGCTCGTTATTCGAGTCGAACTTTTCCCGATGCTCGGGTGCTCGTTTCGAGTAACGAACCCCATTGAAGTCAATGGGAGACTCGAGCATTTTTGCAGGGGACCAAGGCTCTGCCTAGGGAAGGCTGGGTGAAAACCTGGAAACATCAGAAAATGATGGAAACACCACAGAAATGGACAGGAAACAGCAGGGGCAGCATGCATGGATGCTTCTGAGGCTGCCTAATCCCACCATTACCCCAAATTCTCCTGCAACAGCCTGGTGGTTACCCTCATGGCAATTGTGCTCACCCAAAGAAAGGTGAGGCACATGCCCATCACATGTTAGGGAAGCACCCAACTAGGTGCAACGAAGGTCCATCACCGCCTGCAGGTGACACCACTGCTCATGCTGGCACTGCTGTGCTATCCCCCGCCCCACGACGCAGGCATAAGCCTGACACATCACGGTGACAGCGTAGTGACACCAACAAGTGACCAAGTTAGATTGAGGTAGCAGTCAAATGTCTGTAGGAGAGCCTCCAAAAAATTTGTTTTGGAGTGTCCGAAGTTGACCCTCCTAAAAAATTGTTTAGGAGTGTCTGTAGTTGACCCTTCTGTAAAATATTTTTTTTGTTTTCCCTGTTATTAGTTAATGTACAACCCATGGCTGGCATGGTGGGAATATATAGGGTTTGCGTCACAGACGGTCCACTGCACCGTTACATTTTCTTCATCATTGCCAATTACTTTTTCACCAACTGTTGTCTGGCAATAATAAAGTGGAAGGTGAATCCACTGCGGAAGAAAAGTGTCATCCTCCTACAATTCTACACTTGCTCTCAATTGAAAAGGGGATGTTCTTGCCATGGCCTTCCTCATAGTGTCCGCTTCTGCGGACGACAGAGGTGGTGTACCTACTGACAGCCTGACCAAACACGGTGGCAGACGGGGAGACACTCCCTCATGTAAAATTGTTTTGGAGTGTCTGCAGTTTACCCTCCTGTAAAATATTTTTTTTGTTTTCCCTGTTATTAGTTAATGTACAACCCATGGCTGGCATGGTGGGAATATATAGGTTTTGTGTCACAGACGGTCCACTGCACCGTTATTTTTTCTTCATCATTGCCAATTACTTTTTCACCAACTGTTGTCTGGCAATGATAATGGGGAAGGTGAATCCACTGCAGAGGAAAAGTGTCATCCTCCTACAATTCTACACTTGCTCTCAATTGAAAAGGGTATGTTCTTGCCGTGGCCTTCCTCATAGTGGCCGCTTCTGCGGACGACAGAGGTGGTGTACCTACTGACAGCCTGACCAAACACGATGGCAGACGGGGAGACACTCCCTCATGTAAAATTGTTTTGGAGTGTCTGTGGTTGACCCTCCTGTAAAATATTTTTTTTTGTTTTCCCTGTTATTAGTTAATGTACAACCCATGGCTGGCATGGTGGGAATATATAGGGAAGCACCCAACTAGGTGCAACGAAGGTCCATCACCCATGCCCATGCTGGCACTGCTCTCCTATCCCCAGCCACACGATGCAGGCATAAGCCTGACACAGCATGGCGGTGACACCAACAAGTGACCAAGTTACATGAAGTAGCAGGTGAGCCACCCAAAAATTTAGCCTGACGCAGCATGGCGGTGACAACAGAGTGACCGAGTTAGACTGAGGTAGCAGGAGGTGAAGCATGGATGGTAATTCGAAAGTGGAGGAGGAGGGGTTGGAGAAAGTGGCATAGTAATTCTGACAAACCGTGAACGAGGTAGGCCCCGCAATCCTCCAAGTGGGCAGTACATGAGCGGCCCCAGTGTCAGACTCGGTCAGAGTATGTGAAATGCTCAGGGTGGCAGAACGCCGGGCTCGGCGGCGGACCCGTTTCGGGTTATCGATTGTCGAAATGTTGGCTTACTTCAAGTTTAGTATCTGTTCTTATCAGTTGCTGTGGCTGTTGGTGGTAAAGTGGTGAGCATAGCTGCTTCCCAAGCAGTTGACCCGGGTTCGATTCCCGTCTATCACACTATCGCATGAGGCAATTAAAAGAAGAACCAAAAAAAAATCTGTACAATATCTAATACGTCCCCTACCCGGGTAAATTGTTTGGAGAGAGGGCCTGCAGGTGGGGGGCAGGCTGGGGGGAAGGAGGTTGAGCTGGAAGAGCCAGAGGAGTGCCCCCTTGGCTAGCATCAGTGGTGGTGACAACAGTTGGATGGAGTTCGAATGACGATGCAGGATCCCAACTTAAAAATTTAGCATCAACGGGTACAGTTGTCAACTATGAGATTGATCAAGTGTGGCATGTATTCTTCTCAGTTTAATACCGTATATGGCACCTATCCGGAAAAATAGTTTGGAGAGAGAGGAAAAAGACGTATTTTTAAAAGTGACGTTCAGTATAGATCAGTTAAAGAGAAAGAAAGGATTTTATGAAATTGATTTGTATCACTGAGAGCAAAAGAACCTATTTTATTACATGACGTGCAGTATAGATGACTTGGAGATAAAAAGGGGAATGTGCAGGCTGCTATAGTGCAAACCACTATGGTGGTGACTACAGAGTGAGCGAGTGACACTGCGGGAGCAGGCGAAGCACATAAACATTTTTTGTGGCCCTGTATGGCGGCGGTGACAACAGAGTGACTGAGTTAGTATGCGGTAGCTGGTGAAGCACCCAAAAACTTAGCCTGACACGGCATGGCGGTTACACCACCAATGACTTTGTCCGACGGAGAATGCAGTGAAATGGCTTTTGTTGAGCCTCCAAAATTTTTTTTATTTTCGGAGTACATAAAGTCTACCCTCAGCGAAATAATTTTTTTTTTTAAATGTCGGTACTTGCGCATCCTGAAAAATTGTTTTGGACTGTCTGTTTGACGCTCCTGAAACATTGTTTGACACTGCGTAAAAATTGTTTGGAGAGAGGGCCTGTAGGTGGACCTCCGGAAAAATTGTTTGGAGAGAGGGCCTGTAGGTGGCCCTCCGGAAAAATTGTTTGGAGAGAGGGCCTGTAGGTGGACCTCTGGAAAAATTGTTTGAAGAGAGGGCCTGTAGGTGGACCTCCGGAAAAATTGTTTGGAAAGAGGGCCTGTAGGTGGACCTCCGGAAAAATTGTTTGAAGAGAGGGCCTGTAGGGGGCCCTCCTGAAAAATTGTGGTAAAAGAGTGCCAGTTGGACCTCTAAAAAATGGCGTTTTTTTGGTCAGCGTTAGGCAAAGACGACAAGGAGGAGAAGGAGGAGTAGGAGGAGTAGAGAAGAGGAATCGGATACATAAGTAATGTAAATCTTTAGCTGCTTTCCCCTGGAGGAGATTTGAATTCCGGTGAAATCCAGGCTTTGTTCATTTTAATAAGCATCAGCCTGTCAGTGCTGTTAGTTGACAGGCGTGTACGCTTATCGGTGATGATGCCACCAGCTGCACTGAATACCCGCTCTGACAGCACGCTAGCGGCAGGGCAGGCCAGCACCTCCAAGGCATACAGCGCCAGTTCAGGCCACGTGTCCAGCTTTGAAACCCAGTAGTTGTATGGAGCAGAGTGATCGCTACAGACGTTGGTCTCCTCTACTCTGCCTAGACTGGGGACAGGTGACAGTGTCTTGCTGGGGTGACATAAAACTGGGAAAGGCCTTGGAGAGCATTCCTCTGCCAGTGCTGGACAAGCTGCCTGCTCGCCTCCTCTCCCCCACTACTTGGCCCACAGAACCATGCCCTCTGCCGCTAGCGGCGTCAGATGGGAAGGATTGTTTCAGCTTGTGCACCAGGGCCTGTTGATATTTATTCACTCTCATACTCCTTTCCTCTGCAGGGATGAGAGTGGAAAGGTTCTGCTTGTACCATGGGTCCAGGAGAATGAACACCCAGTAATCGGTGTTTGAAAAAATGCTTCTAACACGAGGGTCACGGGATAGGCAGCCTAACATGAAGTCTGCCATGTGCGGCAGAGTCCCAACACGCAAGAATTCCCTCTCCTCACTGGCCTGACTCTCTATTTCCTCCTCCTCCTCCTCCTCCTCTTCAGCCCATACACGCTCAAGAGTTAAGGACTGAGCACTGGTACCCTCTTCTGTCTCGCAGACATTCTCCTCCTCTTCCTCCTCATCCTCATCCCCCTCCTCCAATACGCGCTGAGAAACAGACCGGAGGGTGCTCTGGCTATCAAGCAACGTATCTTCTTCCATCGTCTCTTGTGACAAGCGCAAAGCATCTGACTTCATGCTGAGCAGTGAGTTTTTCAACAGGCAAAGCAGAGGGATGGTGAGGCTGATAATGGCGGCATCGCCGCTGACCATCTGTGTTGACACCTGGCAGATATCAGACATTCACTCCTCATTGTAGACTTGAGGAATCTGACTGACCTGACTACCAGTTCTGGTGGAAGATGACATCTGGCAGTCTACAATCGCTCTGCGCTGCTGGTAAACTCTGGATAACATGTTTAATGTGGAATTCCATCTCGTGGGCACGTCGCACAACAGTCGGTGAGCTGGCAGTTGTAGGCGGCGCTGCGCTGCCTTGAGAGTGGCAGCATCTGTGGTGGACTTGCGGAAATGCACACAGATGCGGCGCACCTTGGTGAGCAAATCAGACAGATTGGGGTATGTCTTGAGGAACCGCTGAACTATTAGATTGAACACATGGGCCAGGCATGGCACATGTGTCAGTCTGCCGAGTTGCAGAGCCGCCACCAGGTTACGCCTGTTGTCACACACAACCATACCTGGCTTGAGGTTCAGCAGTGCCAGCCACACATTGGTCTGCGCCGTGATGCCCTGTAACAGCTCTTGGGCGGTGTGCCTTTTGTCACCTAAGCTCAGCAGTTTGAGCACCACCTGCTGGCGCTTACCCACGGCACTGCTGCTGCGCCTAGAGCTACCGACTGAAGGCGCCGTGCCCATAAATTGTAATTCGGTGGAGGAGGAGGGGTCGGAGGAGGCATAGTACGTCTGAGAGACCATGACCGAGGTAGGCCCCGCAATCCTCGGTGTGGGCAGTACATGAGCGGCCCCAGGGTCAGTCTCGGTCCCAGCCTCCACCAAGTTAACCCAATGTGCCGTCAGTGAGATATAGTGTCCCTTCCCGGCAGCACTTGTCCACGTGTCCGTGGTTAGGTGGACCTTCTCAGAAACAGCGTTGGTCAGGGCATGGATGATGTTCTGTGACACGTGCTGGTGTAGGGCTGGGACAGCACATCGGGAAAAATAGTGGCGGCTGGGGACCGAATACCGAGGGGTAGCCACCGCCATGAGATTGCGAAAGGCCTTGGTCTCTACCAGCTTATAGGGCAGCATCTCCAGGCTCAGCAATTTGGAGATGTGGACGTTGAGGGCTTGGGCATGTGGGTGGGTGTTACTGTATTTCCTCTTGCGCTCCAGCGTCTGCTGTAAAGACAGCTGAACGCTGCGCTGGGACACATTGGTGGACGCTGTGGAGGATCGTGGAGGCGAAAGTGTGGTTTTCTGGCGGGAGGCGCTCGTGCTGGGGTCCTGGGCAGGGGGTTGACGAGCAGAGGCAGCGAGTGACACAGGGGAAGGAGCAGTGGTGTGATCCGCAGGAGGTGGTGAACGGCCTTGGTTCCATTGAGTGGGGTGTTTAGCACTCATATGCCTGCGCATGCTGGTGGTGGTTAGGCTAGTAGTGATGGCACCCCTGCTGATCCTGGTGTGGCACAGGTTGCACACCACAGTCCGTCGGTCATCCTCACTTTCTTTAAAGAACCTCCAGACTTGCGAACATCTAGGCCTCGCCACGGGAGCTTCACTACGTGAAACAGTTGCTGCTGATGCACCAGCTCTGGCCCTGCTTCTCCCTCTGGCCACACCACTGCCTCTTACAACCTGTTCTGGTGCAGCACTCGCTTCCGCCTCAGAAGCACTGTCTTCACTCGGCTTATCAACCCAGATTGGGTCAGTCACCTCGTCATCCTCCGATTCCTCAGTCTGCTCCCCCTCGGACTTCCTGCCCTGACAACAACTTCACCACTGTCTGACAACCGTGTCTCCTCATCGTCCGACACTTCTTTACAAACTTCTTCCACTAACTCAACATTGTCATCATCATCATCACCCACAGACTGCGACAGTTGGAAAACTTGGGCATCGGGAAGGAGGTCAGCAGCAACCTGAGAAGTGGTTTGTGACTCTGGGAAGGGTCCAGAAAACAGTTCCTGAGAGTATGCCGGATCACATTCCAAATTTTCCTGGGAGGGGGCAGACTATGGGGAAGGAGGTTGAGGTGGAGGAGCCATAGGAGTGCTCCCTTGGGTAACATGGGTGGACTGCGTGGAAGACTGACTGGTGGACAAATTACTTGAAGCATTGTCCGCAATCCACGAGATCAGCTGTTCGCACTGTTGTGGTTTCTACAGTCCTCTACCACGTGTCCCTGTAAGTTGAGACATGAAGCTAGGGAGTGTAGCTCTGAGGCGTTCCCCTGCTCCCTCATCAGCAGGTACTGTCTCACCCTGCCCAGGACCACGGCCTCTGCCCCCTGCAGTAATTGAATGCCCACGCCCTTGTCCCTTAGCCCTGGGGTTCAACATTTTCTGTATATAAGTGTATTACATAAAAAAATAAAATAAATGGGCCTGCTGTACTGAAACCCACAAACTTGTTCAATCTGAACAAGAAAAAATATAGGTGGATAAGTTAGAGCAAAATTACGTATGTTATTACGTACTGTGCAGTATGGAGCAATTACACGGAAACTATTAGATTAGGCAGACTTGGTCTGCTTAATTGCAACCCAGACAAATGTCGCACAGAGATTTTTCTAATGCTGCTGTATAAGTGAAAGCAATAGACCTTTTTCACTGACGTGACGTACAGAATGGGTCACCTGGACAGAAAATACGGATTGTGCTTTGTATATAGGTAGGTAAGTTAGAGCAAAATTACGTATGTTATTACGTACCGTGCAGTATGGAGCAATTACACGGAAACTATTAGATTAGGCAGACTTGGTCTGCTTAATTGCAACCCAGACAAATGTTGCACAGAGATTTTTCTAATGTAGCTGTATAAGTGAGAGCAAAAGACCTTTTCCACTGACGTGACGTACAGAATGGGTCACCTGGACAGAAAATACGGATTGTGCTTTGTATATAGGTGAGCAAAATTACGTATGTTATTACGTACCGTGCAGTATGGAGCAAATACACGGAAACTATTAGATTAGGCAGACTTGGTCTGCTTAATTGCAACCCAGACAGAGATTTTTGTAATGTAGCTTTATAAGTGAGAGCAAAAGACCTTTTTTACTGACGTGACGTACAGAATGGGTCACCTGGACAGAAAATACGGATTGTGGTGACTGAACAGCTGAACTGTGACACACAGAATGGTTTCACACAGCTGTGTGAAATGGATTTGTATCACTGAGATAAAACAACAAAAAAACTATTTTTTTAATATATTTTTTATTTTATTTTATTTTTAAGTTAAGTTCTAAGTTAGAGCATAATTACATATGTTATTACGTACCGTGCATTATGGAGCAATTACACGGAAACTATTAGATTAGGCAGACTTGGTCTGCTTAATTGCAACCCAGACAAATGTCGCACAGAGAATTTTCTAATGCTGCTGTATAAGTGAAAGCAAAAGACCTTTTTCACTGACGTGGCGTACCTGCCTAACAAAGAACTAAATGCAGGCCCTAACACTCTCCCTGAAACGCAGCAGCTCTATCCCTAACGACATCCAGACAGCATCTGAGCCGAGCACCGCGGGCAGTCACTAGTATATTCCAGGGTCACCTGATCAGGCCAGCCAACCCCTGCTATCGACATGTAAGGGCCCCACGTGATGCTGGGTGTACCGCAGAGTCTCCTGGCTTGTGATTGGCTGAGTTTATAGGCGCCAAAAATGCACAATGCGGAAGTTGCCATTTCTTCGAGCATGGCGAGATACTCGTCTGAGCAGCGAGTACTTACGAGTACCATAATACTCGAACGAGCACCAAGCTCGGACGAGCATGCTCGCTCATCTCTACATCTAACCCCTTTCAAGATCTTCTACATCAAGTCAACATTAGTAATGTCCAAGAGACAGTGACATATATGGCTATATAATGGCCCCTTTTTGTTGAAAAATGCCTTCTTCTCTATCTTCTGATCTGTAAAGTTGTGGCTGCCATTTTATGCATTTTGTGCTGGACGAATCACCAAAGTTACTGTTTTCCCGAAATTAGAATTGTTTTTGAAACTTGTGACAAATTTGTTTTGTGTAGAATCGACTCGTTCATCTCTAGTCATAACGATGTAAGTTTTCTGATAATTTATTGTTTTTTTTTTTCATTTCCTAATTTGTAGCTTCCTTCTCTGTTTTGCCAGGAAGAAACACGCAGAATACAAATCATTTTAATAATAAACTCTTCGCATTATTTATATATCAGCTTTCAAAATGACTTTTAATTGGTTTCTTTTTGCATAGTAAATTATCCTAATTAATAAGGCTCTTTTTTTCACATGTAACACAAAACAGCTAATTGCTGGTCTAATTTGTTTTTTTGTGGGGCTTTGTAGCCAAAGGGCAATGAGTTAGAACGTGGTGATTTTAAATATAGTGCCATCAGCAGAGCCACTGGAGAAGATAGATAATAGTAAGAACAATATTAACTAGTTAATATATATTAAATCTTGTAAATAACTTAGCTAAGCCACATCCTAAAGTTTATTAGTATTTTTGATTGCTTGCTTTACATTCTCTACTGGAACATCAGGTGGTCAGGTGTCCAAATTATTCTACGCTATTTAGACCTGTGGGAAGTGTGCCTGGGAGTTCATTTTTTCCTCTGTCTCCAGGAAAGCTGTGTGCAGGGTGCTTGCTATCCTGATCAGAGTGTTTCTTCGGCCCTGATTTGTGTGGTCAGCCTGATTATTCATCAGTGGCTGAGTGATCCGTGATCTGTATGGGTTCCGGTTCCGTCCTGAGGAGGACGGAAGCGGCTGCCTGCGCCCATGCGAGCGCAGGGGAGCCGAGCGGTACAGTGCTCATTTCGAGCACGTTCGCTCATCTCTAATAGTAACATAGTTTATAAGGCTGAAAAAAGACATCTGTCCATCCAGTTCGGCCTATTATCCTGCAAGCGGATCCAGAGGAAGGCAAAAAAACCCTGTGAGATACAAGCCAATTTTCCCCACTTTAGGGGAAAAATTCCTTCCCGACTCCAATCAGGCATCAGTATAACTCCCTGGATCAACGACACCTCTCTAGTAACTATAACCTGTAATATTGTTACCCTCCAGAAATACATCCAGGCCTCTCTTGAGCTCTTTTAGTGAACTTACCATCACCACCTCCTCAGGCAGAGAGTTCCATAGTCTCACTGCTCTTACTGTAAAGAATCCTCTTCTATTTTTGTGTATAAACCTTCTTTCCTCCAGACGCAGATGATGTCTCCTTGTGAACAGATACTGTGGGTACTTGGACTAGGTCCATGCACTTAGCCAGCATAGGGACTGTTGACCAGTTGGGATAGATTGTCCTGACAAATGGATACAGTGGTCTGGTGGAGATTAGTTCTGCACTGCTCTATACCATTTGTACAGTTTGATTCTGATAATGTTTGTGTCTTGCAACGATTGTTCAATAAACTGATTGTTTTTTCCTATTCTGTGTCCTGAAGTCCTGTTTACACATGCATGGGGTACATTCAGTGGTTCTCCATAACCCTTGAACGTGACTTTACCAGATCAAGCATACAACACATTAGAAAGTTTACCTCACAAGATTTTTACACGACTTCAATGAAGATGATCTTGATCAAAAAATACAGTACTGAGTTTGTTGAGAAAACAATTTGTTCTGATGAAGAACAATTTAGACTAAATGTTATAGTAAATCATCATAATTATGTATATTGGGTTCCAGATTATCCTCACATCCATGTGGATGTACAATAGCAGTCAATTTATCAGGGCTCAATGTTTGGTGTTGGCTGTGATCCAGGGATTTATTTAGAACATTCTTTTTTGAAGGCACAGTCACTGGCCAAGTGTACCTTGAGCTACTTTGCACATCTGGTTTACCTGCCATTGATTTGCTTTATGCCGATGAGTAATTTTATTTCCAGCAAGATCCCACCACCAAGACGTGGGAGCCTATCTGGATGATATTCTACAACATTGGAAATGATAAAGAAATACTGTTGAATTCACACCTCATCCCCTGACTTAACATCCTTCGACTTTTACCTGTGGGAAACACTAAAGGATGTGGTATTACATGCTAAATCATCTACACGGGCTCCACTATGGAAAAAAAACTGAAATGTTGTGCACCAGAGCAATCTCTGTAGAGTTGTTTGTGCAGTAATTTGTAAAATCAGAAATATCTGGCTGTTAATGGTGACCACCTTGCAACTAATGTGATTGCAGAAGTCAAACATGACTTACCGCTACCAATTGTTGTCTATATAAGTCTAGCAATATAGCTTTTATACAGCTAGTTTTCATCTTGAAGTGTGTATATTTTTTTGGTATCTGGTCGGTGGGGGTCCGACACCAGGAACAACCACTGATCAGCTGTTCGAGAAAGCAACACCATGACTTTCTCAGCTTTTCCTAGGCCTAGGCAAGTAGCCGATTGGCGGGAGTCCCAGGTGTTGGACCCCCACCAATCAGATACTGATGACCTATTCTGAGGAGGGATTATCAGTATCAAAATCTCAGAAAATCCTCTTTAACTACTGAAGCTTTCCCTTTAGGCCTCTTGCAAAGGATCATATGTGTTTTGCAGTGTGAAAACCAAGGATCCCAGCTATGTGCTGCACCATTTCTTTTTCCCTTCTATAGAAGTCTCCTATCCTTGTCTGCAAAACTTAATAGTATAGGACATGTTCTATTTTTTGTGGGACTGCAGCATGGACATATGGATGTGGACTGCACACTGTGTTCTATGAGCAATTTTTGTGGCCTCGTTCCGCATCCGTAACAAAAATACAGTTGTGTGAATGAGGCCTTGAACTGTTGGGCTGTGAGCACTCATCGATATACAGTAGGCTATCACAGGGGGAGTGTGGCTGTCAGTCACAACTTCTCTGCCTATGGGATCACCAGGTCATGCTAACGTAGTTGATTTTGGCTATAGTCATGGGGACATTGTACTTCCCCTCCGAGGACTTATGACAGCAATGGACAAGACCCTGATATATGAAAACTTCTAAACTTCCTAACAAATATTTGCAAATTGGACTTAACGAGTACTGAACCATCATATCCTTTGATGAACTTGGGCCTATGTACTGTACATCTGTCAATGTTTTATTCAGAAATCCTTGAAAGCATCTCCACTTAAAATAAATGTCACATTTTGACAGTCCCTTTTAAACTCCGTCAATACTGCATTCAGCATCTCGATTGATTTATGCGCTGTGTATAATAGCTGACATTTTCACACAATTACGGATTGGCTAATGCTATCTGACATTTACCAGATGTACAATACCAAGATATTTGGTCTTAGAATCATTTCTCAGACTAGACCTAAAAGTCTGTCAATTTTTTTTTTTTTAAAGAAAAAAATAGTTTCATTAGTCGCATCAACTCCTTTATATGATTCAGCATCTTTTTGTGCATACATGTTTATATTATTATCCTACCTAATAACTAAAGGTGATCTAATCCATTCTACGTGAATCAAATTTGTTACAAATTAGCCAAACAATTCTAATTTAAAGGTGCAGGGGTTTTATATCGATAATATATCCTGAGGTTAGATCATCCATATCTGATCAGCGGGGGGCCATCAACAGGACTCTCGCTGATCAGCTGTTTGAAGAGGAGGTGACGCTTCATGTGAGCACTGCTTCCTCTTCATTACTCTGCCCGTCTTCAAGTGAATGGAGCGAGTACTTGAAATTACACTCACTTCTGAGACGGTGGGCAGTGTAATGAAGAGAAAGCAGTGGCATCCAGGAATTAAGAAAATGAAAATACTTAAATATTACTTCATTATAAATATATTCCTAAATAGCTGTCATTAGTTATAATGGTTCATTTTGTCTAGGGAGCAATCATTAGAAGAAACAAAATGGCTGCCATCCTATTAGTTCACATAAAACCTGTCCTAATCACACGGCTCTGTGATTAGGACATGTTTTGTGTGTACAAATAGGACGGCAGCCATTTTGTTTCCCCTGATGATTGCTCCCTAGACAAAATGAGACATTATAACTAATCAAAGGTATTTGGGAATATATTTACAATAAAGTAATATTTGCATATTTTCATTTTCTTAATTCCCGGAGAACCCCTTTAAAGAGTTGATCAGTGGGGGTGCTGGGTGTTGGAGCCCTGCCAATTAGATATTGATAACCTATCCTGAGGATAGGTCATCAATATAAACCCTCACACAACCCCGTTAAGCAAATTGTTCAAAATAGTGGCCACCACTGAACCAAATGTGTGACCACAAGTATGAGATATAGCATTAGTGATGGTCATGACTACCTCTTTTGGGATTTAATTACTTGTGAAATGATGTTGAATGTTTGATATTCTTCACTCCTTGCCATCTGAAATATGTGGGATACATGATTAGAAAACTCTCATCTCAGAACATATGGCAGGCAGTGTCAATCCTAATTACCTTAACAAATCTGGAGCTGTGAAACATTTTGCTTCACACCAAGAAGGAGATTTGACAACATATAGTTTCTGTGGTGTACAAAGAGTGAGGAGACCCCCTAGGGAAGGTGAACGACGTAAAAGCCTACTACGTACAAAGGTATTTTGGATGATGCAATTTCACACAAGATCCCGGACAGATCTTAAAGAAAAACTCCACAAAAATTTTTATTCCATGTCCTGCTAGAAATGTACATAATGTAATCTGTAGTGAATGTCACTTTCTTACTAGTGGCTGTGTTTTTAAGTTATATCTCCCTGATGTTTCTCATCTGTGTCATGTGACTAGGAATCAGACCCACCAACTCACACAGCATCTTATGTGTGGACAGGAAGTCTATTTCTCTATGCATTCTTATGGGAGCCTTACTTTCAGTCTCATAGGAATGAATAGAGAAGTGACTGGCTTCCTGTCCTGGGTCAGTTGGAGGTCAGGGAGTTGGTCACATGACTCAGCTACAATAAAAAGAGAGGGGATAACTCATAAATAGAGTCCCTGATGAGAAGATTGCATTCACTACAGATTACATCATGCAACTTTCTAACAGGTCAGAGAATAAAAAATTTTGTGGGTTTGTTGTATCAGTATTTTATCTATCCTCTGGTGTACTATATAAATAATTATATTTATTCCCGTAAAGTGTGCAACATTTTATCAGTTGTACGTGTGGTCTGAGTCCACAGTTACATTGCTACATTTTTCCAGTTTAGTTTGTTTTTGGATAGAGATGAACAAACCAGTTGAGACTTGTTTTGGTTCGGAAAAAGTTTAGTTTGGACCTGAATCGGTTCGGGCCAAACCAAGGTTGCTCCAATTGCCCTGAAAATTGGTATATAACCCTCTCTAGCCTCCTAGGACTATTTTTTATGATTTTTCCCTCCTACATTTCCCCCTACCCAAGCTCTGGTATGCAATGACAGCAATAGTAAATGATATCTGAGTGACTCTGACATACATAGCTATGGTTAAACGCACATTTGACAGCGTTAACATACAACATGTTTAAAAAGACACTGTCTCATGCTTTTTCATATTCCAAAGCTTCCAAAAATTGTCCCTGATTGAGGGCAGATAATGTTTAAACACACACGGTGTATTGGGATTTAAAAAAAAAAAAAACAGTAACTTGGGAGAACGTGATGGTTGGCAAGTGGCATTAGTGGCATGATGCAGGCCGCAGCATGCATCAGCCATACAGAACATGATGATAGGCAGGCAGAGAGCAAGAGTGGCAAGATGGGGCACTGGAAGCAAGGAGAGGTTTATTGTATCACATTCAACCATCCAGGACTGTGAGAAAATGTCTGCATTGATGTAGTAATTATGTATATTTATGCTGCACCTTAAACTAATTTAAGAAAAGTAATTTAAGAAAATTTTAAAATTTTAACCGTGTGGAAAGTGATGATTCTGGCATTAGTGCCATGATGTAGTCCCTAGCTTTGCCTGAACATTGAAAAACTGGTGGAACTGATGCAGTGATCAAGTACGTTTATGCTGCTCCTTAAAGTTTAACTGACATTTCACTACCAAAAATGAAATTCCTAACATATGTGATGCTGAAGGGAAGGTATTCATGAAGCTGTATTTTTCAGTTCATTTTACCTTTCTGATGTCTGTATTCAGCCCTTAGCAACCCTGTTTCCATGTGCCTCTATTTCAGCATCTTTCTAAAATGGCCTCTGCTGCACCTCCTGTGGTGATCTTTGCCCTGTCCTTGAGGCTATCCTGTATTTCCCTCACTTCCCATAAGCCTCACATGAACTAGCAGGACCAATCAGAATGCAGACATCCGCCCCCACTACCCCAGGGCAGTGTGTATCCTCTGACATACAGCTAACCAGAGACAGGCAAGACCAATCAGAATGCAGATAACCTCCCCCACTACCCCAGAGCAGTGTGTATATCCTCTCACATACAGCTAACCAGAGAGAAGCCCTACAATTACATGAAATCAGTAAGCATTTGTTTTAGCCTCTTAATAGCCACATTAAATGGTTGTTAGGAGCCATTTTGGGGTATATGTATGTTACGATACTGGTAGACATGGCTGGAATCCGGTGGCAAAATGGAATAAGCTAGGTGCAGTTATGAACTGTAGAGTAGGAGTCCATAGAGCGGCTTGAAGTGTAGATCGCAAGGATAATTCAGCGAAGAGTAGAAACAGTCTGGGAAAGACGGTTCAGAGGAGCAGGAGACTGGTACAAGTCACAATACTCGAGCAATGATTGAATTGCCTCAAGGGTATAAGTAGGAAAACAGGAAACAGGAAACAAGATGGCTTCCAATTAGCACACATTGGCCATCTTTGTTAAGGGCAAATCCTAGGACAAACACAGCAGCCTCCAGTGGTGAGGAGTGGAAATGCAAGTGGTAAATTAGAAAAATACATCAAATTCTGACAATATAGTGTATTAAATGTATTAAAACTTTTATACATTACAGGGAAAGATTAAAAAAACTGCAATTTTTACATTATTTTGTGGAATGTTTTTATGGTGTTCACTGCGTGGTAAAAATAATGTTATTTTATTATGTGGGTCACTATATTGATGATACTGTCACATACATTTCCATATTTTTTTCTCAACTTCTGCAGCTGCTCCCTCATTTTCCTCCAAACTGACAGGGAGAGAGGGGGGAAGCTCTTTTAGCTGCTCATATCTCTGATTTGGTACCAGCTAGAGATATGGGCTTTGTATTGTTTGAATTGTTGTTTGTCTGAAAGCTTGGAATGTATATTCCAAGCTTTCAGACAATACCAGAATGACAGCAATATGTTGAGTACAGGGGAAGATATCACTAATAGAAATCAGGATGCTGTGAATAAAGTTGAAAGTAAAAGTAAAAGCAGATTTTACCCGCGATTATTCCCTACTCAATTTCTAACAGTTATTTCTCCTCTGTTGCTTGGATATTAGCTGTCATTCTCATATGAAAGCCTGGAATGTCAACTTTCAAACAAGACCAACTGAATGTTTCTAGCTGCTACCATTCAGGAGATATCACCATCTAAAGCAGCACTCCCCCTCCACTTTTGGCCCATGCCCAGGCACTCAAGGCTGTGCTCCTTCTCCCAGTGCTCTCCCTGTTATTTTCAGGTAATGTTTTTACTGGCATTAAAGTGTTGTACATTGAATTTTGTATTGAAAGAAATTGTAGTTTTTCATCAAATAGGTGGAAAGTCAATATGTCAACTGTTCACTTTCCACCTATTTGATGAAAAACTCTCTTAATACAAAATTCAATACACAACATTGTCATGCCAGCAAAAACATTCATAGCATGTAGTTCATATATTACCCAATGGATGACCATGTAGACACATATAGCATAAAGAAGTACCAACAGACTCATGAAATCATGTTTTTTTTAATATATAAATTCTCTTTTTATTTAAGGAAAAGCAACAAATAAAGTTACAATAAATCCAGCAAATAATCGGGATTGATACATGAAGCACCGAGATAGCTGTAAATGACATAAAGCTCTACACTGATAATGCAAGTAAAACATAACAATCTTGGGCTTGGCTGCCCCATTCATCAGGCATTGAAGAGCTCATATCACAAAATGAAAATGAAAAATGAAATGAAAAAATGTCAACAATTAGCATTCGTTATTGGCTGGATACATGAGATTTATGTCCAAAACAAGGGAAGAAAGAACCGTGAAAATCATGGGTTTTTTTAACCCTTTCACCCCCGGAGGTTTTTTCGGTTATGCATTTTCGTTTTGCGCTCCTTCCCTCAAACAGCCAAAACTGTTTTATTTTTCTGTTCACATAGCTGTATGAGGTCTTGTTTTTTGCGGGACTAGTTGTACTTTCCAACGCCACCATTTAATATTGCATATGGTGTAGTGGGAAGCAGGAAAAAAATTCCAAATCGGGTGAAATTGCAAAAAAAACCCTATTCCGCTACAGTTCTACGGGTTTCTTATTTACAGCGTTCGATATTCATTAAAACTGACCAGTTACTTTCATTCTACTGGTCAGTACGAATCCGGCGATACCTAATATGTATAGTTTTTCCAGCGTTTAGATGGTGATAAAATAATTATAAAGTTGGCCTTTTTTTTTCCTTGTCATATCTTGACCCCTATAACTTTTTGGTATTTATGTGTATGGAGCTGTATGGGGGTTCATTTTTTGCGGGGCGATCTGAAGTTTTTATTGATACCATTCTGGGGTGTGTATGACTTTTTGATCACTTTTTATTTTTACATTTTTTTAAAAGCGACAAAAAACAGCGAATCGCCATTTGGACGCTTTTTTCCGCCACACAATTTGCCGTATTGGAATTTTTTTTATATTTTAAAAGTACGGGCATTTTCGGTCATGGTGATACCCATGATGTCTATATTTATTGTTATTTAGGTATTTATTTTTTCATTATACGGAAAGGGGGGTGATTTGAACTTTTTCTTTTTCTTTTTTATATTTTTTATTTTTTATATATTTTTTAACTTTTTTTTATTTTTTTGTAATTATTTTAAAGCTCAAATATGAGCTGATATATTGTGTTTTTTCTTTATGAGCAATCAGGGATTTACTAGATGGAGTTAAATCCCAAAATTGCTCATTTCTTATCCTGGCCTGCCAGAATAAGAATTGCAGTTTGAAAACTGTAATCCTCACCAGCGAGGATTACAGTTTTCATATGGTGTACAGACACCCAGATTGGCCACTTGGGGCGTCTGTACACCACCTGGAAGCGTAGGCTTCCGGGTTCAAACGCATCCTGATGCCGTGATCACGGCATCAGAAGGCCCAGGAAGACGCCGCACTTGCCGGCCATGACGCCCGCCGCACCTGCGAGCGGGCGTCATGTCCCCGCACCGCACCAGCACCGTACATGTACGGCGCTGGTCGGGAAGGGGTTAATCTCTTGCCACTCACCTGTCAAATGTCGTGCCAAGAGGAAAGGTAAGGAAGGACACGTCTGTTTTTGTTTTATATATTTTAACCCTTAGAGTACCAGCGCAGTACATGTACGGCGCTGGGGCGACGCGGACACATGGCGCCCGCTCGCGTCATGGCCGGTAAGTCTCTGCTGTTTCTAACAGCAGAGACTTGCGGGTACTTACCGCCATCGGCAGAGTCTTCGTAGGCTTTTAGATGCCGTGATCACACGTCACGTCACAAGTCATGTTCAGACACCCCGTGTGGCCAATCGGGGTGTCTGCCTCGCTGATGAGGTTTATAGCTTTCAAAGTGCAATTCTTATTCTGGCCACTAGATGGCAGGCCAGGATAAGAAATGAGCAAATTCGGTCATTAAGTCAAAAATAAAAGACCCTCATTGCTCATAAAGAAAAAATTAAAAAAAACACAATCTATTTGCTCATATTTGAGCTTTAAAATAATCACAAAAATTTAAAAAAAAATGTTAAAAAATACATAAAAAATAAAAAAATATATAAAAGTTCAAATCACCCCCCTTTCCGTATAATTAAAAAATAAATACCTAAATAACAATAAATATAGACATCATGGGTATCACCGTGACCAAAAACGCCCGTATTTTTAAAATATAAAAAAAAAATTCCAATACGGCGAATTGTGTGGCGGAAAAAAGTGTCCAAATGGCGATTCGCTGTTTTTTGTCGCTTTTTTTTCTAAAAAAAATTAAATAAAAAGTGATCAAAAAGTCTTGCACACCCCAGAATGGTATCAATAAAAACTTCAGATCGCCCCGCAAAAAATGAGCCCCCATACAGCTCCGTACACATAAATACCAAAAAGTTATAGGGGTCAAGATATGACAAAAAAAAGGGCAACTTTCTAATTATTTTATCACTATCAAAACGCAGGAAAAACTATACATATTAGGTATCGCCGGATTTGTACTGACCAGTAGAATGAAAGTAACTGGTCAGTTTTAATGAACATCGAACGTTGTAAATAATAAACCCGTAGAACTGTAGCGGAATAGCGGATTTTTTGCAATTTCACCCGATTTGGAATTTTTTTCCCGCTTCCCACTACACCATACGCAACATTAAATGGTGGCGTTGGAAATTACAACTTGTCCCGCAAAAAACAAGCCCTCATACAGCTATGTGAACAATAACCACCAAACAAGTCCGGGGAAAGTAATATAAGCTGATAATAAATGAGAGAGCCTATAGTTCGAATTTAAATACACCGAAAATGCATATGTGCAGGAAAACACACATGTATAAAAAATAGGCTCTCACAGAGGTATATAAAAATATCAATCTTTATTAAATATAACATTCAGCAAAATATGCTAAGGATTTAGTCCCTTGGAAGAAGCCTTTTTGGCGAAACGGCGTCGGACGGAGGCCGTGGTGGCGACTGCCAGACCTAACGGAGGTATTTTTTGGCTGTATTACATGTTTTCCTCACTCACCACCTCATCTACTTATTTAAACTGTCTGCTAATTTTTGTAGGACAGAGACTGGTATATACTTTCATACTTGATTATTATTCTAGCCGATATCTCTGTTTGTCATCCAGGCACCTGCCACCACGTCCTCCATTTGTTTTTTAATGCCTTTTTTTCACACTTGTTGGCTTTCACCACTTCGTGGTTTCTATAATATTGTGTCATATTTTGCTGAATGTTAATAAAGATTAATATTTTTATATACCTCTGTGAGAGCCTATTTTTTATACATGTGTGTTTTCCTGCACATATGCTTTTTCGGTGTATTTAGCTATGTGAACAGAAAAATAAAACAGTTATGGCTGTTTGAAGGCAGGGAGCAGAAAACGAAAACGCAACGCCGAAAAAACCTCCGGGACTGAAATGGTTAAAGTTTAGTAGATTTTGCTAAACCATCTGCATTTCCAAAGTTGTTCCAAAGCTAAAATAGAAAATGTTCTTTGGTTAATAAGTTCTTGTTGCTCTGGCAAGTCTAAAATATATAGCTGTAACCTCCAAAAACAGATAGCAAAACCCGTGATAGCTTTACAACAGCTATTACAATTTTCTGCATACCAGGGCAAAATCTCTAACAGTGCTTATGTATTATGTCACACATCCTAACATAACACTACTATCATTTACACTCTTCATCACATAACATAGTCATAAACTTTAGTGCTCCATTATCTCCCGTGACCAAAGCAACAGAAGCCAGTGATTCAGGTATAGGCAATAATGCCCTTCACATCTCCATTAGCATGTAAATCAATGGATCAGTAGCAAACAGAAGAAATAAATATAGAATATTAGAATAAAATGTAAACAGATGTACGATGGAAAGAGAGTGTCATTATCTATAAAAACTGAGCTGAGAATAAATATAATGTATATAGAGCGCTTGGTTTATAAAAGACAAGATATTTAGAAGTAGTCATGGTAATAAAACATTTTACTGTACCTAGCAAGATCCTTAGTGACTACAAGAGAATTGTTCTGTATTAGGGTCAAATATTTTAAAAGCATAAACATTTTTATATATTGAGAATATAAGAAAAAGCAATTATCCGAGGTAATTGTTCGAGACGAGTGAATTTCATAAAATTCCAGCCATTCCATTCAATTTGGATCCGAATAAATTTGTCCCGAATTCAAAGAATGCCTGGAAAAATCTTTCTCCCTCTCATTTTCCTAATTTGAATCATATAAATTTCAGGTTCCCTAAGATCAGGCATTATTGAAATATTTTGAGTTGATTTTACAAATTTTCGAATCTATTGATTAGTTGATCTATCTGTCTGCCAGGATAGCCCTCCTGCTGCTGTGAAGGCAAGTATCTTTGTTAAGCCTGATATTATATAACTGGAAGTGGTCTCCAGAATATCATATTAAGTGCTGGAAGAGTATCCAGAATTATATGCAGGTTATAGAGATGGAGGTGTCTTCTGAACAATCTGCTGACTAGTGTTGAGCGAGCACCTCCGTGCTTTATGCTCGGGTGCTCGAGTGCTCAGCCAAGCACCCGAGCATAATGTTAGTCAATGGGACTAAACCAGGCACCCTTCGCTCGGAAGAGGGGAGGGTGTCTGGTTAATAGAAAAAGGTCAAAAAGGCAACTTTTCCTCTTTTACTCCTTTCACTCGTAAAAGTATGCTAATTAACTGAATTTGTACGCATTAGCGCACAATGCGTAGCATTAGCATACAAATTCATATGCATTAGCGTACAATGCGTAGCATTATCATATAAATTCATACACATTAGCATACAATGCGTAGTATTAGCGCACAAATCAACATTACAGTGAATGCCAGTACTTTCCCGCATGTTTATTCGCTGCATAGCAGCGAACAAACGGCCGGGAAAGAGACTTGAGCATTGCGCTTGAGTACACTTGGTGTTCGACCAAACACCGAGCGGACCCGAGCGTAGGCATGCTCGGCCGAACAGCGAGTTCGGCCAAGCATGCTTGCTCAACACTACTGCTGACATGTCTGATCTGGAAGTTATAAGATCCTAGTCGGTCGGCACTACGGTCCTTTCGGCGTTCGGTGCACGTGTCCGGGAGATGGCGCCCACATATAACAACGGTAGAGAAGTGGACTGGCACTCATAATTGTATATTCTTTGCTTGCTTTATTGGTCACAAACTGTGACGCGTTTCAGCACTAAACGTGCTTTCATCAGACTGTCTGATGAAAGCACGTTTAGTGCTGAAACGCGTCACAGTTTGTGACCAATAAAGCAAGCAAAGAATATACAATTACGAGTGCTGGTCCTCTTCTCTACCGTTGATCTGGAAGTTATGTCCGGAGTTGTATGCAGGTTATAGAGATGGAGGTGTGCTCCAGAAATTAACTGCATGACATGACTGATCTGGAAGTAGTGTCCAACTTATAGGCAGGTGATATAGATAGAGGTTAGCTCCAGAAATTAACTGCATTCATGACTGATCTGAAAGTGGTTTTCAGAATTTATTTTCCCCATCGGCTGTTCCATGGGATGACTGAGCTGAGATTTAACCTGGAGTGTCCTGGTGAGTTTCTCATGCAGCAGGGGTTCCCTGCAAACTATTAATGTATATTCAGGGTGTGTCCCTGTGAGAAGTGTTGGTTTGGCCATTACAAGCGCTGTTATTACCTTCAGGCTGCAGCAGTGTCTCCATCTCAGGAGCCAATTTGGAGTAGTCATATACAGGTTCAGCTAAGCTAAACCTGATGGGTAACATGTTTAGTAAATGGCAGAAGGGCTCAATATTATGAGAACTCTGTGCCATGTGTTATCAGTGTCATTTTTAGCTCTGCTACATCTGTGGCTCTGCACAATGTGAGTTCTTACTGCAGCAGCGGAATCACAGCAGCTTTAAGGATCCTGCGTCCTGGAGCGGAGCTTGTATGTATGTGTGAGCGAAATATATGTGTTACAATTACAGTACAATCCCATAAATCTAATGTTAGTATATGCACCAACTGTGGACAATGCCAACTGTGGACAATGCCGGAAATGTCTGCACTTTTGCCTCCCACCTGAAGGTCTCCAGTGCAGACATGGTGCAGAGGTTGTGGAATGGTTTACTTCTCAGTGGTCAGAAACTTTCACTCAGATGCTTTCTGCTCATATATCTATAAGTCCTCGCTTATCTATAACTCCTTTCACCTTATCTCATCTGGATGTGGACTCTGTGACCAGGAGGATTCTGAGGATCTTTTTTTCATTATGGCGCACATTCATTATGCTTCATTATTTAAAGCTGTGCTAGCTCACCTTGAGATGTTTGCACCTAGAGGAGATAAGCCCAAAAACAAAACAAAAAAAAAAAAACCTCTAGGATATTTCCTGATGATCCTATATTAAAGGGATGTATGGCAGGAATGGTGCCCCAGCCGGGCAGGTACATTATGTGGGAGCTAGATGTCAGCCGTGTTACAGATCCGGCAGTCTCAGCTCAGTGGGATAACCCCCCTAAGCTAATACCCCAGGGGCCCATCTGGCTGGGAAAACTTTTTTCTGGCAGTCAGTTATTCCCTTCTGGAAACTTCTAGTTTGGAAAATCGTGTCCTGCTGAAACATGGTAATTCCTTGTTTATGGTGGAGTGCAAAGCATCTTTGGCTTCAGTTTCCTAGTGACATAGAGATTGCTTCACCAATAAATCTCACTTAGTCAGTAAGATTGGGGGTCCATTCACAGAACTATATCTGATTTTTGTGGACCTCAAGTTGCGGATCCGTAGGACACGGAGGTCCCCATGTGCATTCTGCATTGCAGTTCAGAACATCCTGCCCTATGATGATAGTGCCCAATTTTGTCCGCAATATGGGAAAGAGTGGGACAATTCCCTTTTCCTGTGGAATGATGTGCGGAGGCGGATGGCACATGTGTGCTGTTTGTGTCTCTCAGTCCCATTTATAAATGGGTCCGCATTAGATCTGCAAATTGCGGGACGTGTCGAGAAAAAAAAAAAAAAATACTTTTTTGTGAATGGGCCTGAATGTGCCTCCTACTTCATGTCGTCCCCATAGACACTATGTGCAGATGGACATTCTGTTAGCGCCATTTGTTCCTCACCAGATTAATTCTATTTAGAATCAACCTTTGTTACAGAGGGGGTCTCCTTTCCACTATACTCCTCTAGGTTTAGTTTCATTCTTTTAATTTCATTCCATAAGATCACCTAAGAGGGGCTCTAATGGACGGATTGAGAGTATTTCTAAGTTCAGGCTCTCCAAGCACTAGAAAGTAGAATTGGAACAGGGAAACATCAAATTTAGTACTCCAGGCCTCCAGTGGGAGCAAGTTTACAAAACCTTTTCTTAAATTGTGCAAGGATTACGTCAGACTCCTGGATAGAATCTTGTACCCAGGTTACTCCCTCAGGTTAAAAAATTTCCCCCCAAGGCAAATAAGTCAACCCTTCACAAAGCCTCATATGGTGGTTGTCTCAGGACATAACAGGAACATCTTGACCTCTTTCCCAGGAAATGTCTGGGTCTTTTCAGGAGTGTCTGCACTGCCAAAGCCACAGGTAAGATGGAGGTTAGATCTGACCTGTCTAGTCAAATACCTTCTTGGAAAAAATTAATGATGTGAATTGCTGTTTTGTTATCAATATGCACCAACAGGATGATTTTATGCCAAGATCTCATATACACTTATATGATCATTACTGCCAACCCCTCGCAGGTTCTCAGGCCCATCACTCACCAGAATTTCTCATCTTTAATTCACTGGCCTTTGGTTTATCATCATCGCCTGGTGTTCTTACTAAGTTGTGGCACTAAATCAGCCCTTAGCTTCCAGGTAGACTCTAGAACTGGTTGCTTTAGCTCTCACAGGAACGGATTCAGCAATCAAGGTGAATGTGAGATCTAAGGTCCCATCACCAAGTGCCAGTGGAGTAACTAGGAATAACTGGGCCCCACAGCAAATATTTGAATAGGGCTCCCCCAGCATCCTCTGTGCAAGCCCCGCCCCTACTCCTGTGTAACCGCCACTCCTGTCACTAGTCAAGATTGCTATCAGATTGGGACAGGCATCCACTCTGTCTACAAATGTATACTTTCCTGATCTCTTCGATAGAAGCTCTGGGCATTATTCTACATTGCAAACCAGCTTTGTTTCAGGAAGAAACCAATGTTGTTCAAGCCTGGTTCATCTTGTGGTGATCAAGCCAGAAACTTGGGAAATCCTGTCTTGATGGCTTCGTCCGAAGAATACTGAACAAAGTAGATTTTCTGGCTGTTCCAATAACTCTGGTCAGGAAGTACAATTCCACATTCTTTGAGTTCAGGGGGGGTGGTCTCCTCATGAGTTGTATTTGTATCCAGTATCCGAGACCTGGGAGCAATATATCTAGATCTCATTAGCGCTGGCTCAAGAATCAGCCAGTGGTGTAGCAAATAAGTAATATCTCCACCATGTCCTATATCAACAATTGGCACAGGACTCTCTCTGATCCACGGTACAGTCAATGCAGTCAAATTATGACTTGGGCAGTGGAATGTCAATCCATAGACAGCCACCCACATTCAAGGTATTCTGAATGTTCAGGCGGATCTGTTAAGTAGGTCACGGTTGAAGTCTCAACGACTGTATCTTCATTGTGTGCAGAGGGGGTTCCCCATTTAGAGGCAATGGGGACAGTCTCCAATACTAAGCTCAATAATTTCTGCTCCCTGAATCAGGTGAATCCACCAGAAAGAATAGATGGCCTGTCTTACAGTTCAGAGGGAATTTTCATTCAAATTTTCCTCCATTTCCCTAATATCCTGAGTGCTTAGGAAAATGAGATGAGAGTCTTGGCCATAGCCATAGTGCTCATCTGGCCTGGAGGGCATGATCCTTCGCTGGTTACAATTTGCCAGAGGAAATAATTGAACATTCAGTCCAGTCTCGTTCTAGCAGGCCTACAGCATCCACACCAGAGATGTCTCAGTTCACAGCCTGGAATCTGTTGGTTCAGGACTGATGTGGTGGTGGAAATTGCAGAATCAGGACCTGTCTGAAGTTTTTCCTTTCCAGTTTAGGTTGCATTTCATGGCTTCCACTGTTTCCATAGATGCCTTTGTGCATTCATGCATTTTTTAAGCTTTCTTTATTCAATTTAAATTAATTGTTAAGCCTCCTATTCCAGCCTGGGATCGGGGTGCTCGTCAAGACCCTGGTTAAGCCTTTTACAGAAGCACCACTAAGGTTTGTATCTTGGAAGGCTATTTCTGTTGGCAATTTCATCATCCAAGAAGGTGTCAGACTTTGCATGGGCCATATCTGAAAGTACATCAAGAAGACTCTCTCTTAAGGTTGATGCCCTATATCCTACTAAAGTTCTCATCTGACACAAATGTAAGTTAAGAAATTCATCTTTCAGAATCCTGAATCAGCTGAACAAGACAAGCTTCATCTACTGGTCATTGGAGAACCAGGGTTCTTAAGGTCCACTGACCAGCTGTTTATAGAGAAGTATAAAAGTCAGCAAGCCTACACTGCTTGGATTAAGAATACTGCTTCTAGATTTCAAGTACTCCAGTTACCAGGTGGAGATACAACACACTCAACTCTGTCCACTTAGTCGCTTGCAGAGAGGGGAAAAAAAATTGCATTGGATCAAATGTGAAGACCCTCTACATGGTTCTCTCCATGTATCATTACAAAACAATATAAGTTTATTTATCTGGTACTTGAGATTCAGCCGTTGACAGACAAGTGATTATTAAGGCTATAATTTGGACCCCCCTTGTTTAATACTGCTTTACAAATCCCATTGTGTTGTGTTGCCTGAAGGATGATAAGGAAAGTAAAATTTGCTTACCGAATTTTTTATTACCTTGAGTCCAAAGGCAGCACAAGTATCCCTCCCTGAAAGACATTGCTTGGTAAAAAACACATCTACCTAGCGGGTGTGCACTCCTTTATAGGGGATTAATTAGTCTAATTACTAATCATTTTCTTCTGTCCTAGACGGGAGGAGTAAGATATTAACCCATTGTGTTGTGCTGCCTTTGGACTCAAGGAAAGAAAAATTTTGGTAAGCAAATTTTTGATTGTTTATCTCTATCTAGCTACGTATATACTGTATGTATTTTTGAATTATGTTTCACACACAACCATTGGACTGTGGCTCACTGCTTGTCCTTCCTTGGACCACTTTTGGTAGCTACTAACCACTGCGTACCGTGAACACCAGACAGGACCTGCCTTTTTGGAGATGCATTGACCCAGTCATCTAGCCATCACAATTTGAAACTTGTCAAAGTCACAACCAGCAGATCAACTTCAAATTCTGACTGTCTACTTTCTGTCTAATATATCCCACCTTTTAACAGGTGCCATTGTCATGAGACAAAATATGTTATTCCCTTTACCTGCCAATGTTTTTTATTTTACAGCTGATCAGTGTACAGAGACTGACTGGTAAAGATATCTTAAAACTTCTACCTGTCTTTTCCCAGCTGGGAATCTCTTTCGCATGATAAATTCCAAGACTTGCGGTCTCTGTGGCACACGTGGCATGGCCAACACTCTCTATCTTCAGTGTCCTAGTTGAGCTTCCTTGCTTCCCACTTAGAGGGGTAATTCGTACATCTTTTTTTTTTACCTTTTACTTTTCACTTTTTCACTTTTTCTTTAACATAGAATACTCGAGGCATAGATTTACATTGTCGCGTTGTTACCCATGACCCTGTTAACTTTTTTTTATCTTATATTAGGGATGAGCGAACTTTTGAAAAGTTCGGTTCGGTTCGCTTCGGCGAACTTTCTTGAAGTTCGGATTCGTACGAACCGAACCTAAAACGAACCTTATACGAACGAATATACGCATATTTGAGAATCTACACTAATACGTACGCTAATGCGAACATTCCCGCACAAATAACGAACATACAGTCTAGCGTTGTCAAAGGTACGCTACTTAACTAAATGAATATGTACGCATTAGCGTACGCATACACTGTGTCTGCGAACATTCCTCTTGCATTTCACAGAAAAACAGGATACAAGGGATTTTATGTGTAATAATCCCTTGTATCCTGGTCTATTCTGTGAAAACGGTACAGTTTTGATGTGCCGTTTTTATTTTAACCAGATTCGTCTTAAAAGTTCTTAAACGAATCTGGTTCGTTACGGTTCTGTTCTGTTGTTTAAATAAGTTATTATTTTCGTTCGTCCGAACGTTCGTTCGGACGAGCGAACAGAACCGTAACGAACCAGATTATTAATAACCCATCTCGGCCATTCTCCTCCCAAAAGGGTGGTTTGACACGAGGGTCACACCAGGATACAAGGGATTGTAGGAGTAATAAATAATCCCTTGTATCCTGGTCTATTCTGTGGAAAAAGTAAACTTTATTTATGAACCTGATTCATACGAACTTGACGAAAGTTCGGTTCGGGGACGAACCGAACGTTCGGTAAAGTTCGTAACGAATCTGGTTCGTTACGGTTCGGTTCGCTCATCCCTATCTTATATGTTTCCAGATGGACTGTACATGCTATTATATATAAATAAATAAAAATTTAATAAAAGATTAAAAACAAAAAAAACATCTATCTTCTAAACTTGTCTCTGACAATTAACCATTTATGTCAGATTTTGGAACAAATTCTGGTCTGCATTTCTCCATCATCTTTTGTAAGTTATTATTGACATCAAATTTAATTTGCAATTTTAGTGATACAGGAATTGGATGAACTTACTTTAATCCATATGGTCCCAGCACCAACAGGGGGTTTTCCAGTCTCCTCATTTTGATGAGCTATCCTTAGGATAGGCCATCAGTATTTGATCGGTGAGGGTCCAATACGTCACCAACATGCCGACCAGTTGTTCTGTAATAGCTCCAGGCTCAAAAGTCAGTGATGGAACTACAGCTCCATCTATTGTGTGTAGTGATGAGTGAAGTTTACACCAATTTGATTTGGCTGCTTCACCAAATTTCACAAAGAAAGTCACTTTGTGACGAATTACTACAAAGCGCTTTTCTTTGTAACAGGTGCAATGATCACCTGATCACGGTAGCTCAGATTAAAATAAAAGCTTTCAGGCGTCGGTCTCCAACATTTTCTGGTCGTGTCCAATTATTGAACCATTCTGGAGGAAGGTTATACAATTTGTACAGACAGTTCTAGAGACTACTATACCTAGAGATCCATTGATTCTACTTTTAAATGTGGTCCCACAACAATTAAGGGGATGCCAGGCTGTTCCTTCATATTTTAACCGCTGCTAAATGTTTAATTGCCCTTTATTGGAAATGTGTTACTCCACCCTCTGGACCGGACCTCTATGCCCGGATACAAGAGACTAGATCTTTGGAGTATTCAACAGCCCTGCAGCGGAGAAATACAGCCAAATTTCTAAAGTGTTGGCAACCATGGAACACTCAGAAATCTCTGCTTGTTCTATAAATATGGAGAGACACTGTTTTTTATTTTCATATTTTTCTTTATTGCTTGTACATATACTGATGATTATAATGGCTTACGTATGCCATATTGTTACATTCTTTACAATAACGTTTGTATATTGTTACTTGCTGAAAAAAATAATAAAATGTAAATGGGGAAAAAAATACTGGCTTTCAGGGGTTAAACCAGTCAAAAAATAATACTCACCTTATCCATTTGAGCACATGGCCATCTTGATTGACGATTCCACGCAAATCTTGCATGGTGCATGAAGATGTCTTCGATTCACTTAACCCTAATTGCATGTAGTGGATGGAGCTGGTAACTTCTGTGCTGTTTCCATTGTGAATAGAAGCAATACTACAGTACCCAACTCTAACCACTACACACCATGGATGGAGCTTTACTTCCATTGCCGATTTCCAGTGCCAGAGGTGCTTACTGCACAAGAAATGATTGTTGGGCTGCCAGACCTATGCAGATTATATATTGATGGCCTATACTGAAGAACCAGAAAATAACTTTAATGTGTCCTACACAATGCCTTGCAATATTCATGGTGTAAGAGGTCATGAGGGTTTGTGATAGAAATATGAGATCCAAGTGTAGGATTATCTGGATCTCCAGCAGACTGTCATCCAGAAATGTTTCTACTCTTTTTATTCCCTCTTAGGCTTGTGTCACGTTAATGTTGTTATTTATGTAAAAATGTGATAAGTAGATAATGAGCCTGAAAAGGTCAACTACCTAAAATGGGGATAAAATGAGGATAAAACACTTAAATAGTTGGAAATTAACAACTTGTGAAATTACATACCTCATGAAAGCAATCAAGCATCCCTCATTTTAATTACTATTTTATAGCATCTGATAATGAATAGAAATATTATTTGAAATTTTAAAAAATCATTATATTTTGATGAAATGTGGATGTCACAATTTGGAATATAGAATTCACGTTTTTTGATAGACCCAGTGAGAAAGACCTTCTTTTAAAAGATTTTCTTTGTAAGAGATATTATGATGTAATTAATGGCACCGCAGCCTTGTTTTATGAACTAATAATCCAGATGCCTTGCCAGGATAAACGATTCCGTCCTTGGTTTTCTTTATGCACCTTGAAATGTGTAATTGATAATAAAACCATGCTGTTATTGCTTTAATAAAATATAGTTAGTGTCCACTGATCTAAAGAATGTTGGATTTGGACTCCATTCCACCTTGTTCTGAGGTCTATACAACATTTTTAAAAAGGAAAATACATACAATGCAACGGCACACTGCTAACCAGATAAAGCACAAAATGCCATAGAGATATGAAGTATTCTGGAGCTCATGCTATGCTTGTTTGGTAAATTAGAGATTCTTGGCAAATATATTTTGTACAAAATTATCTGAGCCCGTCCATCAAATCGTCAAGGTGATCTCTGTAGAACGGGAACCTAACACTATTTCCTACCTGTTATGTGCCGACCTTGGCTTCCGTATAATCAGGGGGTGTTTGGTTCCACATGCATGCTGGGTCCCTTCTGCCTTTTGCCATTTATAGTGCTTCAAAGGCCTCCACTAATACAGGGATGCAGGCACGAAGCATGCATGCCGAGTCCACTCGGCTTTATAGTTACACTAATTGAAATCAGCCTATGTGGACTCAGCATGCATGCTTGGTACCTGCATCCCTGTATTAGTGGAGCTGAAGATCCAAATAGGAGACAGGACAACCATATGGCCACTTGAAATATAGTCAACAAGACTTATTTTTCTTATACTGATTAACCCCTGAAAGGACCCAATTTTAATGTCCGATGCCTCGATCAGCCATGAATGCGGCCTCTGAGGGGTTTAATGATGGAGGGTGGCGTGGTCTCTAGGCTGACCTGCCGATGTCTCTTTGTTTGATGAAGTTGAAAACATGAATCATCAGACAAGGCAAGCCTTTGCCAATCAGTGGAGGTCCAATTTCAATACTGCTGGGAAAATGGAAGCCTTTTCTGTCGATTCAACTTAGCAGAGATACAGGGACCATCCATCTGCTGCAGAGCCCCATACTCATCAGGGTTCACTGAATTATTGTTTTAGACACATATTTGGTATCCTCCCTGGTACATTTTGACGGTGAGCTGCTCCACTGTAACCTGTTGTTCTGCCCTCACACACCTTCATAGTTGACGTTCACCTCCCACATCAATGGCAAGTGGTGATCTGCAGTTTCCACATGACTTATTTGCAATGGTACCAATTGTCCCCTCACGATACACTTTCACAACCACAGCACAAGAATAGTTCACAAACTGACAGTGTCAGTAATATTGCTACCCTTTAGCCCAAAAGTCAATAATCATACTTTTTTGCAACTCTGGGAAATCACCCCTTTTACCCATGACAGCAATGAGAGATATATGTGCAGACAGCCTATCACACACCTTATATACCTACCAAGCTAACTCCATGACCACCTTTATGAGCTACATGCTGCCAACGTGGAAAGTTGGAAGTTGTCAGAATAATGTGACCCAGCTGTGTATATGCTAAAGTTTTGTCTTTTTATTTTGGGGTACAAGCAAAAAAAAAAAAAAAAAAACACTCTCACCATTTTATTTCCCTTTTTACATGATTTTTCTCAGACTTACTATAAGTTTATATACCTGTACAAGATGTTAACACACATGCTGTATGAGATGTGTTATCTAAACTAAATGTATTAAGCAAACACCTTTAATTGCTTTTCAATGGCTTTTGTTTCAAGATAACTCAAATTTCTTAACTCATTGCTAGTGTTGAGCGAGCATGCTCGGCCGAACAGCGAGCTCGGTGTTCGGCCGAACACCGAGTGTACTCAAGCGCAATGCTCGAGTCTCTTCCCTGCACTGTAATATTGAGTTGTATGCTAATGCGTACAAATTCCAAGCGGGGGGGTTCCTGGTTTAGTCCCATTGACTAACATTATCTATTGCTCGGCCAGAGCACCCGAGCATACGAGCACAGAGGTGCTCGCTCAACACTACTCATTGCGTTAAGACTGATACATCCGATACATGTTTGTGATCGTTATAGGATATGTGGGGGGTAAACTAGTTTATGTGTTTTTGAAATAAAATAAAAAATTGTTTTAAAATAATAAGTTCTGTGTAATAGTTTTTTTTTTAAATTATGTGTTGCTCAATTTTATTTTTTACTATTTTAAAAGGTATTTTTATTTATTTATTTTTTAATATCAACATATGATCATGAACAAGATTGATTGCAGCACTGAGATCGTTGGCCGTTCAAGCAATCACCTTGTCAAAATAGTGCGTCAACTACTTGAGGCCCATGATATACTATTAAGATGTGGTGTAGGAAGGGTTGAAATCATGATTTCCTCCACAAATAGCTTTTAGTGCAGTAAGATGAGTGTTAGAGGTCAACAGGCAATTTGGTTGATGATGCAATAGATCAATAGTTATCACTTTTGAAATTTTACAAAAAAAAATGTACAGGTAAACATAGTAACATAGTTTATATGGCCGAAAAAAGACATCTGTCCATCCAGTTTGGCCTGTTAGTCCTGCAAATTGATCCAGAGGAAGGCAAAAAAAACCCGCGAGGTAGAAGCCAATTTTCCCCACTTTAGGGGAAAAGATTCCTTCCCGACTCCAATCAGCCAATCAGAATTACTCCCTGGATCAACAACCCCTCTCTAGTAACTATAACCTGTAATATTATTATCCTCCAGAAATACATCCAGGCCTCTCTTGAACTCTTTTAGTGAACTTACCATCACCACCTCCTCAGGCAGAGAGTTCCATAGATAGTGTGGAAGTATGGATAGTATGATAGTTTAACATAGTAAATAAATCAGAAATTCCACAGCTGTAATCAATGGAAGAGAAGAGAAGTAAATTGCATTGAATATGCATCTATTTGCATTTTTTTCTTCCTTGACTGTGCAGGAACAGTATGTGGGCTCCTTGCAGTCTAATAGCTGATTTATTTACTCTTGGTTACTATAAGAATATTTATGCTATATGCAGTATGCCAAGTTCTCTGTTATATTACAAATGAATGATTAAAGGCTCCAGAAACCTCATCAAATGGCCAACAAGACAGTGGCACCTGGACAGGAAATGAGCTAATATAAGATGGCCATTCAGATACTTGTTACAGCTCTCCTCTCTGATTCTTAAAGGGAAATTCTGAGCTGGAGATCCCATCTATGACATTTGTATGCCTTATGAGCATATGACTGCATATTGACAGCAGTTTGTAGTTAGCCCCTTGTCTGTAGAGCCCAAATGCAGATGCACAAAGTGCTCCAATGGAATATTTGCCCTTGCTTTAAGGAGTGGCTATCATTTTTGGGCAGGGGCGGATTGGAAACCTAAAGTGGCCCTGGAATAAAAAATACCTAAAAGTGGCCACATATTGTAGGAGGGTCTAAATTGACAAGAGACGGGGAAACAAAAGTAGGGCAGTCAGCAATACCATTGTGCAAAATACCTCATTGCTGCACAAAACATTACCCCATCAATAGCGGCCATTTTCTCTCCTTCTCTTCAAGTTATCTCTGATTAAGATATAGAGCATTGGGCTTAGAAGGTGAGATGCGGGACATAGTTGAATTCAGGAGGGCATATCGCTGGCCAGGTACTGTACATGAGTACCTGATTCTCACAGAGTTAATTACCACTGATAGGTTATTATGTACCCAGCCAGTGGCGGAGATGGAGGCTTGGGCAACCCCTTGGGCATCGGCCCACCGGGAAATTTCCCTGTATGATCTATGGCCAAACACCCCTGTTTTCGGGGGAAAAATGATATTTCAAATTAACATGGGAAAAAGTTTATTCACTGGGGTTTCAGGTTCCGATACTCTCACTGAGCACAAAAAGAAAGAGGCAGTATTAGTAATGTTTTGATTTTAAATGTGTAACTTGGTATCGCTATGCTTGGTTGCACATGCGCATGACAACCAGGTTCAGCACTAGCACATAAGAATGACTCATTGACGTCATGAGGTTGAAAGGCTTGAGGAAGCGTAACTACACAAAATGGCCGTCGCCGCTGATGGTGCATGTGTGGCGCTCTGTACCCCTTCCGCCATTGTATTTCGTCACTATTCTGATGTCCTCATGTGAGCTATCACCCACCGTGTGTGTCTCCAGTTTTGTGGATGCCCCGACACTGAGCAGTGCCATCTGGCACTTTTCTATATTTTGGTGAACAGATCTATAGAAAGCCCGCAGACTTTATATGGATCAGTACACCCCTCACTCACAGAAGTCTACTAACTTTTCATGGATCTATGTACCGATTGTTCCACTCTCCAAAGACAGCTAAGAAGGGAATGGTCTCAGTCCTCAGATGGTAACTTTTGACTTAGTTTTAGTGATCATGGTGGTTTCCTGGACCGTTATTAATCCAAGCATTATTATCATTATAACATGCCAAAAGTTTTTGAAAGTGATAGGTATACTTTAGTTAGGATTTTATTCATCTGAACTTCAGCCACTGTATATTGAAAATGATCCACAAATATCCAAACTGAGCATATGGTTGATATCCTCCATAAACCTCAACGTGGTTCATTTATCTTTAGTGAGCTTAAACAACACATTTGAAAGGGTTTAGAAAATTCCAGTGAGCATTCATGAGCTGATGATTATTTTTTTTAATCTGAGTATTTTATTCTGTCTTTTATCTTTTCATTTCATTTAGAACCATTTTTTATATATCTTTACATTTGTATGAAACTTATCTAGAAAATATTTTATTAACAGCAGTAATGATTAATTTTCTCCATTGATTCTACAACTTGCTATTGATTCAATTTAGTTCACTATAAATTATTTCCAGGGATAACAGATCTCATTTTATACGGTTGAACCAGTTTATTATTTTCTTACACAATATATCAACTAATCCTAAACAGATAAATTTTCCCGCTACATTTGATCAAGTGATGACTTTATGCCTCCCTTATTTGTAGTTGGATTTTATGTGTAACATGGAGCCGGCAGCGCACTCCCTCTGTGCAGTGCCGCTGGCATTCCTTTAAAATCGTGGAGAGAGGAGCCGACTACTTGTGTGATCAGCATCCTCGTCTCCATAGTGACAGGGGCCAGCGTTCTTGTTCCCCTGGCAACCAGCAGGAGTACAGTTGAGCGCCGATCTTGTCAGTCGGCGCTCAATGTTTTTTACTGCACATGTCCTGGGTCACGTGATGCTTGCCACATCACGTGACCCACCTGTATGGCCAATTTAAACAGGCAACCGGCTGGCCTGTGATTGGTATTCTTTTGCCACACTAGCGTACTCTTGGATTTCATACTGTATACTCAGTATTTGACCTCTGCTTGTACCTTGACCTTGTTATACCCTTTTGGACTGACGCGACCTCCTGGCTTTTGACTTCGGCTTTCCCTGGTTCTGGTTTTAGCTTCTGTTCAGGATTGATTATCTTCTCAGTTTCCAACCCTGGCCTGGTAGTGTTTACGCAACTGTTTTGTCTATTTTGTCTGTGGTTTGTCTCCCATTGTTCCCTTCCCTTTAAGGCCCTGCACTTACGTTAAGCTAGGGACCACCGTCCAGTTGCGCACCATCAGGATGGATCATGCAAGTAGGTAGGGATAGTGGTATGGGTGGAGCTCAGGGCTGCATTATTTCCTACCTATTTCATGACATTATGACTGAATTTATTATTGGAATTACTTGCATCTTATTCTTTTGACAATGAATTATGTATCTTCTTTGCATAGCTATATAATAAAGGAGTATGCCAGCATTATGGTCATTTTTATCTAGATCCTGGAGAAGGTGGTACCTTTTGGAAAAAAAACTCATAAACCCTGCTCCTCTGATCCGGTAACCTAGCTCCATTCAGCAATCTTCCAGTCCCAAGTCCTTTTACTTCTACCTGGGGTATGGATAGAGTCATGTTCATATTACCACTGAGGCCAGTGATTTTGGGACATTTTCTCACCTCTACTCACAAGACAACTCTTCTTCTAGTTTACTCCGATTTTATATTTTTGAGGAAATCAAAGAACCTGCAAGTCTACTGACAATACAAAAAATGCTTAGCCCTACAAAAATGCTTAACCCCTTAAGTTACATTTCACATTCATTACATAATATTAATTGTTGTAAATGAATTCACATTCGCTTCGCCAAGGACATGACATGCATTGGGCATTTTTATTGCTTAGCATAATGATGCTAAATATGTTGGATGAGAAATGAATTCTTGAAAGGACATTTTTATCATTATAGCAGATTAATGTGTCATGTGTCCTTCTTAGAGTCATTTTATTTCTCTTTGATATACTTTGGGATGGTCCTTGCTATCAAATAATGTAGTATTTTGTAATCTATCACAGCTGAAGAGAACATAATTAACCCAATTCATTCCATGTACATTTGAGAATTATTTATTTTATTCTCTCCACCACCACCCCCACCCCCCCTTCATGCATTTTTGTTATTTCAGTCTGCATTTTTTTAAACCTATCCTCTGGTTAAAAAAAAAAAAGATCCCTTTGAATAGGAGATGAACTGAACTTTTACACGGTTCCAACCTTTTCTCTGTACATCTGTCTATCCACAAGCTCCGTCACTGGCATCCAAGATGGCCCCACTGCTTCTCAGACTACAGGATGCATGCTGTGCTTTTGGTAGCCAGGGGAGCACCACCAATGAGGCCAGGTTAGGCGATAACATTAGGCAGCACCGGGTAGGGGCAAGAGGAGGGCAGCAAAAGGGCCAAGGGCAATGAGTGCTTTCATTGTGGAAATGCTCATCTGTACATATTCAATTGCATAGTTGTACCCAGGACAGCAATACAGTTGAATGCTGTGATGGCAGTGATGTCTCCCTGGCCCACCGTTTCCTCTAATAGACTTTAGTCCTAGTTCCTTTAGCCCCAGAGGCTGATGTCATCATTATCATGCTGCCTGAGTTGGGCGTTTCAGTTTTCGCCCCAGGCAGCAGAAAGGCTAGGTGCACCCCTGTTGGTAGCCCAAGACCCTTCCAGAAATGCTTATTTGAACAGTGTCTGCCAATACAAGGGCAGGGATGGACAATTAAGAAGTGGATTTGGCTATTAATGCACAGTACAAGTGGTACAGCATTTGGATGGCAGAAGGAGAGGCTGAAAATTAGCAGATCTGCAACAAAAAATATGAAAAAGAAGTCAGTCAGAGTTCTGTTTATTCTCCTGTTAATATGATTTTTTTTTCTAGAACTTGGGGTGACTTTAAATAAATGTATGCTAAAGTTAATCACCCTCTGTGTTGGCAGTTTTCATCATAGTCTTTGAATAAAGCAGTAGGGCATATGCTGGACTATTGCTCCATTCAAACTGCTCCCAGCTGAAGTATTGAAGTCATTTGGACAAGAAAGGACTGGGTCTCCATTTCTGACAATTGGTGGGGATCTCAGCAATTAGACCTCAATTGATTTAGCATCAATCACCTAACCACAGAATAGATGATAAATCCTTCAGGCTGGATAACATTTAAAACAAATCTCTTAAATTGTTGTCTGATTTTATGAAATAAAGCAGAAGATAGCAGGAAATTGCTAACAGGATCTAGCATCCTCTATGACCCTGACCTTATCTTTCCCTGCGATGAAAGCACATAATTAACATTTTAATGCACATAATTTACATACAAATGTTAATGTCAATAGAAACAGTGACTTGTTATGCAAAAGCTTCCAAAAATGATGCCTTTATTGAGAAGGATGCCTGCCTTTATTCATACACAAAGGTGTTAATTGTCAGAAGAAACAAAGGATTGTTCTGGAAAAGCCTGGAAAAATCCTCCCTTTTAATTGGGATGAGCGGGTGGTGCCTGGTTTAAAAAGTTCCCCTAAATAAAAAAAGGCCCCAAATCTTCCAATAGCTCTTAAAAGGGCTTTTATTTGTTTTTAAAATAAATTCTATCCTGCCTAGCCATTTCTGTCCCTACACTATCTGTCCCTCTTTGCGGCAGCTCTCCCTGACTAACACTGGCCGGGAAGGCGTCACCGGGTGCTACATAGCACCCGATTACGCGTTCCAGCCAGCCAATCAGTGTAATGCCAGTAGCTAAGATGGCTACTGGCATTACACTGAATGCCATCCCTCCCCGCACGCTAATTAATTAGCGTGCGGGGAGGGGACTCGAACATGGCGCTCAAGTACACCCGGTGTTCGGCCGAACACCGAGTGGACCCGAGCGCCAGCATGCTCACTCATCACTAATTAGTAGTAATAGTAGTGGCAGCTGTGTGGCGGTAATGCTAGTAGTAGTAGGGGTAATAGAAGTGGCAGAAGAGAGATTAGCAGCAGAGAACTAGCAGCATTACACACTGTTATATACTTTGCTAGTACTAATGTTGTATTTTTGTATTAAAGAGCTTGAAAGGGGCTGGGTATATTCCTTCCTAGGATACCTCATAGTCATACATGACTTTTTAGGCCAATTTTGAGCACTTTCGAGTCAGGTCAAATTTATTCCAACCAAATTGAATTTGACTTTCAATTCTACCATATCAGAAAATAAATTAATTTTGGGAAATTCACGGAATTCCACTCTTCTTGAAAAGGGTTATCTAATGAAGATAACAGTTTTTACAATTGAAGCCTGTCTCTTGATGTGCAGACCCAACTTCAAATGAAGTTCACCAGGTATGGACTGGAATCATCAAAACTGGAGTACTGATTTTATTTTTCATTTCACTCTGTCTCATCGAGAGTGGTCTTGAACAAGACACTATGGTATTAATATTTCCTAAGAAGGCATATAGAAAGGGGTTGTCTTCATGAATCAATCCCTTAAAGGAGTTTTCCGAGATTCTGATATTGATAACCTATCCTTAGGATAGGTCATCGATATCAGGCAAGGGTCTGACACTTGGGACCTCTACTGATGAGTTGTTTGAGGAGGTAGCAGCGCTCCAGTAAGCACCACATCCTCCTGACAGCTTACCAAGCATAGTGGCTGTGCTTGGTATTGCAGCTCAGCCCCACTCACTGATGAACATGAAATCACAGAACTAGGAAGAGGCTTTGGTACTCCAGTGATTTTTCAAACAGCTGATCGGTGGGGGTGATAGGAGTCGAACTCCCACCCAGGGGCATAACTACCATAGTGGAAGACCATGCGACTGCTTTGGGGCCCAGGGCAAGAGGGGGCCCAGTTGAGATAATCTCCTCTTCTACTGGGGGTGCAAACTTGGTCAGAACTCCACTGTTTAAAAGAACAACTTTTAGCAAATAAGGCAGTGGAAAAATGGCCCAAGGGTCACTGAAAGGGGTTTAGGCAAAAACCCTTCTGTCCTGTGTGGGGGGCCTGGTTTGATCCTTGCTATGGGGCCCTTACTTCTATATGTACGCCACTGCCCCTGCCAATCTGGTATTGATAACTTATCCTTAGAATACGTCAACAATATTAGAATCTTGGACAAAACCTATAAATAACAAACAATGAGTTACAATATCTAATATTATTTATAACAATTTTCTGAGAGTTTTGATTTACATGTCAGCATACATAAATCTAATATAACATGTTTTGCTAAAAAAAATGTATTGACAATAACGAATTTCTAAAGAGTTCCTCTAGGAGGCAAGGAATGGTTGCTACAATCATACTGCCAGAAATACTTGGCAAGAGGAATGCCAAAAGCTACACAAGACGTATACAAACAGAAAACAGAATTCATTTTCTCCCAGAGAATAAATACTACTTGTGGTGACAGTGACAAGTCGAGTAAACAGCTCCCTTCTTGTACAAGTTTAAACCACTTCACCTTCTCAGACTCGACCTTGAAAACTTTATTTTCTGCCACCAATTTATTTATTGTAGATGAAAGAATGTTTATTCTGCATCTTCTAGTATTTGTTCTTTTCACACTGAGGCTATAATATATGGAAATAATTATTTTAGACCAAGTTTCCACTATAAAACAGAAAATAACATCACAATATATTATTCGGGATATCTTATTTATTTGTTGCGCTGTCTCGTCCCTTTCTTCTGTGCTTTGTACATAAGGCAGAACTTTTATATATGTTTTATGTATGCAGATTATATGCATGTTTTAGGGGAATCAAACATCAAGGTGTGATGAATTGTCGTGACTTAAAATGAGTGATATACAATGGGAATACAGTGGTGAGATTCAAGGTTTAAAGGATTGTCAGGTTATTTGTTTAAAAGTTCATGTGGAGATTCTCCTCAGGGTGCTCTATATAAAGTTGTTCTTGGTACTTGCTTATTTCCACGTAAATCATATTTCTGATAGAAAAAATAGATAAAAATATTTCGATTTCCGTTCAAAAAGAACATCTACATCAACTAAATGTGCACTATAAGGAATAAGGGATCTGCACTTTTTGTTAAAAGAGTCCAGTGATAATAAGCAGATCATAACCTCTCCTGCTGCTGACTATCTCTAGCGAAAATTGGCAGTAAGTGTTCAATTTCCCTGCAGCTCCACCACAGGGGGAAATGAGGCATTACACCATGTCCATTCACATCACGGTATTTTCTGTGTAATGCAGTAAAGATCCTCCAGAACAAGAGAACCCTGTGGCCACGAGATGAGGATTCGGTATATATAAGGCACCCTCTATTAAATGAGAAGTCCCTAACAGGGTGTATAAAATGGGTTTTAAAACTGGAAAGCCACTTTAAGAATATTAATCTTCACCTTAAATCTTGGTGTATTTTACACCATTGGGGTGTAGCGTGTATTTCAATAACCCTATTTATGAAACCTAGAGAAATTATATAAAATTTTGGAAAGGTATCCTTCTCTTGAAAAAATAGTGACCTCATAGACATAAAGATGAGTATGTTGGCTAATAAGCTTGAACAAACCCATAACACATAGTAACCTTTTCCTACAATAGGACATCAAGGGCCCCCGGGTAGTTTATAGTATGTCAGGGTGGTTGTATAAGTATTATATCCACAAAATCTCCAGCAGGAGCCTAGCTGTGCCCTCACTCTAAATGCTTCAACTGGAAAAAAAAAACTCTGGTGTAGGCCATTAAAAAAATTTGGTGGCACTAAAGGTAAAAAATGGTTTGGTTTTAAAGGGGTTCTGGTGGTTGCCCATTCTTGGAAAGCATGGCTGCTTTCTTTGCAAAAACAGTGCCATACCTGTCCATGTATTGTGTCTGGTATTGCAGCTCCGCTCTGTTAAAGTGAATAAAGCCTAGCGGCAACACACAACCTGTGGACAAGTATCACGCTAGTTTTGGGGAAAAAATACAGCCATGTTTTTCAAATCCTATACAACCCCTTGCTATGGAGACCTTTTGGGGCAATTTTATTATTAAAAATGTAGACATTTTTGAGATACAGGGGTTAAAAAAATCAAGCTTTCTAGAAACCTCCGATGATTAATTGACCATTTAAGGCATGAATTTAATTTCAGTTATGCTTCAGTACATCCTCATATTTGAATAAATCATCTTAACATAAAAATATAAAAAACGGTATAAACATATACTTCACGGTATGAAACCTCCAGTAGAAGAGAATATATCATATGGTTTATTTATAATATTTTTAATGCATGTATGATCCTAGTTTAAGAAGCAAAAGTAATACTAAAAAGTGGGGGGGGGGGCTTTGCCATGCAAAGGGGAGAATTTATCAAACTCTATACAGCGGACAGAAGTGGCACATTGTTTTGCAAGTGATATTTCATACTTTTCTTTTCACCCTGAAAAAAAAGGTGCAGGGCTTAACCAGAAGCCAAACACATTTACTATAATTTAAACCAAAAACTACACCAAAATGTCACACCACAATTCCACATCAATCTATAGCTGGCATGGATTTCCTTTTCTGGTGCAGGCTTCTTAATAAATTTGGGGACCATGTTCCTTCCCATTATCCACTATTCTCAAAAGTCGGTAAAAAGACTTAAAAATAAGAACGCTTTGATAAAGCTGATTATTGTGCCAATGCACAGACTTAGTGGATGATGTGTCTAACACTTCTCAACACTCCTCAGCTTCAGCGATTGTTTTTGACTGATCTATGCGCTTGAGTTGTGTCTATGGGCTTGTGCAGTGACTCCTTTGGCTTCTCAAGACCTACTGTTGGCCAACGTTCCTGCAAATTCAAATATTCCAGATTTCACAGTAACTCGCTTTGTACTTTTAGTGCTTGTGTTGGCAGGTATTTCAAAGTTTACGTGTGTCCTAGATGTCTGTATTGCAGGACATGGTTATCAAAGAATCCCGTTATGGATTACGTATTCTATTATGGTCTGTGGTAGCGGAATCCATAACGGGACTCTTTGATAACCAGAACTTTGGACACCGAACTTAAAACACAAGTTTACTCAACACTATATACTATCACTGAATAGCAGAATATGACTAAATACATTTTGGGGCACACTTAGCGCCTTCCTTAGTAGCTAAATAAAAAAAAACACATTAATAAAAAGTATATGGAGAAAAAAGCTCCAAAATATAGTGTGTCAAGGTTTGGAAAGGGTTATAAAATAATCATAGTAATGATTCTAAGCAACTCTGTTGGATTTTCATGCAAAATTTCAAAGACTTCTTTCATAATTTATCGGAAGTTGTAATAAAGGTAGTGAATAATATCAGCAATGTTGCATTGTGCACTTTTCCTTATATCCGTGTGCTTTATTACTTTACATAAATTTGCACTGAAAGCCAGACATTATTCTCCGATGCAAAAAACTTGAGACCTGAGAGATGTAATTCCTTCGTAGAAACACCTACTGGGTTTTAGATTTAATGAACTTTTCATGGCATTATATTAGTAGAGGAAGGCGATTTATTATTGATGAGCATGGAAAGTACATTCAACGATTCATCTGGTCGGCGCGCCGGGTTTAGAAGTAGCGCCTCTCCCGATGAACACAATCACACGGAAATCTTTTATTCACATCCAAAAGCTTATTTTCCTTTCATTCCATAAAATGTTTATGAATTCCAGCATACTTTCGCTATAACAGGTGCTTCATTATTGATGGCTTGCTGGGGTGATAGACCGCGTTGACTAGTTGAATTTTAATAAACCTATAGGCAGATTATAAAAAATGTTTTCGATTCATCCATCTAATCCAAGCAACAAAGTCTTTAATACAAGTTCATTTTTATATCAAATTGGCCGGAGTGTTGCTGTTCCATAGATTTTTTTGATTGATTGTTATACTTTATAATAGATCTTAATAACTAGTAGCTATTAAAGGGATTGCCCAATCAGGAGCTCAGAAATGATATGCATGCAAGGAGATAGTTGCTTGCTTGCTATTTATTTTCCTCAGTTCTTGCTCTTTGATGGCTTTTTAGTTGAGCTTGATTAAAGTAGAGCCATGACTAGCTAACATCTTAGTTACGGGGCTTACAGGGAGTCTGAGGTAGTCTGAATGCAACCTACTGTCTTACCATTGGCTTAGGCTACTACTCTCTCCCTCCCCCTACAGCTTCTGATTGGCTGCTGTGCGGAGACCCCACTGATCACTAGAATGAGGAGAGAAGCGTTCACATTGCACTCTCTCTACCCTCACTGTCTATACTCAATAGAAAGTCTATGAGTCCATCTCAATTCTGGAGTGAAAAAAGAGGGCTCAGTATGCAAGCCTGTCTCTCTCCTCGTTCTAATGATTGGTGGGGTGTCAGCAATCAGACCTCTGCTGAGTAAAACCTTTGAACGCTCATACTTTAAGCAGAAGTAAATTGAGTACCAGAAATGCCAACCTCAACTTATTCAAAAATTACAAAAAGCCAACATTTCTATGGGAAAAAAAAAACTATAATTAATCATAAACATTTAAGGGGATATTGTTTAGCACTAGGAATGCATGAACATATTAGCAGCATTTACTTTGGACTGTAAAACGATGATAATTCAATTGCAATCATAATAATCTATAGTTATTTCAACTTTTTTTATGGACAATAGACCCTCACTGATCATATGAATAGAGTCCTCAGTTTTCTGAACAACTGACTCTGAAGTCACTGTCCATCTCTCCCATAGGCAATAAATGGGGTGGTAGGGTACATGCATGACTATTTCACCACTAAAATGGGTAACTCAGGACTTCCACTAGAAAGAAATATTCACATTGTACCTCTCTACCTTCACTAACCACTTACAGAGCTATTTATATCAACTTGAGTAGCCATTTCAAACTTAAAATCTTAGTCTTCTTCTATGACAGATATGGAAACCATGGTTCTATAGAACTAGGCCTCAGCAGGTCCTAACTAGAGACAAGCAAATAGATCTTAAAATTTGGACATGTGATCCGAATTTTTAAAAAAGTTCTGATTCTAATGAACTCAAAATTCATGTGATTCAATTCAGGAGAATCTAGATGAGAAAGAGAAAGTGAGGGAGAGGCAGAGGAAGGAAATGAGGGAGAGAGGGGGAGAGGATGAGGGGGAGAGAGGGGGAGAGGATGAGGGAGGGAGAGGAAGAGAGAGAATTTCCAGGATATTGGATATCCATTTGGGTGAATTTATTTGACAAATTGTATCCAAATCAAATGTTAAGAAATTCGCTTATCTCAAGTCCTAACTCAAGGTATGTTGCAAGGTGAACAGGGCTAAAAGCAACCAATTGCCTTTTTACTCAGGCAAATGGCAATATCACACTCCCATACTTTGATTTCATCATCATATGACCAATCCTGTGAGATCTGGAGAGTAAGCGGTGGGTTACACACCACAAGGATACAATAGATTTAAGTGAACTGTAGGTTTCTGTCTTGCTATTGAACCAGCAAAATAATACAAAAAGAAAATACAGCATGCCATAGTTTTGTTTTTGTTTTTTGTTTTTTTTGGGGGGAGGGCGATATAATGTAAAATATGAATAAATAAATAATTAATCATTGCTATTCCACCACTGTTATTCTGTAGAAGGTAGAATAGAGTCTTAGATTTAAAATGTCTAAGTAAACAGATAAAATAAAATCCAACAGCATTTACAAAGACAGCTTACTCGTGAAGTTATTTATTAATGCAAGTGTAGCTTTTATTGCATTTTCACTGCAAGACGTTTTCCCATGAACAATCTCTTTTACATGTTGATTATCATTAGAGAGGAACAAATCAATTAGCTTAGTTCTGGTTTTGAAACAAATATAAGACTTTCATTGTGGCCTGTGAGCTGTGAAGATTTTTACTTTTGACAAAAATCAGCCTAAAAATGTTAATGACTGCAGTAGGGAAAATGCTGGAGCTAAAGTCACCTCCAAAAGTCGTGGTGCTGTGCCAACAACCAAGACATTGGGAGCGGTACTGCACCAGATTAATGCCAGCCAGAGCAATTTTGGTGGTACCAGTCGACAGCCTAAAATGTATTGGGGTGTCCTGATTATCCTGGTGGCAGATGTTAGGGGATAGAAGGAAATCCAACATTACCAATCCTTTTGTTCTCAAGAGAGATTAATTGTCACCAGAATTGTTTTGTAGTAGCTTTATCCCCTTTCCCCATTCAGAACAGATTCATGATCAAACAGAAACTGCATATGTATGAGGGGGAGGGTAAGTTATTAGTCGAGTATAAACAGACCTATATATGGCAAATATTTGCCATTTGCTTATCTAAAATCAATATTTCATTTCCTAAGATTTTGAACCTCCTGAGTCAACTATATGCAGCATATTTGTAAATGTTTGCAGAAGATGCTTTTAAGCCTTTATTAGCTGCTTTTAAGGTGTGAGATATGCTAATGTGCATATCCCTGTGAAATTACATGGTAGTCATTTATAAGCCTGATTTTCACACACAATGTATAGAATTCTTTGTATTCCACCAACGTTACCTCTGAATATGCTTGCAATCCATATAGCTAACATATTACCTTTTAGAATTTCAGCAATGTCTTGACAGGGGTCTTTTAAGGTGATCCCCAATACTAAAACTTCCACAGTAGCATTTACCCAAAAAAGGTTGCGAGCTCTGGTGGCTTCAACCCCAACACACTGATTGATCAGAGAAGGTGTTCCATCACATTCTGAATAAGTAGCAACAGAGAAGAAGACGTCCTCAAACCTTACCTGTATGCAACTACAAGATGTCTAGTTAGGAAAACAAGTGAGGTCAACCCGGTTTGGGGCCCAGGTTTTGCAGTCAAGTTCAAATATGGTCCGCTTTCATAACATCCATGGTTTCTCTACCCATGTGGCCACAGAGAGGGGCACAAACCTTTCTCATTTGTCATGGTATTATATGGTTTAAGCATCTTTTCAGAGGCCAGGAATAGCCAGGTAAGGTATACTATTTGAGCTCACCGGGCTATGGGTACAGATCCAACAGTTCTTGACTTTCTACATTGTCCACTAAGTCTCTGTGGAGTATCTGGTGGTGTCTGACAAGTTTACTGTCCCTGTCATCTTTCAGAATCTCATACAGAGTCCAAATACGTTGCATGAGGACCAATAACCATCATACAAGGTGAACAAGAGGCATCATCTCTTTCAGCTCTAACGTTCAAGAACTTTTTGCAATGGCTGGCATCAATCTACTTTGTTTTTCCTTGCAACTTTACAGAAGTGAAAGTTGTCAAGAGGACCTGGAAGGATCCATCAAAACGGGGGTTAAAGGGGTTGTCCGAGTTATTTTTTTTTGTCCTTTGTATGTTTCTAATTAGTCAAATGCAACAGCTTTTCCATACACTTTCTGCTTCTAAAGCTGCTGGTTTCTCAGGTTTCAATGAGGGTCACATGACCTGTGATGTCAGCTTGCCTCCCTCTAATCTTGTATTCTTGTACAGAGCCTGTACACGAAACGTCACTGTGCTGGCCAAGCCCCCCTGCTCTGCCGGGCTCCAGCTATCTGCTCTCCCTGGATTCTTTCAGATAAAACATTAACCCCTTCAGCCAGAACACACTGAAGGCTTTACAACAGCAGATGTAAAGAGACACAGGATCTGCCCTCCTCACCCTACAGACACAAAGCTGACACTGAAGCTGATCTGGAGTAGATGCAAAGAATAAAGAAGGTAGGGGGAAGATCCTGTGTGAATCAGCAGTGTCATTGTACAGCTGGGACTTGTAGTCCTACACATACAACATGCTGCTGAGTATCCCAGCAGACAGGTCACTCAGGGCAGCATTTGCAAAGCAGAGCAGGGGAGGGGCAGATATTGGTATTACTGCCGGTAAACAAAGACCAGAAGAGAACCAGGGAAATGTGGAAATAGAGATTTTTTTGCCTAAAACTTGCTTAACTTAGTTATATATTGCTGCCCATCAGATTTAAAGTACTATTTTTTTTTTCATAACTCGGACAACCCCTTTAAAGCTTTTCCTGACGTGTCTTTTCAAGACCACCCAATCACCTGGTTCCAAATAGCGTCTCCCTTCAAGACTGGGATCTGGAACTGAAGAAAGAAAGAAACATGATTGTCGGCCTGCTTTACCAAAAAATGTTCTGTCCTGCATAACGGAAACCAGGTTGGATCCGTTATGCTCCCAAAGACTTCCATTATGACAGAATGAAAAATGGAATGCCTCTAAAGATGTCCCTTTTGCATTCTGTCTTAAGTAGTATAACAGGAAAATAATAAAGTGACGTTCGGATCCTCATTGATTTCAATGGGGTTTGGGTTTGAGTTTGGGTCAAGTTCGGGTCCTTAACCCTAACTTTGACCTGAAGTTCAGTCAAACCTGGTGAACCCGAACTTCCACAGGTTCGCTCATCCCTGCTTGTTACATCTCCAGTTGATGTTGCAGCATCTCAGACAAAAGTGCTCTTACAATATCCATGTAAAAAAGAAAAAAATAATAAAGAAAATGTTTCATCATATTTTTTAAATTATAATAAACCGGTTTGCCTCAATGAAACGGATATATGTCATTGTGTATGACAAGCTTTGCATCTCCTTTAAAACTGAGACCAGTAAGGAGAGCACTGGCTGGTTGAGATACTTCTACAACAAAGAGCTATCAGCCTCAATTTTCACATTTTATACAAAATGTAAGTTCGCTCGTAGGGGTTCTCTCTTTGTATGCAGGAGACATTTTCACAGAACTGGTATATGAATCTTTTCTTTAGAAGTTATGGCTTGATCATAAGATTGTGTCATATCATTTCTACAATGATGTTTGTTCCAAAAATGTAGTCACCTTAATAAGGAGGCCATTTGTGTCTCTCTCTCTAATCACAATCCGGCAATTTCTTTTTGGCAGCGTTTACATATATCTTGTTACTACTGCTGCCCATTACTGCATTCATCTTTAAAATTAAACTGTTTCCCTTGCTTTTTAAAGGGAGTCTGTCTCCATGAAATACACTGTTAAACCTGACAAAGTGCTGAATGTAAGGATACCTTTCACTTACAGGGGTTAACCATTCTTCCCTCCGGCCCTTTAACATGAGCATTGGAGCATTTCATATACAGGACAGGGGCTTGTTTGTTTATATTTTCACAATGCTAGGTGGAGGCTTCCTCCCAGCAGTGTTCCCGTTGATGTCACTGGCTCTGATGGGTGGGCTTTAGCACTGCCCTAGCTATTTTACAGGCTAGTGCAGCACTAAAGCCCGCTCATCAGTGCCAGTGATGCCACCAGGCTCACTGCTACGCAGAAGCCTCTGCCTAGCAGTCCTTAAGGAGAGTCGATGCATGATTCAATGTAGAGCAAAGGAGAGCAACGGAGCATGAAATGCTCTGATACTCATATTGGGGGGGGGGGTGAAAATGGTGGTATGTCTAGGTTCAGAGTTGAGCTTCTCCCCTCAATTCAATAAAACACAGGTCTTTCAACATTTCTCTGTACTGTCCCATGATGATGACGTGATCACAGGTTCTTCTCTTATTCACTGCTATACTCTGGCTTTCTGCACTGGTCACATGGTGATGACATCATCAAAAGTCCTTTGTCACATCCTGTCTTCTCCTCTGAACTGGTAGCTATTGTAATTAGGAGGTGGGTCTTTCATCCACTGCCGGGACCCTTTCTTTGATTGGCCCCATAGCATCGACATGGTCTGCCTCCATTGGAGGTACACCACTGGGGGAAAGAATCTGTCCTAAAGTTTTGAATTTCAGAGTTTAAGGGATGTATGGGAGAATTCACAGAAACCATAATGTCAGGAGCTAAGAAGAAGAGAGAAAAGATGGAGGACTGGAGAATACACGTGAGGAGGTATTTGGAGATTAAGCCACTGATGTATTGAGGGGAAAAGTCATGGATTGCCTTTTAAATCACTGTTCATATTTGGAATTTTCTGGTTAATGGGAAGTCAGTGAAGGGACTAAAAAATGAAAAAGGTAGATGAGAAATGAAGAAGAAAGGTGCATTAACCAGACAGCAGAGCTGAGGATGGGTTGGAGGGACATAAGTGTGTTAGATGGAGGCCATAGATAAGCATGTTGCAATAGTCTAAGTAGAAGTGGATAAGGGCATACACTAGCATTTTTGATGATTCAAAGTTGAGGAAAGAGCATGAGAAAAATTTTTCTTGAGTTGAGGCTGGCAGGAGGTTTGTAAGGGCTTTGATGTGAAAAACAGGGCAGAATCAAAGACTTGGAAAAGTGTAGAGCCATTAAACAGGGTGTTTGCTGCAGGAGGGCCAGCAGACCCAGCACATTTATTATTTTCCACCCTGGGTCTCGGCATGAAAAATGGCTGAAATCTAGAGGAAAATGCTGGTCATAATAAATGTCCCCCATAATCTTCTGAGTTATATAATACTAGACTATAAACAGTAACTTTTTGGTATGCTAAATCACAGGGGATCTTAGGAGAATTTTATATTTATTTTTTTTATAAATGCATAAAGTAAAAAGTGTGTGAAGCATTCATTACCCAACAAGTTATGTCAAATCTCAGATTGAACTCTGTCATATCAAGTAAAAGCCGGAGTTCAAGAGCATTTCATTCATGCTTAAAAGAACAAGGCTTTTCACTTATAATTGTTTGATTGCTGAGCATACATAATTCACAAAGAAGACACGAAAGTGTAACCAAGGAGACCCAAATGTTCTTCTGTCTTTTGTTACAAAACATTGTTAGGCAACTGGTGTACTTTATCGATCAAACCGTACCGAGCACTCCATTTCCTCTAGAAATATTTGTATTACAGAGCTTTTAGGAGTGAACTGTGTTTTTATTAAAGAATTAGCCCTTTTATTGTGTTTTGTACAAAATAAATATGATGTAATACATTCTGCAGTGTGTGACTTGAGGAGGACACACAAGAAAAGTTGTAGTCCACACAACAGGATTTTGGTTAGAGATGGGTGAATCAATTCTAAACTAATCAAACTAGTAAAAAATTTCCAAAACAATTCAGATTCTAGTGAAATATTTGTGATTGGTTTCCGATGAATCGCTCAAAATGGTGCCCAGGATTTTACTGATTTTACGCATCTGCCACCATAATAGGGATCATTTTTGGACCATTTTTTATTTTAGAAGCATAACAAATCCGACAGTGCAGTGTGTTATTGAACAGGCTGTTTGTTATGACCGGCTAGCATCCATTTACCTATAGCCATATACTGTATGGTGCTGTCACTTTGACAGTACTAATACTGTCTTTGTGGTAAAGAGCTTCTAGGGTTTGGATATGGTCATAGGAAATCTCATAGTGTCATAGTCACTCAACTTTTCAGGGCAATTGGGGCACTTTCAATCTGGACCAAATTTATTCAGACAAAATTTAATCTGATGGTGAATTATGGGAAATTCTCTCATCTCTATATGTTACTCCAGTCCAAGAACTCAGTTCATGGTCAACAACATAGGGGGAACAAATTACCCATCTTAATAAAAACCCCTAAACTGGCTTTAGATCCACCACAGTTATGAAAACGGACATAAAGAACTTGTCTCAGTTCCAATAGCAGGAAAAATCTCTTTCATATGACAGTGTTACATTATGTCCATAGAAATCTGATGAATCTGAGAAATTCACTCGTCTCTATATGTTACCCCAGTCCAAAAATTCTGTTTCTGGCCAACAACATAATGCAGTGTTTTACAATGCAGAGGAACATAGGGATCTTGTCTCCGTTCCAAAAGCATGAATAATCCTGTTCAATGGACAGTGTTACATTATTTCCATAGATATCACGAGGAAAAGACACACTGTCATGTTTTTGCTTTATTGCCTATTGTATTAGACACTACAGGGAAAAAATGCTGTCATATTACATATGCCATCCTGATTTCATCAGAAATGTAGCGTTCTGTTTTTGACCTTTCATTACATTGAGATTTCACAAAGCTGTCACTTTCTCCTGGCCTCGGTGTCAATTTCATTATCTTAGTATCAAATTAACCTTATTATGGCTTAAAAGTTTTCCAAGGCACTTCATTAAATTTCATCAATCCTGAACAAAGAGTTAATTAATGAATATTACAATTGCTTTAGGTTAATTGAAGCAGAACATGATACATACCTATATATCACTGTACGCTCACATATGCATGTAGCACAAAAGCAATTTTCTGACATGCATTACTAAAACAAGTCTGACATTATTTTATCCATTTCACGTGAAAGGATTGTCCCATCATAAGAATTTATACCCTATTTCACCATCAAAGTTAATTTCTCTCTTCCCAGATAAGGGTATGGTTGTTGGCAGCGTGGCAGAATATGATACTAGCTAAGTCTCTCCCTGGATTCCCTTCCACTTTAATCTGGCACCTTTGGCCATAGGTGTCCCCTGTATGATGAGGCTTCTTGCTATGCCTATCCTGAACTGAAATAATGGTGTCTGAACATGTTATCAACCACCTTGCAGCAGAGTCTTGATAGCTTGATCACTCTGCTGGCACAAATATGCTGTAGTTTACAAATCTTATGTAGCCTAGGACTCTGTAATCTTTCTCGGACAATGATGTCCGACTAGATGAGCTGCCACTGTGGTCCACTTGGCTTGGAGGAGCAGGTGACAGATAACATGCTCCCTCACTCCTTACTTTCCTCTCTAAACTGACTCTATCTAGTTGAGCCCCTACCTTGACAGGAAGTAAGACTGGCCCAATCCTACCAAGAGGGGAAGAATGGGATGGTAAGTTCCATTCCTGTTGTCAAACACTGCAAATCATATCCCTTCTGCTGGTGTATATTACAAAACATTACATTACAAACCAATTGTAGTACTCCAGGTCTTGGGTAAAGATGAGAGAACCAGGTTTGTTATAAACGTTGCATTTTTTCACTTTCAAGTGTGAATGCCCTCCTATTATCTGGGGAGTAGCATTCTTGTGCACTTTTTGACCAGCCTATCCCACAGGCGACCTTGATTAGGTGGTACATACATGCTCTTCCTTTCATTGGTTGCTTGATACACACAGAGGTAACTAGGAGCAGCACATTATATGTGCAGGACCTGCTCTCCTGAATATAGATGCCCAACTGCATAGGTAGGTATAGAGTAGGGCCTGCCCAACTGAGACCACCTTGATGCGGGTAGTCGGCACAGATGTGTTTTGATCAAAATATATTGGTTGAGAGTCTCAGATTTTATCATACCAGAATGAGGGCTTAGTCCATATATAATGTTTGCATCTATTGTGTTATTACATTATATTCCATGATTATTTCCTTACAGATGAACCCAAACCTGCACTAAATCCAGTAAAATGGAGCATAGCACATGTCAGTGGGAAAAAAAAAAAACACTAGGGAGGCAGAAGAAGGGTTCTCACATGACCATGAGAGGAAGTGGGGGAGGGCTTACCCTCATTTGCTCATAGGCCAACATAGATCCTAGATAAGCCAGATCAGTGCTGCAGACGGCAAGGAGGTAGCCTAGCAGAATATGCTGAATGTCATTTTGTGCTGGGCTGTGAATGAGGGTGGATGGGTCTTAAATAGTGTTGATCGAGCACCACGATGCTCGGTGCTCTGAACGAACACTAGGTGGTGCTCGAGTGCTCGGCCAAGCACCCAAGTATAATGGAAGTCAATGGCAGAACACCAGGCACCCCCTGCTCTGCAGAGGAGAGGGTGTCTGGTTCATAGGGAAAGGTGAGAAAATGGTGGAAACACCACTGAAATGGTTTGGGAACAGCATGGGGAGGATGACTGGATGCATCTTGGACACCGAAGTCGCTGCTATTAACGATGTTGTCCGAGCATTACGCCACTTTTACGGAATGACAATAATACCCCCAAAAAACAAATATAACATCGATTTTAGAGGAAATGTTGTTAGGAAAAATATATTTACTTGTACATAAAGCGCAAGTGCTGCCAAAAAGGAAGAGGCACTCCGATACAACCGGTATATAACAAAAAGGAGGGCCTCATTCACATTGTGGTACAATTGTTCATGTCGTGGGACTCCAACACTCATAAAGCCTATGCACAAAGTGATAGGGCTGCCAAAAATTACAAGGAACATGCACTCCAATACCCCCTATATTACACATAAAGGAATGCATCAGACACACCCTTGAAAAATTAGGATTGATAGCCTGCTGCTGACACTCAAAAACAATAGGGGTGAGGTGCTGCTGCTGAGCTGACTGTCTTAAACATTATGGGTGACATGCTGATGAGCTGAGCGTCTAAAAAATTTATGGGTGACATGCTTCTTAGCTGACCGTCTAAAAAATTATGTGTGACATGCTGGTGACCTGACCGTCTAAAACATTATGGGTGACATGCTGCTTAGATGACCGCCTAAAACATTATGTTTGAGGGCCTGCTGGTGAGCTGACCGTCTAAAACATTATGGTTGAGGGCCTGCTGGTGAGCTGACCGTCTAAAACATTATGGTTCTGGGCCTGCTGGTGAGCTGACCGTCTAAAAAATTATGGTGCAGGGCCAGCTGGTGAACTTCAAGGGCAGCCTAATAATCAGTTTCATATGATGGAGGATGAGGAGGAAGAGGACGAGAAGAGGAAGGGGTACATGGGAATACACTGTATTCAATACACCCTAAAAGCTACATTTAAGGTTCCTTCATGTTAAGCCGCTTTCCTCTGGTGGAGTAGAGAAGTCAAGGGCAATCCAGGCCTTGTTCATTTTGTTAAGCGTCAACCTGTCAGCATTTTCAGTTGACAGGCGGATGCACTTATCAGTAATTATGCCCCCAGCTGCACTAAATACCCGCTCAGACAAAACGCTGTTGGCAGGGCAGGCCAGCACCTCCAAGGCGTAGAGCTCCAGTTCGTGCCACATGTCCAGCTTAGACACCCAATAATTATACGGCACAGAGGGATCGCTGACGACGTTGACACGGTCAGCTAGGTACTCCTTTACCATCTTCCAAAACTTTTCCCTCCTTGTGACACTAGGCCACTCATCAGGGTGAGGGTGCTGGCGGGGTGTCATGAAACTGTCCCAGGCCTTGGAGAGTGTCGCCTTGCCTTTGTTGGAACTGCTGTGTGTTCCCCTCGTCTCCCCTCCTCGGGTGCCCAAGGAACTATGTACTCTGCCACCAGCGTTGTCAGATGGAAATTTTTGGAGCAATTTTTCAACAAGGGCCTTCTGGTATTGCAACATTTTACTTGTCCTCTCCACCACAGGAATGAGAGATGAGAAGTTCTCTTTGTAGCGGGGGTCGAGAAGGGTGAACAACCAGTAATCGGTGTTGGCTAATATGTGTATAACGCGAGGGTCATGGGAAAGGTAGCATAGCATGAAGTTAGTAATGTGTGCCAGAGTCCAAACAGACAAGGCTTCGCTCTCCCCACCAGGAGGATGACTCTCAATTTCCTCCTCTTCGGCCCATTCACGCCGAAGAGATGGTGTAAACGTGGTATGGCTACCCTGTGTAGCAGTGGCAACCGTGTCCTGCTCCTCCTCCTCCTCCAATTGGCGCTGAGAAGACGAACCGAGGGTGGTCTGGCTCTCACCCTGTGTAGGGTCTTCCCCCATTTCCACCTCTTCAACACACAGCGCGTCGGCCTTTATTGTGAGCAGCGAGCTTTTGAGTAGACACAGAAGTGGGATGGTTACACTGATAATTGCATTATCGCCGCTCACCATCTGTGTAGATTCATCAAAGTTGCTCAAAACCTCACAGAGGTCAGATATCAATGCCCACTCGTCGCTTGTGAAGAGCAGAAGCTGACTAGAAAGGCGCCGACCGTGTTGCAGCAGGTATTATACTACTGCCCTCTGCTTCTCACAAAGCCTGCCCAACATGTGGAAGGTGGAATTCCAGTGCGTGCTCAGGTCGCACAGCAGTAGGTGAGCTGGGAAGCGCTGCTGCAGTGCTGCCAGGCCGGCTGAAGCTGTAGGTGACTTGCGGAAATGGGCACACAGGCGACACACCTTCACCAGTAGGTGAGGCAAATTGGGGTAGGTTTTCAGAAACCGTTAAACCATTAAGCTGAGGACATGGGCCAGGCATGGTATGTGTGTGAGGTTGGCCAGCTCCAAAGCCGCCACCAAGTTGCGGCCGTTATCAGATACAACCATGCCTGGCTGTAGGTTGACTGGCGAGAGCCACAGCTCTGCAGCGGTGTGCTGTTTGTCACCTAGGAAAATAAGCTTCAGCACGGCCTGTTGCCAATTCCCGACTGCTGTGCTACACTTCTTCCAGCTACTGACTGAAGTCTGACTTGTGCTGCAAGATGGGAATTCTACATTGGAAGTGGAAGAGGAGGTGGAGGAAGAGAAGGAGGGGTTGCAGCCGTTACTGTAGGTGGTGGCGGAAATCTGGATGGAAGTAGGGCCCGCAATCCATGGCGTGGGTTGCACCTGTGCCATCCCAGGGTACGACTCGCTCCCAGCCTCCACAATGTTCACCCAGTGTGCCGTCAGGGAAATGTAGCATCCCTGGCAAGAAGCACTTGTCCATGTGTCAGTTGTTAAGTGGACCTTGCCAGTAACTGCGTTGGTCAGGGCACGGGTTATGCTTCTGGACACATGCTGGTGTAAGGCAGGGACAGCACACCGGGAAAAATAGTGGCGGCTTGGGACTGCGTAACGAGGGACAGCCGCTGCCATCAGGCTGCGAAAAGCCTCAGTGTCAACCAGCCTAAAAGGCAACATTTCCAGGGCCAGCAATTTGGAAAGTTGCGCGTTTAGAGCTATGGCCTGTGGGTGGGTGGCAGGGTATTTGCACTTGCGTTCAAATGCCTGGGGTAAGGACATTTGAACGCTGCGCTGGGACACTGAAGTGGACGTGCTGGCTGATGGTTCTTGCGAAGGTCCAGGTGCAGGGCGGGAGCATCTGGGCCTGCGTCTTGGACAGCAGGTAACAGAGGGGAAGAGGAGGCAGTGGTGTGACCTGCAGACACAGATCATGGACCCAGGTGTTTGGCCCACCTGTTAGGGTGCTCTGGTGCCATGTGGTGGATCATGCTGGTGGTGGTCAGGTTGCTGGTGTTTATGCCCCTGCTCATCTTGGTACGACACAGGTTGCAAATTACAATTTGTTTATCGTTGGGCACGTTCCTCAAAATAGCACCAGACTGCAGAACACCTAAGGGAGATTGCCGCAAGGGGCTGCTCCGGGGACCAGTTGCGGGCCCGATAGCCGTGGCCTGCCTTCTCCCTTTTGCCACCCCACTGCCTCTTCCCGCCTGTTGCGCTTCTGCGGATCCCTCTTCCTCTGTACTGCTGTCCTCGCTCAGCTTTCCACCTTCTCAGGTTAGGTCAGCAATTTCATCATCCACCACCTCCTCTACTTCCTCACTCTGGTCCTCCTCCTCACATGGTGACCTAACAAGAACCTGCGTCTCATCCTCATCATCAACCTCTTGAGACACTAATTGTCCTTGACTTATTGGCAACTGTGTCTCATCATCATCATGCACCTCGTGAGACGCTACTTGCCGTTTTCCACCATCATCTTCTTCAGACTGTGGATGCTCATGAGTTTGGGAATCAGGGCACAATAGCTCCTCATGTCCCACTTCAAGCGGCCTTGGCAAAAGGCAAGGAACAGTGATGAAAAAAGCTTCTCAGAATATCCAAATGTGGGATCACTTCTTTGCCCAGACTCTGCATGGTGGAAAGAAGGAGGATCAGGGTGAGGATTTTGTTGCCCAGACTCTTGGCTACTGAGACTGGACTTTGTGGGTGGTGCTTAACCAACTGGAAGCATTATCAGCTGAAATCCATCCGACTACCTCCTCGCACTGGTGCGGCGACAAGAGTTGTGTCTTGCGCCGCCCTGCAAACTATGACATGAAGCTAGGAGTTTTGGATGACTTTGTTTCTTGGGCTCTGCCAGCAGGCACAGTTTCACCGCGGCCAGAGCCATGGCCTCAGCGTTCACCATCAGCAGCACGTCCACTTTGCCGTCCCTTACTGCTCGCCTAACGCATATTATATAGTATCTATGCAACTTTGTCACAAGTACAGTAGTGCAGATTTTTATTAAGTGTATGATCAGAAAAATTTCACTGAATGTCAAATATTTAGAATGCGCAAATGTTATACAGCAGGCGCAAATGAGGAACTGCAGCCTTAATTAACGGCAGAAAAAATAGCAACGGATGTCAGGTATATAGACTGCAGAAAGGTTCTAATGCACACGATGTGCACGTGGTGTTAGAGTCAGGCACACTTGCGTTCTTTTTGCCCCAAATTAAAAAAAAAAATGCAGCCAGATATAACAATGGAATTTTTTGTGTTTTTTGAACAGAACTACTAGCCCTGCCTAACTAAATCTTATCCCTACACTATATGTGCCTCCATGAACAAATGTTATACAGCAGGTGCAGCTGAGGAACTGCGGCCTTAATTAAAAATAGCAATGGATGTCAGTTATACAGATAGAGATGAGTGAATCTATTCGCTGATTCGTTGATTTGTATCGAATCTTGGAAACTTTTAGCTGCGAAGCGAATCCGAATATTAGGTGATTTGCTTCGGATTTGTACGCATTCGCTACGTAGTTTGTCCTATAAATTATATGCTATTGCTACGTATAAGTTACTGTTGCGTACAAATTCAATTCATTAGCAAAATTTTACTTTTAGTTCGTTTATCGTGTGTAAAAGCCCGGGAAGAAAGCAGTCATCTGACCTAGTGGGCAGGGCTTGCTCTGATTAGCTCAGGCTCGGTAAGCCAGTGACGCATCACTTCTGCTGTGACTGCTGAGACGAGCAGAAGCACTGTGTGTGAAGTTCTGAGACTGAGACCTGTTTTGTGAAAATTGGGGTTTAATTGCTCTGGGAATCCATATTACGCTTTTAGGGATACTACAGGGCAAGTGCAGGGCCTGTTCAGAGCTAGTAATTAATCAGGCAGGGAGAGAGAGACAGGGAAAGATAGAGACAGGGAAACAGGGAGAGACAGGGAGAGACAGTGAGATACAGGGACAAAGACCAGCTGCAGGGTCATAGAGTGAATTGAAAAATGTCTGGAATGGATAAGCAAAAGACAGTTCCAGCCAGACCTCGAGCTCTAAAAAATAGGGAGAAGGTGGCACAGGGCAGAAGTGCCAAAGGACCTGTAGCCGGAGCATCTACTAGTAGTATTCGCAATACTTGGCCATTGTTCCACTAGGCGCATCAAGGCACAAAATTGTAGTGGAGGAGAAATGAATGAGGTAGTGGAATGGATGGCACGCTCATCTCAGTATCAGCCGGATGATCTGCTGTCTTCCATAAGAAGTCAGGGGTCAGACTCAGAGCCTTCCTCCTGCTCCACCATTCCTCTCCAGCAAAGCCCGTCATACTCATACTCACTTTGTACGCTTATGCGTATGTGTTCAAAGAGGTTGTGTACCTTGTTACCTGAACGTTCGTTATTAGTGCGCGAATGTTCGCTAAAAGCTATAAAATTCCGTGTATTGTGTACGCAAATTAAACGCATCTATTCGTCGAATATACGAATCTTAGGAAATGTTTGGCGAATAAAATTTTGCATGATTTGCTCATCTCTATATACAGACTACAGAAAGGTTCTAATGCACACGCTGTGCATGTTGTATTAGCGTCAGGCACACTTGCGTTCTTTTTGCCCCCCCCCCCAAAAAAATGCAGCCAGATATAACAATGGACTTTTGTGTCTTTTGAACAGAACTACTATCCCTACACTATATGTCCCTCCTTGCACAAATGTTATACAGCAGACGCAGCTGAGGAACTGCGGCCTTAAATAACGGCAGAAAAAATAGCAAAGGATGTCAGGTATATAGTATACAGAGACTAATACACCATGCACCAGCTGCGCAGGTGGCATTAATGTCAGGCCACCTTGCGCAATTTTTAACCCCCAGAAAATAAAAAAAATATTGTAGCCAGATATCACAATTGCCCTTAAAAGGGCTTTTGGGTCTTTTGAACAGAAATACTATCCCTGCCTAGCGTTCTTCTCTCCCTACACTATCTGTGCCTCCTTGCAGAAGCTCTCCTATATAGCACCCAATGATGCATTCTCGGCCAGCCAATCAATGTAATGCCAGTGACCAACATGGCTACTGGCATTACAGTGAATGCCAGTACCTCCCCGCATGCTAATTGGCATATTAGCGTGCGGGGAGGGGACTCGAGCATGGCGCTCGAGCACACGGGGTGTTCGGCCGAACATGTTCGCCGAATACTATATTCGGCCAAACATGTTCGCTCAACACTAGTCTTAAAGTGTCTGCCAGAAAAAACAATCTAAGGGAGTCAGGGACAGTCAGAAATCACAATCAAGCTTTATTCTACTGCCAGGAACAGTAAAGGCAAAGGCTAGAATTAGAAAGAAGAAAAAATGTGTGTGTAGAATAGGAACAAGCAGGGAAAGCTGTCAGCCAGGGAGTGATAAGTGAGGAGCTGAGGCTGGCTTTGCCTCCTACCAGAACTGCAGCTGCTGCAAACCTCCAAAGGAGCTACTTGGAGTATTGGAATAAGCGCAAAACTTTTCTACCATCAATGTGGCATCTTAAATATGAGTGAAAACACCTGAAACTCAGTGTCAGGGCATATCACAAAGTTAATTCAATTTTATTTTTTGCTTATGTTTTAAAAATGTGAAGGAAATCATACAGTACAGGGGCGGACATACTGCCTGTGCATCCTGTTCATCTGCACAGGGACCCAGAGAGGGAGGGGGGCCCTTCCCAGTGCCAGCAGAGGTGTGGGGGATGGGGCCTTGATTAGGATTTACTGTGAACCTGCTGCCGTTCTGCCTTTACTCCAAAGTTGAGGGACCTGCAATAACATCATAGTCATGTGATCATTTCAACACTAGAAGTACCGGTAGGGCCTGTGATGAGGTCACCGTCATGTGACCAGTGCAGAGAAAGGCAGCGCTCAGCAGTGTAGACCTGTGATGCCATGTAAATGCTGGGAGATGTGGTTTTCTCCATTATACCTCCTCCTTGCTTAGTGATAGGGAAATATGTTTTTTAACTGGGACTGTATGTTAGAGGGACTAAGGGGAGGGGTGTTATTTACATGGGACTGTATGTTATAGAAGGTTGGGGGGAGATGACTGGTGTTATTTTTATGGGACTGTATATTATAGAAGACTGGTGGGAGAGGAGTGATGTTATTTACATGGGACTGTATTGTATAGAAGACTGGTGGTAGAGGACAAGCATCAGGGGCGTTGCTAGGGTCTCAAAAGATCCGGGGCCCAAGCCCCAATGAATATGACCTAATTCTCTATGTCGACCCCCGTCCCAACCCTGCTATACAGGAGACCATGCCTCACATCCAGGGCCTCCCAGGTGACATCTCCTCTGATGTAGATCTTCTCTGTCATCATCTTCTCCATTCGGCCCGGACAACTTCTCTCAGCCGTCTCGTCTCTGCAGAGTGTGACACACAGACATCTTAGCTTCCTCACATTTCTATCATCATCCCCCAACCTGGAGTCCCTACAGTGTTATCCTGCTGCTCGCTGTGCCCCCCAATACCCCCAAATACTATCCTGAAGAAATATTAGTGCCCCCCATAATAATAGTCCTACAAGTAGTAATTCCATCACTAGTAACACTGCACCCTACAGTGACCCCAGCACTGATAATGATCCCCAAGATTGTCCCCATTAGTAGAAGTATTAATAATGTCCTCACAGAGCCTCCAGTAGTAATAAAGCCCCCCTATTGTTCCCCCAGTGATAATAAAGCTCTGTACAGACACCTCAGTAGTAATAAGACCCCCATAGTGCTCTTAGTAGAAATAAGGCAGATCTATAAGTCGCTCCTATAGAGTCTCCAGTAGTAATAAAAACACCTAATGTCCCCTGGATTTATAATACCCCTCCAGTGCCCCCAGTATCTATATCGCTCCCCCTACTGTTATAATGCTCGCCCTGAAGTGCCCGTTGTAGTTATATTCCTCCCTTTAGTGTCCTCAGAAATTATAATTCCTCAGCCCCTCCACCATACAGTTCCATGTAAATAAAGCTATTTCCCTCCTGTGTAAATCACACTATCTCTCCAGCCCCCTCCAATATACAGTTCCAAGTAAATAACATCCCTCTCTATCTACAGCCCTCTTCAAATACAGTCCCATGTAAATAACATCATTCCTACCCATAGCCATCATCAACATACAATTCTACGTAAAAAACACTCCCTCCAACAGCCGCCTTCAACACACAGTCCCATGTAAATAACATCACTCCACGCCACAGTCCAATGTAAATAAGGCTACTTTCACACCAGCGTTTTTGCTGGATCCATCATGGATCAGCAAAAATGCTTCCGTCATGATAATACAACCGTCTGAACGGATCCGGCTGTATTATCTTTTAAATAGCCAGTTTGGATCAGTTTCTTCATGCAGACACCAAAACGCAGCAAGCAGCATTTTAGTGTCCGCCTCCAAAATGGAATACTGACTGAACTGAAGCAAAACTGATGCATTCTGAACGGATCTTTTTCCATTCAGAATGCATTAGGACAAAACTGATCAGTTTTGGACCATTTATGAGAGCCTGTGATGGATCTCACAAACGGATCCTTACAACGCAAGTGTGAAAGTAGACTAAGGCTAGTTTCACACCTGCGCAGGGGACTCCGGCAGGCTGTTCCAGCGGGTGAACAGCCCGCCGGATCCGTGCTGATGCAGGTGCACATGTGGGGCCGGAACTACGCTCCGGCCCCATTTACTGTAATGGGGGCAGGCCACGGATCCGGCCGCAGCACGGAAAACCCTGCCGAGAGGCGGACGGAACAAAAGTACAACGCAGGTGTGAAAATACCCTAACAGAACCCTGCCCAAGTCACCTCCAACACACAGTCCCATGATAACATCCCTTCCTTCTGCCCTAACATACAGTCCCAGTTAAATAACCACAACTCCCAGCATCCCTCTACTTCTCCCTTCACTTACCTCTTTTGGTGTAGCAGAGCTCACTGCAGCTTCTTCCCCACAATTCTCCTCTTCAGTTTAGAAGACAGGGGTTGAAAAGGACCTGTGATGATGTCACAGTCATGTGACCAGTGCAGGATTGGATGTCATCACAGGTCCTACAAATTTTGCAGTGTGTTAGATTCAATTGTACTGCCATCCTAAGGACGGCAATACAATTGTATTTGTCTAACAGGCAGGACATTCGGGGCCTGGGAGAAAACATCAGGGGCCCAGGCCCCAAATGTTTTAGCCTAGCAATGCCCCTGACAAGCATTATAATTTATGGGGGCACTACAGGGAATATTATAATGCTAGAGGGTATGGCAGGAGGCAATATAATTACAGGGGGCACTGCAGGTAACATTGTAAATACTGTGGGCAGTGGTGGCAGGCATTACTACTGATGGCTTTATAGAAGTGCCTTATAGTTTGCCTTATTTCTATTAGGGGTACCCTATAGTGGGGCCTTATTAGTACTGAGGGCACTATACGGAGCCTTATTACCACTGGGGATACTATGGGGAGGGGGGACTTCTGCCTGGCAGTGAGCCCGGTTACATCACCGGCACTAATGGACGGGCTTTAGCGCCGCCCTAGCCTGTAAAGCCGCCCATCAGTGCCAGTGATGTCTCCACTTAGCAGTGTAAAAATATAAACAAAACAGTGCAGGGCAAAGGAGAGCGTCGAAGTATGAAATGTCAGAGGGGCTGAGTGGGGATAGAAGGGGTTATCTCCATGGGAGGTCGGGGGCCCAATTTGGCTTGGCGGCGAATGGAATTTTTCCTAAACCACTAACTTCAGCCTCTCTGCAGATAGGTAAAAATAAATTGCATTAGATGGACCTTAGATATAGTTACCAACTAAAAGCTGAGTGTCTTGCTTTAGAGTGATTTGGCTAAATACCACTGTAGAAGGAAGTGTTGGCCCTGTAATATATGTATATGTATGTGTGTATGTATATGCATGCATGCCCCTTTAATCAGGCATGCATGTATATATATATATATATATATATATATATATATATATATATGTATATATATATATATATATATATATATATGTCCCCACATTGGGGTCTCTGGCCCCATATACGTGTTTGGGCCTCAGATGGCCCCACAGTCCCCTTTGTGTCCCATTCATGCCCCCTTCAGTCCCATAGTGCCTGATACATATAGATGTATGTATATATGCCCCATATTTATATATATACATCTATGTGTATATAAATGTCCCCCTGTTTATAATGTTGCCCCCTTTCCTCATATATACACCCCTAATATCCCACAAATGTATATAGATACATGTGCATGATTCCCAGTCATGAACATGTATCTAAGATACATGCATTCAGCCAGGTGCCCCCCCCCCATAGCCCCCAGCAGATGGACAATCGCCCATCTGCTGGGGACAGATGGAGACCTGATGACTGGTCCAGTCTCAGGTACTTCAAAGGGACAGAAGATCGATCGATCTTCTGTCCCTTCTGTTAATTACCCTCAGCGCTGCTGGGGGTGATTAACAAGACAGGGAAACAAAAGGTTTCCCTGTCTCTGTCCTCCTCCCTCCTCCGGCGCTGTAATTACAGCGCCGGAGATACGAGGGTGACTCACAGGCAGGAGGATCAAAGAGATCCTCCGCCTGTGAATTCCTGTGCGCTCGTGCTGGCGCAGTGACGTCATTTCACTGCGCCAGACCACGTGCGCACAGGGCTGCCGGTGTGCGCTCGCAAGCGCGCACACCGGCAGCGCGGGAACACGGGAGTGCGGGCGATCGGGTTTAAAAACCCCGATCGCCCTGTGCTCGGCAGTTGAGCCGTGCCTCCCCACCTGGAAGAATCATCCCCTGGACCAACGAGCAGAAGACCCCGGAAGGCTGAGTAACCTGTATCCCTGCTCCAGACCCCTGCTCCAGGTCCCCTGGTGCCCTGCATTACCCCTGACTCTGTACCCCAGACTGCATTAACCCCTGCAACTGCCCTGCAACCCCTGCTCCAGGTCCCCTGGTGCCCTGCATTACCCCTGACCCTGTACCCCAGACTGAACCCCTGCAACTGCCCTGCAACCCCTGCTAACCCCTACAGCCCTGCCCTACAACCCCTGGATCCTCTGCCCTATACCTGCCCTGCCAGTATCCATAACCCCTTGTCCCTACCCCCTGCAACCCCTGGAGTGCCCTGCCCGGCAATCAAACCCCTGGATCCCTTGATTTAACCCCTGCCTTGCCCTGCCATATATACCCCTGCAACCCTATACCATTAACCCCTTCCCTGCCATTCTATTCCCTGCCCAGGGACAGTATAAGTGTAGGTGAGGGTGGGCTGCTATCTGTATATTGTGAGTGTATGTGTTAGATTTAGTATTGTGGGTGGAATTAATTGTGGGAAGTGTGCAGTGTAGTCGGTGTATAATATTGTATTGTTGTGCGGCTATATGTATATATATTTATATACACTAATATAAATATATATAGATATAGTCTAAATAATTAGACGGTAGACATTGTTTTGTAATAAAGTATTTTATTGTTTAAAATACAGTTTACATTGTCTTTGTAGTCGCCGCTATAGCTTAAGCGTGTAGGGAATAGAACAGTGTGGGAAATAAATAGGCGGAGCTAGCGTCAGCCGGTTACGCCTATTTATGCATATTAATTAATAATATTCAACAAAATATTATTAATTAATTAGCTCCTTTAACATTTGGCGAGCCAGCCCAAACTGGTTGTGGACTGTGGTTCTGTGAAAACGCGCCACAATTGGGTTATCGCGTCAACTAAGATAGGCGGATAGGGAGCGGACAAATAGCGGAGGGACACGGTGCAGTGTCGTGCTATATTGTGCTCCTCGACCTTGAAGTTGGACGGATAACACAGGTGTGGGTGGCAGTTTGGCACAGGAAACGTCCACAAACAGCGAACCTAAAAGTAACGTGTTTTTATTCCCTTGCACGACTGACCGGCGAGAGTCAATTCACGCTTCGGGTGGATCCAGAAGAGTCGGCGGCAGGCGTTCCGGAGGAAGAGGATCTTTTTCCAAGCAGCGTAGACGGGTGAAGGTCTCCGGCTGGACGGGAAAAAGAAGTTCCAAAACTAGAAGGACGCAGACGACTCCACGCAGAATGGCCACCGAAAAAGTGAGTATGACTTTTGCCACACTGCAGCACTTAAGTAAAAACAGCACATTTAACCCCATCATCCCCACCACATACACGTCCACGGAGATGCTTTGGTCTGCTTTGTTAGACCAAGCTTATGCACACGACAAAGTGTGCATAAGCAAAAGCATCTTTCACAAAACCACAAAACGACTTCAGATGCTGGCCAAATTAGTTCACACTTTTGAGGACAGCATCTGGAAGCCACAACACGTGGAGACAGTAAATGCAGCACAGACAGGGAAGGTCTCCATCCCGGATAACTTTCACTGCCAGTGCTGTGTAGACAATTCAAAACACATAGCCACACTTGAGACTCAACTAGAAGAAGGGACCCAGTGTACAGCCGAGAGGGGTAGAGAAATCTGTGTGTTGGAATCTAGACTCTCGGAGAAGGAGAGCTATTATTCCGACATGGACAGAGAGCTCCTCCGGCTATACACTGAGATAAATCAGTTTAAAAATAGAGCCGCATCCATGGATGCGTTGGCTAACTCTCTTAGAGCGGATTTGGCTGCAAAGACGCAAACCATTGCGGATTTGCAGCAGGTTATCAGTAATCTGTCACGGCCTGGTACTGAGAGCAGGTTACCCGTGCCTACGAAACAGGTTTGTGTTTCGGGAACAGCACAGGGGGAGGCGATGGCAACTGAGGCCACGTCTCATACGGATCACAGATCCGGGGCTTCAGATACGGGAGGACAGGTGGAACGGAGGCTACGCTTTACTCCTACTCCAACGGAGTATAGACGTAGCAACCGCTTCCAGGGTCAGGACAGCAGTGGAGGATATGAAAGTAGGTGGGAACCAGAATACACCTCTTCCAGTCCTCCATATCGTCCGGAATGGCCGGAGGAAAATTATCCTAATCATGGCAACATGGAAAGGATAAATTTCCTGTTACGGATCTGCAAGGGAGATCCCAAAATTTGATCCCACTGTAGATCCGTTTACGGCATGCGATATGTTTGAGGGCCACTGTAATAAATACTCGGTGGCTCCTCAACATCGTATGGAGCTGTTTAAGCTATGGTTGCCGACACACCTTAACCAAAGGTATGAGGCAACGGGGAGAACGGAACCCAGGAATGGGCGGTTTCATGATGAGGAGGATCGTCTGTCCTTACTCATGAAATTGGCAACAGGTCATGGGGACGTTACTCCGGAGATCCTGACAAAGTTCAAGCCTACTATACACGACGAGCCTTTGTCGTTGTGTAGTAGGTTTGAAGCCATGTACAGGAAGGTAACCATGGATCAAGGTATAGGAGTCCCACAAGGCATGATCCGCATGTTTGTGGAGAAGTTCCCATACCTTGATACTGCAATCCGGCTGAGTGCAGCTAGGGAGCCATCACTCACGGACGCGGCCATGATTATTGAGCAGTGTAGGCAAGATATACTGCACAGTAAAAAGTCCGTGAAAGTGAGGGAGCATGTACCTGTACACGTTAAATCACAAGATGAACGTGTACGTCATGCTAGACCAAATTCATTTGTACACCCCACAGCTCCACCCTTGGAAAGGACAGGGAGCATCCGATGCTACCAGTGTCTACAGTTCGGACACATGAAGAGGAACTGTCCTCAACTGGTACGCATCCGCTACCCTGAGAAATCTGGCAATAATAATGGTTTCAAGTCGAAACCTAATTATGCCAGAACAGGGGGAGAGCAGGCAGATAGGAGCCAGGGTTACTTACAAGGCCAGACACCCAAATGTGTGGCCATTGTAAATACCC